>JAOXYA010000045.1:49158871-49171595 GCA_028565675.1 Sorex palustris | reverse complement strand
GGCGGCGCTGCTCCCGGCCGTGGTGCTGGCCGTGCTGGCGCCCTGGGCCGGCCGCGGGGGCGCCGCCGCGCCCACCGCACCCAACGGCACGCTGGAGGCCGAGCTGGAGCGCCGCTGGGAGAGCCTGGTGGCGCGCTCGCTGGCGCGCCTGCCCGCCGCGGCGCAGCCCCAGGAGGCGGCCGTGCAGAGCGGCGCGGGCGACTACCTGCTGGGCCTCAAGCGGCTGCGGCGGCTCTACTGCAACGTGGGCATCGGCTTCCACCTCCAGGTGCTCCCCGACGGCCGCATCGGCGGCGTGCACGCGGACACGAGCGACAGTGAGTGCGGCGGGGCGGCGGCGCGCGGCGCGCGGCACCTGCTGCCGGGCGCCGGGCACCGCGGCGGGCTGGCCACGCGGGGCCGCGGGGCCCGCGGCGTTCTGAGCTCGGGGAGTCGCCGGGAGACCGACTTGGCGCGCCCCGCGGCCGAGCCCCGCCTCCCCGCCTTCGGACGCGGGCCGGGGGGCCGAATTCCAGCGCCTTCGCCCGTGGGCACAGGAGCGCGCGCGCCGCTGCTGGCATCCGCGGGGGGCGGGTAGGGGGGGCGCGGCCCGGGCCTCGCGCCCAGGTTGGGGCCGGCCGCGTTGCTGCTGCCCGGCCGGGGGAGGCGGGCGGGACGACGGGACGGTCAGCTGGTGGCCGCGACCCCGAGCTGGCGTGCCCTGCAGGGCCCTGGCTGTGACACGGGAACGGGGGTCCCCCGGGCTCTGCAGGCCGAGGGAGGAGGAGTCGGTGGGGTGCGGCACGGCACCCCTCCGACCCCCGTAACCTGCGCCCCGCCCCCAGGCCTGCTGGAGTTGTCGCCGGTGGAGAGGGGCGTCGTGAGCATCTTTGGGGTGTCCAGCCGGTTTTTCGTGGCTATGAACAGCCGCGGCAAACTGTACGGCTCGGTGAGTGCTGGGGGACCCCGCTGGGCTGGGGGAGCGGGAACCCCAGGAGGCCACCCACTGCCCTCAAGCGGCCCCTCCTCTGGGACCAGTTGGCACTGCGTGGGGAGGGGGCTTCAGGGGCGGCGGGGTCCCCTTCAGCGGGAGCCCAACCTTGGGATGGAAGGAGGCTCCGCGCGCGCCCCCCAATTTCTCCGAGCCCCCCCACCCAGCTTGCAGGACACATTTCTGCCAGCTTAACCCTCTGCCTCCCCCTCCAGCCGTTCTTCACTGACGAGTGCAAGTTCAAGGAGATTCTGCTGCCCAACAACTACAACGCCTACGAGTGCTACCAGCACCCCGGCATGTTCATCGCGCTCAGCAAGACCGGCAAGACGAAGAAGGGGAACCGGGTATCCCCCACCATGAAGGTCACCCACTTCCTCCCCAGGCTGTGACGACCTGGGAGGGGGGGGCCCTCCTCCCGGAGTTCCCGGCATGGGGGCAGGAAGGCGGCTGGGGCCACTCCCCACGGACCCTCTCCAGCCAGAGAAGCTGTAAGATAGTTAAGTTAATTATTTAAATATGTATATATTGCCGCCAAATTATTTATGGTTCTGTGGGTGCGTTTTTGTACTCTCCCCAAGAAAGGACACACAAAAGCCACCCCCCCGCCCCCATCAACCCTCTTTCCCAGTGGAGCCACCGACAGGATTTTCTCTGTCCAAATTGTCGCCAAGTGTTGCGGTGGGGGGGACATCCGTCTCCATCCCTGCCCCGCCTTGGGGTGCCTGCAGGCCGCCGGCGGCGCTGCCCCGTCTGCAGAATTCTTCCCTGGGGCCTTGGAAGCCGTCGGAGGACGCCTCCCGCTCTCACCAACGCCCGCTCCCTGTTGCTCCCTGTTGCTGTTAATCGGGACATATCGGTTTACTCCGGGGACAGAGCGCCCATGTCATTCCGCCACCGCCTCCGTTTTTAGATCGGCCGGGACTGACCTTTGAACTCCGCTGTAGTCAATCTTCCTCGATCTACCCGCCGGGAGAGACCCTCAGACAACTTGGTCAAGGCCTGCCTGCCTGCCTGCCTGCCTTGGGGGCGCTGACAGAGCCCTGGTGGGACGTGCGGCCAGAATGGACTAGAAGGGGGCGTCCTGGCCACCGGACGCTCCCAGGGACCGTGCAAGTTGCAAGAGAGTCTGAGATGGGGGAGGGGGCGCGATTGGCTTCTCCGTGTGGGGAAACGGTTAATTGTAAGTGAAAAGTCCTTGTAATTGTACAAAGCAGTGCTCGCCCCGGGGCGTGTCTGGAGAAGTTTCGTTTCCCCAGACGTGCCAGGGCTGCAGCGGCGGGCGTTAGCATCTACCTCACAAGCGTGGCGGCCCTGGGAACGCCCCGGGGTGCAGCCGTTTTTTTTGCACTCTGAGGGGGTGACAGCGCCCGCGGTGCGCCTCCGAGGGACCTCGTCACGTTTGAGCTATCTTTACCCCGCGATTTACTTTTAGTAAGGATAATCATGGGGAAAATATTTGCAGACAGCTGTTCCGAGTGCACTATATGGTCGCCGAGTAACCTTAGATTTTTCTTTATATATTTTACAAATGTAACCCCTGTCGGGTTGCAGGAGGCAAGGTCGGGCCGTTTTAAAAAAAGTTGCGAGGTGATGGCAAGCATTTAATTTTAATGAATGACTTTTTCGAGTTTATACAAAAGGGCCTTCGCTGGCTACCAGGAATATTCGGAATGCTTCCTCCAGACTCCTGCTCGACCGCGCAGGGCTGAACTGTCTCCCAAATTAACTTTATAGGAGTCCACAGACAGCGAGGCTGCAAGGCTGCTTTTGTCTTTCACATTCCTTTTTAAAACACTTTGTTTGCATGCAAATCATCTACTTAAAATACCATTCTTACCCCGAGAGCAGGAGCCTCTTGCAAAATCCTCCGACGTGGCCAGAGCACACTGGCACAACCCTAAAATGCTGATATTTAAGACCCCTCCAGGGCTCCTCGGAGCACGGCCTGGGCACCGCGGGCGCTGGCGTGGGAACGAGCCCCGTGCCATCTGGGGGGGGTCTTTCCCAGTGTCACCTCTTGTCCCGTCGCCGCCGCCCCGTACCCCTGGGTGGGGATGGACGGCCGCCAGCAGCATCGGGTCTGTGGAAAGCCTCGCGCGTGGTCTTCCTGCGTTTTTGTGACGGTTCTGGGGACTGGAGGTGTTTGCGTGTCCGACAGCTCCTGGTGTAGCTTGAACCAGGTGCCACCACCCACGGTGTCATGTGTGTGCCGTGCACACGAGAATCCAGAATAAATGGGAAGCCTTTCACACGTGGACTCGCCGTCACTGAGGAAGGCACCGCCCGCCCTGCGGACCTGCCCTGGGATACCCCAGCCTGTGCCCTCCCGCCTCTGCCAGGGTCCTCGGTCGGTCAGGACCTGGAGCTTGCAGGGGGAGGGGTGCGGTGGGGGTGGGGGAGATGAATTTCAGCCAGCTGTGTCCACAACTGGCCTGGGGCAGGTGGTGTCTCCCGTCCCATTGCCTGAACCTGGCAGCTTCTCATGGCAGAGTTAATTCACACCATTCCACAGGGACTACCCCCCCCCAGGTACCCCACTTTAGCCCATGCTACCTCAGGCCATTTGCACTTCCTGCTGGAGGGGGGCCTCCCCCCTCCCCCCACCAGAATGCTGAGCAGTGAATGCTTGAGTACTTTGCAAACAAACAGGCTTTGGATTTGAACCTGCCTTCTCAGGGGTTTGAGAGCAGCACCCCTAATCCTCCTCACGGAGAAAGTTCCAGAAATGACAGTCACAGGACGGCACAGGCTGGGAGAGCCCTGAGTTGCAAGGACACTGACTTCCCAGGGCTGATAAACACTCTGGGATGTGACTTGGGTAAAGAAGATTGAACGGAAGGCTGGAGCGATAGGACAACTGGTTGGTTGCACACAGCCACCCGGGTTCTATCCCCGGCATCCCATAGGGTCCCCTGAGCACCCCCAGGAGTGATCCCTGCGTGCAGAGCCAGGAGTAACTAACCCCTGAGCATCGCTGGTTGTGACCCAAAAAAGCAAAAAAAAAAAAAAAACACAAAACCCTGAACTTGGACATGCAGAGCTTAGAATCAGTCAGCCCCCCAGCCCCCCATCCCCCACCCAGGAAACATACACTCTGGACAGAAAGACCCAGAATGTGGGGCCAGAGGCACATGTGCAGCAAGTTGGGCACTGCCTAGCTCACAGCCGGCCAGGGGTTACTCCTGGTACCCCATCTGACTCCCCAAGGCCCACCAGAGTGGTCCCTGAGTACTGCCGGTTGTGGGCCAGAGGAGTAGACCTGCGGCAAGTCCACTGCAGTGGAGGCCGGTTCCCTCCCCAGCACGAAAGGGGCCGCAGAGAGCTGGACACAGGAGGGGCTCGGCCGCTTGCCTTGCTTGTGGCCGACCTGGAGCACTGCACAGTCAGGAGTGATTCCCCCGAGCACAGAGACAGGAGTAGGCGCCGAGCACCAGCCCTGGTCTCAAACTCACAGGACGTTTGTGGCATCACAGATTCAAGTGTGTCCCTGGGGCCGGAGCCATAGGACAGCGGGTGGGGGGGACACGGCCAACCTCGGTTCAATTGTCCACACCCCAGTGGGTGTCCTGAGCCCAGCCAGGAGTGAGCCCTGAGCGTCTCTGGGTGTGACTTCGGAGTGAAACAAAACAGTTGTTGTTCCCGGGCTGGAGCGATAGCAGGGCGGGTAGGGTGTTTGCCTTGCACGCGGCTGACCCAGGTTCAATTCCCAGCATCCCTTATGGTCCCCCAAGCACCGCTAGGAGTAATTCCTGAGTGCAGAGCCAGGAGGAACCCCTGAGCATCGCCGGGTGTGACCCAAAAAGCAAAAAAGAAGGAGAAGAAGCCGCGCCTCGTTCAATGCCAGTGGAAAGGAAGCCTTGGGTGCGGGGAGGGGCCAGGAGACAGTCAAAGGGCTGAGTGTGGGTTCCGCATCGGGACCCCCATGTTCAGCCCCACACCCCACAGTCCCCCAGCACTGCCAGGTGTGGCCCTAAAACCAATAGCACAATGCAGAGAGTCAGGAGGAGGTGGGGATGGGGGTGTCTGGGCCGCACTGCAGAGAACCCCAAAGCGCAGGCAGTGGGCAAGAGTGGGCCTGAACGTCCTCGCTCCCACAGCACCCCCGACCCGAGACCTGGCTGCCTGGCAGGCCCAACCCACTCTGCATCCAGAGCCTGCAGTATATATAGACAGCAGAAACCTGCAGTGTAGACCAGTGTGCTGAACACAACCGGAGCAGCCCAGCCACACTTTGTATCCGTTTATTTTCACTGGCCCCCCCCCCTCCGGCGGTGCTCAGGGGCCCTGGGAGGTGCCGGGGATGGGAGGTGTGCCAGGCCAGCCCCCGCCCCTGCACTCACTCTGCGGACCCCCAGCCCCCAGCTTTGAAGGCAACTTAGGGTGGACTTGGCCAAGGAGTCCCTCTGTGCAGTCCAGGGGTGGGGGATGGGGGGCCGGACCTGCAAAGGGGGAGTCCTGGGCACGGAGCAGGGGAGGGCAGGACAGGGCTGGGGTGTGGACGCTGGCCCGTGACCTCCGTGGGGTGACCTTGGGCCTGTCTGGCCTCCAGCGCGGCCCCACCTCCACCTCGTGTGAAAAAGGAGAAGAAGAAGCTGCCGAAGTGATTGTTATTCCCCCAGCTCAGCCTGGTCTTCAGGTGCAAATCCCCTGCTGGGGCCCAGCCCTGTCCCCAGGGGCCCCTGGCCAGCCCAGGCCCCGGGCTGCCCGCACCCACGTGGAGCCTCTCTCTGACCAAGTGGCAGTGTTTAATTTGCTTGGGGGACACACCCAGCGGAATCCCACACGAGGGTGTAGAGGCAGGGAGAAACGGGTCCTGTAGACATGAGGGTGCTCCCCTGGGGGAGGGGCTTCCCCAGGCTCAGGGGGCCCTGGCAGTGGTGCCGTAAGCCCCCCACCCCCTGCACGGCCCTCTGTCCTGGGGGCTACCAGGACCCACAGTCCCCTCCTGTACATCCCGGGGGTCTGCCTGGCTCACACCCTCCTGCCTTGCCCTCCCCCAACCTGCCCTCACTCCTGGGCACTCAAGGTCTCTCTTCCAGCCCCATCTCAGCCTCCAAGTCTGTCCTCTCCTCCTCAGATCCCAGAAAATGGACCCAGGACGAGATCGCAGCCCTCAGCATGTCCTGGAGACGGTCCCCCACCTCCAACCTGTGATTCTAAATGTATTGTCACTGTCACTGTCGCTGTCCTCCTGTTGTTCATCAATTTGCTCGGGTGGGCACAGTAACATCTCCATTGTGAGACTTGTTACTGTGTTCGGTATATCGAATATGTCACGGGGAGCTTGCCAGGCTTTGCCGTGCGAGGAAGATACTCTCAGTAACTTGCTGGGCTCTCCCGAGAGGGGTGGAAGAATCGAACTCCGGTCGGCTGTATGCAAGGCAAATGCCCTACCCGCTGTGCTATCTCTCCAGCGTATTATTATTATTATTATTATTATTATTGCTTTTTGGGTCACACCCGGTGATGCTCAGGGTTACTCCTGGCTCTGCACTCAGGAATTAACTTCTGGCGGTGCTCGGGGGACCCTATGGGATGCTGGGAATCAAACCCAGGTTGGGAGTGTGTGAAGCAAATACCCTTCCCGCTGTGCTATCACTCCAGCCCCAACTCTTTTTTTTTTCCCCAACTCTTGATTCTAAACAAGTGCTTGGTGAAATCTCATGACTGGAGGCTCAGAAGCTTGGGAAGGGCTGAGGGACTCAGCTGTTAGGGGGCCTCGCTGGGGTCTCTGAGCTGGTGTCCTCATGGAAAGGTTCGGCTGACGGTCTCCCACGGGTCCTGCATGGGCCCCCTCCCTCCCCATAGTTCTCACTGTGGGGCCAGAATGTTGCATGGTGATGGTGGGCTCAGGGGGCTTCAGAGGGCTCAGGAGACGGTGCTCCAGGGGCCTGTGGTTTCTCAGAGCTGGCCCTAGAATGTTCCACAACATTACTCTGCCATAGTTCCTGAGTCCCCCATGTCTGCCTCTCTTTGGGAAGGGGGCCACACCCAGAGGTGCTCAAGGGCTATTCCCCGCTCAGTGCTCCGGGGGGGGGCTTGGGGAGCATGTGGTGTGGGGACGAGTCCCGGCGTGCGATGCCTACACCCCCACCCCAAGACATGAGCCCCCTTCCACCTGGGCCCCTCATCTGAACTCGCCACATCTCAGCCCTATTTCACCGCAGGTCCTGGGAGCCTACACTCAGGGGTGAGGGCCGGAGAACCTGAAACCTGTTAACTGGCCCTGAGCACTGAGGGCACCCCCGCCAGGGTACTGGGGGACATGTCTCAGCCCCCCAACCCAGCAAGACTTCCTGTCCTGGCTACCCAGATCCGAGGTCAGGTCCCCAGCAAGACAGGCTGACCTGAGCCCGGTCCTGTGAGGGGTGGGGAAGGTGTGCCTGAGAGGTGGGCCTGGCATGTTAAAGAGGGCCCCTGGGGGGGCCCAGAGGTGAGGTGCCTTCCCACAGGGAGCCCCGCGCCAAGGAAGACCCCACCGGAAATCCTCTAGGGGTCCCTAGGATGTATGCAGTGGAGGGCAAAGCCCCTGTTGCAGTGGGAGGGAGACCCCGGGTGCCTGCTGGCCGCTCCTCTGAGTCCACGGTCACGGGTGGAAAATTGGCACTTTGTCCAAGCTGGGGCCCGAGGACAGCCTTTCCAGACTGGTCCCAGGCAGCCAGGTGGGGGCCCTCAGCTGTGGGCACCTCTGGGCGAGCACTGGGCCTTTGGGCGGGGCCGCTTCTGCCCCTGAGACTGAGCCCTTGGGGGTTGGGGTTAGAGGTATCTGCTCACCCGCCGCGTGAAGGGGCCTGGTGGAAACCTTGGGCGGCCCCCTGCGACCTGCAAAGGACACACCACCTTACACCCCAACAGCCACCGAGTTCCAACTCGGGTGGGTTGTTTTGGGGGTTGGTCTTTTGAGGCCACACCCGACAGTGCTCAGGGATGACTCCTGGCTCTGTGCTCGGGGATCCCTCCTGGAGGGGCTCAGGGGACCATATGGGGAGCTGGGGATCGAACCCGGGTTGTCGTACGCAGGGCAAACACCCTCTCCACCCTGCAGCCAGGAGCCCAGTTCCTGCTGGTCCCAAGCTACGGAGAAACAAACATGCTTCTGGATGGGTCCCGAGTGTCCTCCGGGGAAACACTCATCTGGAAGTGCTCATCTGTGTTACTCATTCAGGAGTGCTCGTCTGTGTCGCTGAGTTTCGGCTCCGCTCTGCTCCAGGTAGGAGCTCTGTGTGTGCTGTCCATGTTTCTACCGCTGTGGACACACCCCTGGACACGCAGATTTCAAAAGCTGCATCAAATCCAGGTGTCGATTCTGTTCTTGGGGGCTCCAGGCCTTTGGGGTCGCAGCCAAGACTCATGGCCCAGGGCACTGAACCCTGTTGTATCATCCTTTATTGGTTCTTAAAACAGAGTTCAAGTTTACAGTATCCACATACAATGTTACAACCATCGGCTGCTCCAGCCTTCCTGTCTCACTCCTGCCCCACTATTTGGGGATGGGTTTGGAATTCCAACGCTGGGGGGCTGCCCTTGGCCGCGAATTTGAGTCTTCACTTTTCTCTTGGAAGAGTATCACCACTTCAAGTCTTTTTTTTTTTCTTTTTGGGTCACACCCGGCAATGCACAGGGGTTACTCCTGGCTCTGCACTCAGGAATTACTCTTGGCAGTGCTCGGGGGATCATATGGGATGCTGGGAATCGAACCGGGTCGGCTGCGTGCAACGCAAATGCCCTACCCGCTGTGCTATCTCTCCAGCCTCTCATCACTTCAAGTCTTTTTTTTTTCTTTCTGCTTTTTGGGTCACACCTGGCAATGCACAGGGGCTACTCCTGGCTCTGCACTCAGGAATTACTCCTGGGGGTGCTCAGGGGACCATATGGGATGCTGGGAATCGAACCAGGGTCGGCCGCATGCAAGGCAAACGCCCTATCCACTGTGCTATTACTCCAGCCCCGACCACTTCAAGTCTTACATGGAAATATCTGGCCCAGGTTGGGATCGTTTTAGGATGTGGATGTTGGGGGTCTTGTCTTTTTTTCTTTTGGGGGCGGGGAGCTTGTCGGGGGGTCACATCTGGTCGTGCTCAGGGACTATCCCTGGCGGTGCTTGGAGGACCTCAGCCGCCCCAACTGACGCCCACGGGTGTCATTTCCCAAAGAGCCTCTTCCTGGCTGGTTTCCACTCTTCCTCCCTCCGCAGCCCCCCTTCCGGTACCTGTGTTGGGGGCGCCAGGATGGAGGTGCCCACTTCCACCCCGCCCTCCACTGCCCAGACTGGTCACCCACTCAGATTTCGAGGTGTCCTGTGACCCTTAGCTATGACATGAGGCTGACCAGCTGTCCCAGCCACCCACGAAGGCCGTGATGGGCGTGGTGGGGTCAGCACGCAGGGGGCCCTTGAGACCCTGAACCCTGATGCAGCTGCCCCTCGGGGCTCACCCAGCGTGCCTGTCATCTTGGGGCCTGCCAACACTGAGCCCCCAACGTCCTGTGTCCGCAGCCTCTCGACTCTCCATCCTGAGGGTCCCGGTGGGCAGTGGGCAGCAGCTGGCGGGGTCCTGGGGCTCAGGGGGTGGGGGATGGGCTTCCAGCTCTGACACCAAGATCCAAGACGCTGACCCCTCCAGGCCAGGTCAGCCCGGGGTAAACTGAGGCAGCATCTGAAGTGCAGAAGTTTAGGGGACCCAAGGAAGCCCCTGAGCCATGGCACAGTTCAGGGGGTCCCCATTTACCCTGGGCTCTGGCTTCTTACTCAGGGTCGTGGGTTTGTCTTGGGGCCACACCCAGCGGTGCAGATAGTCAGACCCCCTCCCCCTCCTCCTCCTTCTCTTCCTCCTCCTCCTCCTCCTTCTCTTCCTCCTCCTCCTCCTCCTCCTCCTGTTCCTCCTCCTCCTCCTTTTCTTCTCCTCCTTCTCCTCCTCCGATACCTGTAACCATGGATGGAGGATACTGGATCAGTTGAACACAACCAGAACCTCAGCCCCAAGCACTGTCCACTCACCCCTCATGCTTCGGGGAGCCGAAAGTGTGCGTTCGGCGCTGGGGCGGCCACTCCTTTGCCGCCTTCATCTTCCACCGCCCCCCTCACCGTGAGCTCAGCGCAGCTCTCGGTCCTGGCTGAGCTGGGCACTCTGGGCCGGCCCCTTGGCAGTCAGGCCCAGGCTGGCGGGCGCGTGTGGTCCTGGCCCAGTTCCTGGCCCAGCTGCAGCTGCTGCACCTCAAGGGATTGGAGCGAGATCATGAAGGGGCCCGGCCACCCGGTGCCCCCTCTGCTCATCATCCAACCCTAGGCCTGCACCTGGGAAGACGCACCCGTGAATGCCTTCGTGTCTGCAGTGATGGGAAGGGCAGAATCCCACTGTGTGCTCAAGACCGTGGCCACAACAGGAAAGCAGAAGAAAGAGCAGCCGGCCTGGCTCTCATGGTCTCTCACGGGCTCTGATGTGGAGGCTCCGGGTTCCAGCGTGGAGCCACAGGAGAGCCGGTCACCGCAGTCTTGGCTGGTCCTGTGCTGGAACTCGCCCTCCCGCCTGACCTGGCTGGAGCCTGGGTGGACCTCAACTGGCTCTGTCTCTGCGGCCGCCCCTCCCCCCATGCCAACACCCCCTCCCCCGCCCCTGCCCCCAAGCCCAGGCACTGCGGGACCAGGGGGCAGGGGGCCTGGCTGTGCCAGCTGCATGTCCCCACTGCTCGGCCAGCCGCAGGAAGCAGCCCAGGCCAACTGCTGAGGCTGGGGGTCCCGCCCTCCCCAGCCCTCCTGACACCCCACGCCCTGCAAGGGAGAGGCTCACGGCTTCCGCAGGAGGTGTGGGGACTGTGCAGCCTGAGGCCTCCCAGCCCCCAGACCCACTCACACCCCCCCAGGGAGCTCCCCACACCCATCCGGGGGCCGCGAGCTTCAGGAGTGGAGCCAACGGGCTGAGAGAGCCCCCAGCTGACGGCAGAGCCGAGCCCATGCGGGAGGGGGCTGGGCACCGCGACAGCCCCCTGCTGCCCTATCAGGGAAGGTCCTGGCAGAAAGTTGAGGGTCCAAACCTCGGGTTTGGGGTCCACTGGGGACTCACCAGCTCTGTGAGCTTATGGGGACCAGCCAGGAAGACAAGATAAAGAGTGGGGCTGGAGCGATTGCACACGGCCGACCCGGGTTCGAGTCTCAGCATCCCATAGGGTCCCCCGAGCACCACCAGGAGTACTTCCTGAGTGCAGAGCCAGGAAGAACCCCTGAGCATCACCGGGTGTGACCCAAAAAGCAAAAAAAAAAAAAAGGAGGGTCCCGGGTCCGCATTTCCAGTGGGGTCTGTGGGCAACCTCACTCACGTGCAGATGTGGGGTCCCGGTGCCTGGGCTGTGACAGGCCCAGGACCCTGGGGGTGACCAGAGCCTCAGCCGTGTGTATTCCGGGATGCTACCAGACCACGCCACACAGTCTCCCTGTGCCTCCCAGCTGTGACCCTTGTCTTGGAAAGGCGACAGGCCCTGCCCCAAAGGTCTCATCTCCTCCTGGACCTGACCCCTGACCTCTGACCTCTGTTATTTCCATATAACATCCAGGCTGCGTGGCCTGGCCATCTCCCCCTCATCCGGTGTCCTCGGCCTGCTCTGAGCCCTCCAGCCCCCGGAGCGTGGCTGGTGCATGTTCAGCCGGGCTTGTTCCTGGCCCAGATTTCAGCCCAGACCCTCGAGGGCACCCACGGGGTCCAGCTCAGCAGCCTCAGGTCCTCGCCCTGACACTTCCGGGTCTGTCAGCACCAAACGCTCAAGTTCACGGCAGCTGTCTCCTCTGGCCCTGAGCCCCAGGGCTGCAGGTCTCAGCCCCTTGTCCCCTGTGCCCCTCCCCGTCACCCAGCATGTGACGGGAATCCGGAAGCTGCACCCCCAGCTGCCATCCTCTGCTGAGACCTCTCCCTTCGGCCTTAGGGCCCTGGAGAGCTGGGGTTCCCCCTGGTGCTGCCACAGGTGCTGCCTTTTGGTGAGAAATGTGCATTTTCCAGCAGAGGGCTCAGGAAACCTTCCTTATTCAAGTGCAAACGTGGGGTTCAGTGTGCCTGGGCTGTGAGCAGTGATCCTCAGGCTCAGACACACTGGTCTGGCCGGAGGTGGGCAGGGCTGGGGCTCTGGGGGGGTCTCCCATGAGCTCTGTGGGGTGTGACTGAGGCCGCTGGGTCTCCTGGTCCCCTTACGGTCACCAAAGGCTGGGTCTGCCTGTGGGGTTCAAATTCCCCCACTCAGCCCCCAACTGCCTTCTCAGTGAAACGGGGTCCCAGGGCTCCGCACTCCCAGCAGGGGACCCCTCCTGCCCTGAGGCACCCGTCCCTGTCCTGGCCACACCAGCTGCTCTCCTGAGACCTGAGGACCAGGGGCAGCTGCTGTCCCTGCTCACGCCGCGCCCTGACGCTGTCCCTGCCATGGGGTCCGCAGTGACCTGGGGACTCCCCAGCCGCTGCCCCATCCTGGGGACTCCTGCCGCAGCGAGGCACAGGCGCCCCGTTCCTCGCCCCAGGCTTCAGGGCTCAAGATTCAAGATTTCGGGCCAGAGCAGAACAGCGAGCATGGGGGGCACTTGCCTTGCCAAGCCGGCTCTAGCTCCTGTACCCTATATGATCTCCCGAGCCCCCCCAGGAGTGATCCTGAATGCAGAGCCCTGAGCATCGCTGGGTGTGATTCAAAACACTAAATAAATAAAAGTAAAGGCCCTCCCGTTGATCATCGATTTGCTCGAGCGGGCCCAGTAACATCTCCATTGGAGGTTTTGTTGTT
>JAOXYA010000045.1:49104953-49141097 GCA_028565675.1 Sorex palustris | reverse complement strand
GGGAGAAGGGGAAGGGGGGGGGGGGGGGGGGGGGGGGGGGGGAAGAGGGGAGGGATGGGTGATGCTGATGGAAGGAAGGGAGGTAGAGGGGGGCAGGTGAATGATGGGTGACGGGTGGATGGGTCAGGAGGTGGGAGGGAGGGATGGTGAGTGGATGCACAGGTTGGTGGGCGGATGGATGGATGGATGGATGGATTGTGGATGGATGGATGAATGGTAGGTGGATGGATGGATGGATGGATGGTGGATGGATGGGTGGGTGGATGGATGGATTGTGGATGGATGGATGGGTGGGTGGATGGGTGGATGGATGATGGATGGATGGAAAATGGGCGATAGATGGGGTAGGTCAATGGATAGATGGAAAAAGGATGGGTGGACGGGGGTGGAGGAAGGACAGAGGGATGGATGGATGGATGGATGGGTAGAGGACGGGTGGGGAATGGATTTATAAATGATGATAGAGGATTGCTGTAGGGGGAGTGGAGGATGGATGGTGGATGGATGGGTGGGTGGATGGATGGATGGATGGTGGATGGATGGATGGTGGATGGATGGATGGTGGATAGATGGATGGATGGATGGTGGATAGATGGATGGGTGGATGGATGGATGGATGGATGGGTTGATGGATGGGTGGATGGTTGGGTGGATGGGTGGATGGATGGTGGATGGATGGATGGTGGATAGATGGATGGGTGGATGGATGGATGGATGGATGGTGGATGGATGGATGGGTGGATGGATGGATGGATGGTGGATGGATGGATTGTGGATGGATGGATAGATGGATGGTGTCTGGCTGGCTGGTGAATGGCTGGAGGGATGATAGGCAGTGGATGGCTGGAGGGAGTGGGGTGGATGGGTGTAGGGTGGCTCGTGAATGAAGCCATGTCTAGTTTCCCACCCCCTTGCTGGCTGTGGCCAGTCCTGAGCTGGTTTGGCTCCCACAGACGGTCTGGCCTGCTGGGGCAGGAACCCCACTCCCCACTCGCCCTTCCCCATCAGTAGTGAAAGCCAAGGACCCTGGGCTTCCCCAGAGGTGCAGGCCACACCCAGGTCCTGGGCCACCGCAGCCAACTGGGACTGCGCTGGCCCAGCCTGGCTCTGTCCTCAGGGACCCGCCAACTACTCAGCTAGAGGATTGTCTGCGCCCAGGAAGACAGGGCTGAGTGAGCTGGAGGCTGACGGAGCGCACAGCTCCTGGCGGGCTCACCCCAGCCCCCTGCGCCCCTGCTTCCAGGGCCTGGACCCTCCTTTGTCCCTGGGAGGGGCTGTGGAGAGAACCCCATGGCACCTGCCTGACCTGTGGGGGCTCTGGGTTCCATTCCCTGCTGGGAGCGACCCCCCCAGTGCAGCCAGGTGTGACCCTCATAAGGAAAACAGACCCACCTGGATTAAGGAACTCCCCGTCCCTGGGACTGGGGGTGCTGCAGGCAAGGAGAAGGACCTGGGCCAAGGGTGCAGAGGGCCTCGCGGAAGGGACAGAGAGTGGCTGTCCTCACCGTCACTGCACGGAAGGAAGAGTGCTGGCAATCCTCAATGTCACTGCACGGAAGGGACAGGGTGCTGGCCACCCTCACCGTCACTGTATGGGAGGGAAAGAGTGCTGGCCGTCCTCACCGTCACTGCATGGAAGGAAGAGTGCTGGCCGTCCTCACTTCACTGCACAAACCCAGAGCAGAGAGAGGAGCCAGCAGAGCAGGAGTGAGCCTGGGCCCAGATGGACCCGAGGGTTGGGGGTTCATCCACCCGGAGGTCCATGTCCTCGCCCCAACCTCTGCCCACACCCTGCACCCGTCTGTGCTGTCGATCCCTGGGGGCCGGCCCTGAGGCCCCTACAATGCGGCTGAGGCCACTCGGGTCCTCGCAACCCCACCCACTGCCTGTGGGGCCCTGGGTGTCCGGCTCGGTCCCAACTTTGAGTCTGCAGGGAGGGGGTCAGCCCCCCCGCCCCGGTTTGGTCCAGGGTACATCAGAGTAACTGGCCCAGCCAGATCTTCTTTCTGGACCCAGCTCCTATCCTCAGGGTCCCCCAGCACAGACAGGATGGTTTGGGGGCCGCGGGGTCTCTCTGAGCCGCCTAAGGTGGAGAGTTTTGTTTTGATGGCGGTGCTCAGGGCTCACTCCTGGCTCTGAACTCAGGGGGTGTCGGGGATCGAACCCAGGTCAGCCGCATGCAAGGAGGACATCCTCCCTGCTATCCTGTCCCTTGGGCCCCTGAGACGGATCATCGAAACCCAGGTCTGGTCAGCAGCTGGCCTGTGAGGGGGACCCTGGGTTGCAGTCCCTGCTGGGAGTGACCTCCGGCACAGCCAGGCGTGACCCTCCCAAGACAGACAGAACCACCGAGATCAAGACCGCCGCCTCCGCGGGGCTGCGGGTGGGAGGGGAGCACTGGGCCAAGAGTGCACCCTGGGAAGTGAGCATCGCTCCCCCACACCTGTCCTCCCACGGGAGAGCCCTGCCCCCTGGGGCAAGGCACAGCGGTCTCCACTTGCCCCAGGAGAACCCCGCTGCACCCCCTCCTCGCCCCCCGCTGTGGGGAGCCGCACAGGGCACAGGGCTCGCCCGCCGGGGGGCTGGGGGGCTTGGGACAGTGCGGGGGCCAGCGCTCCCTCCCTGGGGTGCCCCTCTTTAGCTGTGGCAGGAACCAACTTCCAGACCAAATAAGGCGCAGGCGCGGGCCGGGCCTTGGAAGTGTCCAGGCGCAATTACCCTTGGAACGCGCAGGGTTCCGCCCCCCGCCCTCCCCCACTGCACCACGTAAACAGCCGCCCAGCTGGGGCCCAGCTGGCCTGCCCGGCCGAGGGGGCTGCTCACCCCGCCCGCCTCTCTCCTGGCCGCACCCCAGGCCTCCCCTAAGAGAGAAACTGAGGCTCCGGGGGCGGAGGGCGCCGGGCGCAGCGCGGGGATGCCCGCGGGACGGAGGCTCACAGGGTTCCCCCCCTCGGGGTCCCTCTGGGGCACCGCCTCGGCCTCCTGCACGCCCGGGCTTGGCTTGGCGCGGGGTCCCGGGACCCCGGGGCTCACTGGGGAGGCTGAGTCACCGTCCCGCGGGGCGCGCTCGGATCCAGGCGGGCGCGCTTTCCATGTGGCGCATCTGATTGCTATTAAGGGGACCCCGGGCGGCTTCCGGGAGGGAGGACGGGGTACCTGGGTGGTCGCACTGCCAAGCCACCTCTCGGGACAGCCACGCAGCCCCCCTCCTGCCGTGCCCGGAGCGCCTACTCCCCGGGGCGGGGCGCTCGCGCTGGACTCGGCGCGCAGTGCTCGGGCCAGCGTGACTCACGCGTCCCGGGCCGGGCTCCCAGCGGGGCTTCGGGGGGCGGGCGGGGGGGCTCGCGCGGGCATTCCTTCCCGCCGCCTCATCGCTCCTCCCCCGCGCGGGGCTGCGCTGGGTTCGGGGCGGTGCAGCTGGATCCCGGCTCAGTCCAAGTTTCCGCTGCTGGGGGCTGCTCCGCGCGGCTGCGGCTGGCCGGGCCGCCGAGGACGCAGGGACCTCGGGACCTCGCGCACCACGACAGCCGCAGGTAGCCCCCCGGGCGGGCAGGACGGCGAGGGGGCAGCCTGGGTGGGACTGTGCAGGCAGCAGCTCCGGCTCAGGACCCCAGTGCAGGCTCGGGGCCCTCGCGAGTCGAGGGGTCCCGCCGGACCCTCCACCCTGCGCCCAGTTACAGCTCCCACTGCCCTAGGGTCTCCCCAGGGGGCTCTCCAGGCTGGTGGGGGGGCGAGAGGGGGCACCAAAGACCCTCCTTTGGCACACTTCTTCCACCTCATTCTCTCCTTTGTGGGGCGACCCTGGGGGACCCCGAGGTGGTACAGACAGACTGCACCATCCTTGGCCGGATGGGAGGGATTCCTGGGGAGACGTGAGGAGGGTCCCCGGAAGATCGGGGGAGAGTTCCTGTACCTGGGCTGGGGGCCCTGAGGCAGAAGAGGGGCTGGAATGGGAGTTCGGGAGGAAAACGCCCCTCCTGGCACTCTGGGGCGGGGCTCCCCGAATCTGCAGGAGGAAGAAGGGTCGGATCGGGCTGTGGGGGGGAGCACACGTCCTGGACTTGTGTTTAGGGGTCAGAACTGGTCTGACCTGGCAGCTTTGGGGACTGCGGGGAGGGGGGCTCGTCCTGACAAAGGCCAGAGCGCAGGCCGAGCTCGTGCGCCCACACGCATGCAGTAGCACGTGTGCACACACACACGCACACAAACACAATCGCACGTGTGCACATGTACATGCACACATGTAATTGCATGTGTACACACATACACGTACACATGCACACACACATGGAATTGCATGTGTGCACACCTATATGCACACCCTGGAACTCTGCACACACACGTTGCCATGATGACCCACAGCTCTCCCGAGGGACATCTCCGCCTGCGGGTGGTGCCTTCCCACTAGCTCAGGACGGAGCAGGTCCAGGGCACACACCCAGGGGCGCCCCCAGAGGAGCGGGCCACAGGGCTGCGTTGGGAGGGGTCTCCAGGTCTGGGCCGGGCCCATGGACTGGGCTTGGGCCCTGCTTTGGGGGCATCTGAGGTGTTGGGGGTCCTCACCTGGCCAGGGAGAAAGGGCGAATCCATCAGGACATGCTGGGCTCCAGACTCAGGGTGGCCTCTACCCAGAGGGTCAGCCGAGGACAGTGGAATTAAGGGGACTCACCCGGGGCCAGGGAGGGCGGGTGAGGCGGATGTGGACTGGCAGGTGCCCGGAAGGTGAAGGCAAACCCGCTGCGTGCAGATGAGGGGGACCCCACCCTGAGAGCCAGGACCAGACTCAGAGCACTCCCACAGACCCCCGCCACCCGGCACCCCCCACTGGCTAGATCCCTCACATCCTGGGTTGGGGGCAGGGAGGCAGGAGTCCTCGGCACCCCACCCTGCCCGGCAGAGGGCTCAGAGGGACCAAGGGTTGCACATGAGGCCAGCGGGAGTGGTGGGTGGGGAGCAGGAACAAGGACAGGGATTCTGGGGAGTCGGCCCAGGAAGAAGTCCCTGAGCCTGAGTCAGGAGAACCCCGTGCTCAGCCTCAGTTTCCCTACCTGGGAACTCCTGGGAAGGTTCTGTGCATGTTCATGGGGGCAGAGTTAGGTTGGGGGACAAGTGGGGACCTGGTGAACGCTGGGGCCACTCCCTACCCCCAGAGGCCGAGGGCCCCTAGAGTGGTCGCTACTTTGTCCCTCCATGTCAGGGCCCACACGTGGCCACACCAGAGGGAACTGAAGGTCCCACCCGTGGCTGGTGGCTGACCCAGTGGGACCAGGACCGCCCCTTGTCACATGAAGACCCTCTGTCCTTTACAAAGACCGCTGCCACCTGCGGGGGTCACCTGGACCCTCTGTCCAGCACAGAGCAGCCCCTCCTCCAGGAAATCCATCTGTCAGAGGTGATCTCTGCACCCTGGATCTGGCGGTGTGGAAAGGGGGAGACTCTGAGCCCCAGAAATCCCAAGCAAAGGAGCGGCGAGGCTGGACCCCGGGTGGGTGGGGTGTGAGCCAGGACCCCCCACGTGCCACCGCAAGGGCTCTCTGGGGGCCACCCTCCACCCTGACTGACAATTTGCTCACAGGTGCGCCGAGACTCTGGGTCCTCAGGCCTGGACATGGCGGCCAACTGCTCCTGGGAGCCGCAGCCCGCCGCCGCTGACTGGAACAAGGCAAGTGCCCAGGCGGCCGGGGTGGCGGGAAGGCCAAGCCCAGCACCCGATCCTGGGGCTCCCGTAGGACTACAGCACCCATCTGGGCCAGGGGTGGTCCCCCACGAGTCCAGGGTCCTCACTGGTATGGGGAATGGACGTCCTTGAGGCCTCCTGGTGCCACCCTGAACTAAGTTGCCCAGTATGACCCTGACAGCCTCCCCTCCCCCGGGGACAGGCCCTGAGACAAGCTACCCCAGGGGGGGGCACCATCCTCCCCTGCACACAGTCCCTGGGACTCCCTGCCCATGCTGCCCAAGGCTGGGTTCCCCCAGTCTCCAGGTACCCACGGCAGCTGAGACCCTCACAACTGCCATCAGGCTGACCCCCATTTGCTGCCCCCCCATACCTGCACCCCTCTTCTCTGGGGCCTCCCTGAGCCCCAGGGAAAAATGCAAGTGAGCCCAGCGATACGGCAGCCACTTTCGAGGAAACAGACGCAGCCCTGGGCGGTTCGGCCGTGGGAACGGGGTGGGGGGGAGTTAAAAGGGCAGGGAAGGGTGGGGACCCTTGCCCGGGGGGACCCCGCAGTGCTCCACCCTGCCTGTGGCCCTCTCCGACCCTCCGGAGGAGGTGACAGGAGGGGGGAGGGGGTATCTGCAGCGGCTGGTGAGGGTGGCCCCACGCCCCGTGACTCACCAACCTCCCTCGCAGCTGGCCAAGGAGCTGCAGGCTTTTTCCACACCCGCTGGGCCCTCCCGGGCAACCCAGCTCCGTGTGTGTGTGTGTGTGTGTGTGTGTGTGTGTGTGTGTGTGAGACTTCTGGGTCTGCCCCCACCCGAGTCCGTCAACAGCAGCTGGAACATCTCAGGGAGAGGACAGACAGACAGATGGACAGACGTGCTGAGCCAGCACATGGAGTTAACCAGCGCAAACAGGACGTCCTTCAAGGGCTCGCCCTGTCCCCACGAGTCTCCCCCAAGTTCTGCTGCACCTCGAGTCTGCTTGCCAGAAGCTTCTATCCCTGCCTCTGCCCCGCCCCCCCCAAGTTCATAAAGGGCTACTGCCTGACCCAGCTTATCTGGAAGGGGGTTTCTTCTGCTCTCTCTCTCTCTCTCTCTCTCTCTCTCCCCCCCCCATTTTTTTTTTTACTTTTTGGGTCATACCCAGCGATGCTCAGGGGTTACTCCTGGCTCTGCGCTCAGGAATTACTCCTGGTAGTGCTTGGGGGACCCTCTGGGATGCCAGGGATCGAACCCAGATTGACCGAGTGCAAGGCAAACACCCTCCCCGCTGTGCTATCGCTCCGTCCCCTCCTTTTATCCTGAGTGAGAGTAACTGATCCCCAGCTGTTAAGGCTGAGTGACAGTCAGGGGCATTAGGGGGGATAGTGATGCCCACTGTGTGTGGGAAGGGAACAGTCTTGGCCTCTTGTTGTGAGGTCTAAACAGCACCAACCCATGCAGCGTCCAGACTGCACGTGTGGGTCAGCACAAGGTTCTTTTTTTTTTTTTTGGCTTTTAGGGTCACACCTGGCGATGCACAGGGGTTACTCCTGGCTCTGCACTCAGGAATTACTCCTGGCGGTGCTCAGGGGACCATATGGGATGCTGGGAGTTGAATCCAGGTTGACTGCGTGCAAGGCAAACGCCCTACCCGCTGTGCTATTGCTCCAGCCCCCAGCACAAGGTTCTTTAAAGACCAGCCTTTAAAGGTTAGAATCAGGGTCAGGGCAACAGCACAAGCGTGTAGGTCTCTTGCCTTGCATGTGGCTGGCCCAGGTTCAATCCCCGGTTTCCTATACGGTCCCCCAAGCACTGCCAGGAGTGATCCCTGAGTGCAGAGCCAGGAGTAACCCCTGAGCATCACCAGGAGTGACCCAAAAAGCACTGTAGCACTGTCCTCCTGTTGTTCATTGATTTCCTCAAGCGGGCCCAGTAACATCTCCATTGTGAGACTTACTGCTACTGTGTTTGGCATAGCGAATATGTTATGGTGAGCTTCCCAGGCTCTGCCATGCAGGTGAGATACTCTCAGTAGCTTGCTGGGCTCTCCAAGAGGGGTGGAGGAATCGAACCTGGGTTGGTCAGGTCGGCCATGTGCAGGGCAAACGCCCTACCCGCTGTGTTATCGCTCCAGCCCAAAAAGCAAACGAGCAAATAAACGGAAGGTCAGGAAGGTTCACGGCACAGCCGTTCGGCTCCTCTGGGGAGGGGGAGATTATGGGCGCTCGGCCCCTTGTCCTCAGGGCCTGCTCCCCTGGCGGTGCCGACCCCATGGTGCCCATGCTCGCTGCTGGCCCGTGTCCATGGGCCCTGGCCCACCCAGACCGTACAGCACAACTGAGATCCAGCAGAGCACTGTGTGGCAGAACAGCTGTCCACACCTGCCTGAGTCTCAGCCCAGGAACCCAGGGAGGCGGTGCCCAGCGGCCACCAGGCCCCGCACCTCTCTGCTCGAGCCCCGGCCACGGCCACTTCCGGGGCCTTTTTGTGACGGGAGGTTTTTGCTTTTATTGTTCGTTTCTTTCTGTTTGTTTTGTCAGAGAAAATTCTAGTGCGCAGAGGGGCGCGTGTTGAGAGTGTGCCCACGGCAGGGCCCCCTCACCAGGGTTGCTGCCCTCTTGCCCTAAGGGTTTTCTTGCCCCTTTCCAGACGTCCACTGTTTCCTCAAAACCGCCTGGAAGTCAACTCCAGGCACCAAGTCCGGAGGCCCAGGTGGGCTCCCTCAGAAGGGGGTGCAGGGCCACCACCAGTGCACAGCAGGGAGACACTGGCCGGCACAAGGGTTCCATCCCTGGCGCCCCATATGGTCCCTGAGCCCTGCCACAAGTGATCCCTGAGCACAGAACCCAGAGTAACCCCTGAGCATTGCTGAGTAGGGCCTCCCCCACTGAAAAAAGGAAAAAAAAAAGAGGGTGCCCTCCTCCCCAAGGCCACAGCGATGCGTGTCCGGCAGAGGAAGTGGCCCGCGAGCTACCAGGCTCACGTTCAGCTGTGCCCAGGGGCTGTCCCTCGCGAAAGGCGCCTGGCCCGGCCTCCACCCAGCTAGCCAGGGGGCGTCCCTGGGACCCAAGCCCTGCGGCCAGGTGCGGTCCCCCCTTGGGGCGGGGCGGGGCGGGGCCCTGGGACCCAGGTGAGTCCGGAGCCAGGGCGATGCAGCAGCGGGCAGCCGGTCACCCGGGTCCCCCTCCCGCCCCCGCAGATGTGCCCGGGCGGCGGCGGCGAGGCCCCGCCGGAGCTGTACAGCCGCGGCTTCCTGACCTGGGAGCAGCTCAGCGCCCTGCCCCCGCCGGCCGTGGTCAACTACGTCTTCCTGCTGCTGTGCGCCTGCGGCCTGGTGGGCAACGCGCTGGTGCTCTGGTTCTTCGGCTTCTGCATCAAGCGCAGCCCCTTCTCCGTGTACTTCCTGCACCTGGCGGCCGCCGACGCCGGCTACCTGGCCAGCAAGGCGGTGCTGGCGCTGCTGGGCGCCGGCGGGCTGCGGGGGCCCCTGGCCGACTACGTGCGCGCCGTGTGCCGGCTGGCCGGGCTGTGCGCCCTGGTCACCTCGGTCAGCCTGCTGCCCGCCGTGGCGGCCGAGCGCTGCGCGTGCGTCACGCTGCCCGCCTGGTTCTGGCGCCGGCGGCCCGCGCGCCTCTCGGCCGTGGTGTGCGCCCTGCTCTGGGCCTGCTCGCTCCTGCTCACCGGCCTGCACAACTACTTCTGCGCCGTCCTGGGCCCCGGCGCGGCGGCCTGCGGCCACGTGGACGCCTTCCTGGGCATCCTGCTCTTCCTGGTCCTCTGCCCGCTCATGGTGCTCCCGTGCCTGGTGCTCGTCCTGCACGTGGAGTGCCGCGCCCGGCGGCGCCAGCGCTCGGCCAAGCTCAACCACGTGGTGCTGGCCACGGTGTCCGTGTTCCTCGTGTGCTCCATCTACCTGGGCATCGACTGGTTCCTCTTCTGGGTCTTCCAGATCCCCGCGCCCTTCCCCGAGTACGTCACCGACCTGTGCCTCTGCGTCAACGGCAGCGCCAAGCCCGTCGTCTACTTCCTGGCCGGGAGGGACAAGGGGCAGCGCCTGTGGGAGCCGCTCCGGGTGGTCTTCCAGCGCGCCCTGCGCGACGGTGCCGAGCTGGGGGAGGCGGGCGGCGGCGGCGGCGGGCCCACGGCCAACACCGTGGCCCTGGAGATGCAGTGCGCCCCCGGGAACGCGTCCTGAGGGAACGCTGCGCCGCCCTGGGTGCCCAGGGGGGCCGCCCGGGGTCCTGAAGACACCCCCCGCCCCCCGGGGGACCAGCAGACTCCCGCGCCCAGACACGGGGCCCCTGGAGCCAGGACCTTGGCAGAACAGGACAGCCGGGGGAGCCCCGGCAGAGGGAGAGCCTGCCCGGAACCTGCTGTCCATCTCCGGGGAGACTCCCAACCGGGCTGTCCGCCTCCGGGTGTGGCCTCTGCCCCTTGGTGAAAGCTCTGTTGACTTCGGGGGTGGGGCAGGGGCGCTGGCCACGGTGAGGTTTGGGCAGCCTGACCAGGTCCCAAGCATCTGTCCTCCCTGGCCATGTCTCTGGGCCCGCCCCAGGCCAGCTGCAGACACTGCAGCCCAGACCGGAAGTGCCTCTAATAAAGGTTTCTCCCTCGCAGAGGAAAGATGCAGCCTCTGGCTCCTGGGCCTTGTCCCCGCCAAGCGGAGCCCCCAGCCCTGGACCTGTCGGGGGACCCTGCATTGGCAGCTGTGCCTGCTCCGTGACCTCCCCTGACTGACCAATCCCCCCCATCCTGGGTGGGAAAAGGACTCCCCATCCGGAAGGGCATAGGGGGATCTGGTGCCATGTGGCCCTGACACCCCCACCCCACAGGGCTGGCCCCTGCAGACTCCACCTTCACCCCAGTGTCAGAGATGCTGGAATTCCTGTGCGTGCAGAGGATTCAGACGCCTCCGTTTCCCTCTGGCGGGCAGGGGCCCGGGAGCAGGGGTAAGGCCGGGGATGCCCCTGGTCTTGCTCTCGGGGAAGAAATGGAGGCAGAAGGTGACACTGGTGTGCGCGGTCACCGGCCCGGCCGTCCTTCACTCGGACCCCCTCCTGCTCCTGGGTTTCAGACGCTGAGCCTGTTCCCTTTCGGTCTCCAGCACCCGCCTCTGCCCAGGCCTCACCCTGAACCCCAAGATCCGTGCTTTCCTCCGGGAAGGAACATGGAAAATCGAGTCCGCAACTTCTGGAGGGAGGAGATGGGTGTGGGGCAGGTGTTACTACTAGGCCGTCATCGGAGGGAGCCGATGTGGGGCAGGATGCCCCCGCCATGAGCAGGGGACCCAGTGGGCAGGATGGCCCGGCCCGTCACAGGGTGGGGAGCTGCCCATGGTCATCTCCTGCCCACCCCCGGCTCCAGCCCCCCTGCCCTGGCCACTGGAGCAGAACCACCAGCACCCCCAAATCTTCCTCCTGCAGCGGGCCCGGGAGTGGCCAGACCCCCCACTCCAGATTGTCGGGTGGAATCTGTGAAGCTGATGGTGTTGGGACCCCCACAGCAGATAGCGAGGCTTTGCAGCCCCCGCCAACAGGGGCCCACCTGAGGGGGGGGAACGCACTAGGAGTTGGGAGTGTGCCCCCTCTCCAGGGAGCCCCCCACTGTGAGAGGCGCTGGCTTGGGGGCGCAGACCGGTGGGGCCCTCCATGCCCAGCTTGGCCAGCCTGTGAAGGGCCGGCGTGCTCCTGCAAACCAGGGACTCCTCAGCCTGCTCCCCACTCGGCCACCGTGCCCACCACATCCAGCCCCCAGTTCTCCTTCGCTCACTTTTCTTCCCAGGGCTGATGCGGGCGGCCACGCCTGTTCCTCCATCAGAGGGGGCGGGGCTGGACCCCCATGACAGCACAGGGTCTATCTGAGCCCCCGCTTTGATCACCCAGAAAACAAGCAACAGAGGGTCCGGAGTGTCCTGTCTGGGGGGGTCAGCAGTGTGTGTGTGGGGGGGTCTGCACTCACAGGCAGAAAAGTGGCCTTGGCCACGTGGGGAAGGAGCCCCAAGCAGGGCTGCAAAACCCGTCGCTCCTGTGGCCGAAGGCAGGCCACGGGGAGGCCACAGAGAGGTCATTGGGGGCCACAGGCTGGCCAAAAAGAGGCCACAGATAAGGAAACCACGGGCTGGCCACAAGGAGGCCACGGCTGGCCCCAAGAGGTCATGTGAGATCTTCGACCTTGTGTTGTCTGGACACAATTCTGGAGCTTCCTGGAAGCCCACTGTGCCGTGCTCTGAACGAGTCCATTAGCCAGAGTGGCTCCAGGTCCGGCGGCCAGTGCATGGATGGGTGGGCTGCCGCAGGCCCCTCCCCTGCAGCCTGCCAGGCTGAAGACCCCCAGGTCCAGATCACGTTCAGGAGGGGGCTGGGAACAGGGCAGGGCTGAGGGGTCCCTCCCGGCCGTTGCTGGCCCCCCACCGCCACGTCCAGTCCTCCTGGGACCAGGGCCACGCCTGGCCAGCTCCATTACCGGGCCAGCTCCTAGAAGGCATCTATCCTGAGGGTGGGGCAGCCCCTCGCTGCTTTCACCCCTCAGATCCTCCCGTCTCGCCTCGAGGAAGCCTCTGGCCTCTGAGGCTCTGGTCGGGTCAGCAGAGCCACCACCAGCAGTCGGACCTAGGGGCAGCCCACGCGAGCGCTGCGTCAGGACCAGGTGAGGGCCTTTCTCTGCGGGGGAGGGGAGGGGACAGGCCTTGCAGCACCCCCCTGCTCTGCTCTGCTGGGGATCTGGGGGTGCTGGGCGTGGCTGCCCTGCTTCGAGTCTGGATCTCCTCAGGGAAACGCAGAGAAGGGACAAACCATGACACAGAGTCCCACAGTGACGTGGGCCCAGCTGGGAGCACTTGGTGCAGAGAACTTCAAGAAGCAGCTGAGCAGGGGAAGGGGGGCTTCATGGGGGGGTGGCATTACTGGGGTTGAACCTGGGGCCTTGCACTCACCCACCATCTGAGCACTCCTGCCCCGCCCTGGAAAATGCTTCCACGGGAGCACAAAGGGCCACGGGCTTTGGGGAGCGACCCCGCCCAGGGCTGAGTCTGGGGTCTCCTCCCCTGCACCACCTCCGAGGGCACATCTGCTCAGGACAGCCCCGATGTTAGCAGTTGGCGAAGTGGAGCACGCCCACCCCACCCCAGCCGGGCTCTGCAGGAGCACAGAGCTGGGCCGGCGGGCCCCCGTCCATCCCCTCCACTAGGCAGCTGGAGGAAGGGTCTCCGCCTGGAGGGAGGTTTGAGCGTGGAGCAGCCCCTCCTGCCGGCAGGGGGTGCGGGGTGGGGTCTTCTGCGCCTCCTCCGAGGTCAGTGCAGGTGACAAGGAAACAGACGTCGGTGGATGCGGGTGCATGAATATTCTGGGCGGATGAGCTGGGTGGCAACAAGGTGTCCCCTCAAGGTCCTGAGGACGCTAGTCCAGACTCCGGAATCTGTGGGCCTCTGGAAGGATCCGTGGGATGCAGCAATTACCACCCCCAACCTTGCCAGGCCACGCCCAGTGAGGGCAGAGCGCAGAAGGCCACGCCCAATGAGGGCACAGAGAGGTAGGCCACGCCTAGCGAGGGCACAGGGAGGCAGGTCACGCCCAGTGAGGGAAAGGCCACGCCCAGTGAGGGCAGTAGGCCACGCCCAGTGAGGGCACAGGGAGGCAGGCCACGCCCAGTGAGGGCCCATGAAGAGCCGGACCCTGTTCTACTATACCAGGGTTGTTCGTTGGCCTCTTCTGGGAGTGTCCACTAGGTCACTAGCTCCACATCATTGACAGGCACAGGGCCTGTGGGAAGAGGGTCCCCAGTGTCGTGGATTCCTTCCTGAGAGTAATTTGAAGGTGGACAGTAGGGGCGGGTGGGGACAGCTGTCCTCACTGCCTCTGTTTAGAGGATGGACAGGGAGAGCGGAGACAGTGGTGGACACAGAGAGACAGAGATGGGGACAGAGACCGGGACAGAGACAGCCGGTGACAGAGATGGAGATGGGGACAGAGACAAAGAGACAGAGACAGAGACTAAGACAGAGAATCAGGGACAGAGACATGACGGGGAGGCAGAGACAGGGATGGGAGGGGGGCTGGCAGGGGGCAGACCTCTGGGCTCTCTCCCTCAGCACTGACCTTCTGACCAGGCCCGCCCTCAGACCCTCCCCTCTGGGCGTGCAGACAGAAACGCTCAGAGAGGGGAGAGGTAGGCAGAGGGGGTCCTGCCTGAGGCCGGGGGGCTGGGGAGAGGCTTGGGAGATCTGATCACTGCCTGGGTCCAAAGCACACGAGGGGCTGGAGCGATAGCACAGCAGGTAGGGCGTTTGCCTTGCATGCAGCTGGCCTGGGTTCGATTCCCAGCATCCCATATGGTCCCCCGAGCACCGCCAGGGGTAATTCCTGAGTGCAGAGCCAGGAGGAACCCCTGAGCATTGCCGGGTGTGACCTGAAAAGCAAAAAAAAAAAAAAAAGTGCACGAGCCAGCCTAGAGCCGGACACAGAAAACTGGGCGGGTGGGGGGTTCCCAGAACTCCCCAGCGGCCTCAGAGCCCAGAATCTCACGTGGCCTCACTTCCTCCCCTAGCATGAACCAGACGGCGAACGGCAGCCAGGCCCTGGGCCCCGAGACGGACGTGCTCAGCGGGGCCCTGGTGGGACTCCGGGCCCTGATCACTAGCGTCTGCGCCCTGGGCATCGCCGGCAACGGCGCGGTGGCCTGGCTGCTGGGCGCCCGCGTGCCTAGGGCCCCCTACTGCGTTTACGTCCTGCACCTGGCCCTGGCCGACCTGCTCTTTCTGCTGTGCATGGTGGCCGTGCTGCAGCTGGACCCGAAGTCGCTGGCCTACGAGGCAGTGAAGCGAGTGAAGAGCACGGCGGACACGGCCAGCCTCGGCCTGCTGACGGCCATCAGCGTGCAGCGCTGCCTGTCTGTGCTCTTCCCCGTGTGGTACAAGAGCACCCGGCCACGCCACCTGTCCAGCACGGTGTGTGCGTTGCTCTGGGCCCTGGCCAGCCTGGCCAACGCGCTGCTGGCCGCCCTCTGCGTCCAGTACCCGAGTCCCCACGCGCCGCTCCCCGGGGAAAAGTGTTTCCTCCTGGACTTTGCCTTCCGGTTGCTCACGCTGGGCATCTTCACGCCCCTCATGGTGCTGGCCAGCCTCATCCTCTTCCTCCAGGTGCAGAAAGTGTCCCAGAGGCGGGCCCAGAGCCGACGGCCCACACGGCTGTACTTGGTCATCCTGGCGTCTGTGCTGGCCTTCCTGGCCTGCACCCTGCCCCTGGGCATCTACTGGCTCATCTACCTGCTGGGCCTGTCGGAGCAGGCGAACACCCTGATCCGACACCTGGGCCGTCTGTCCTCCTCGGCCAGCTGCAGCGTCCACCCGCTCATCTATTTCCTGGTGGGCCACTGGAGGGGCCGGGGCAGGGGCCGGGCCCCACGAGAGCCTCTGGGCTCAGTGCTCCAGCGGGTATTGCAGGAGGAGCCGGAGCTGAGGCCCGAGGAGCCGCCCTCCACTGGCACTGCCTCCTCGGAGGGGCCCTGAGTGTGCCCAGCCACCCCCATCGGCCCCACCTGGGCAGCGAGGATCCCTAACCCCTGGTCCAGGGGCAGGGGAAGGGGTTCATCTGGTCCTGGGGCTGAGTGTGACATGGACCATCTGGCGTGTCTGTGGGGGACACAGGCCCCCCGCTCGTGGGAAAGCACCTTCTCGAACAGCAAAGCTGCCTACTTTGGGAGGGGCTGCCAAGGGCGTCCGGGGACCGTGCCTAGAAATCCCTGATACCAGGGTCCCGGATACCTGGACCCTCAAGGCCACTCTGGCAGTGCTGGGGTTCAGACTCGGCATCTGGCCTGGCCTGGAACCACCCACCAAGGCCATTCCGGGAGTCCTGGGGGTCCAACCCGGGTCCCCACACAAGCCAGACCTGGACCTTGCAGCCCTCTGTCCGGAAGCAGGCTATGCCGTGTGTGATCTCACGCCTCCACAGGGAGCTGATGATGGCTGTGGTCTGCCCGGGGGGCCACAGGGGCTCAGCTCTCACTGGCTACTCCTGGGCTCCACGTGGCCCCTGAAACTTCCTTCGGGACCGAACAGGGCACATGTGCAGGATGGCTGGTTCTCATGCGTCTCGAATCCCTGCCACCCCTTCCACTGCCCCCACACCCACTGCCCTCCGTCGCGGGTCCCTGCTGCCAGAGGCCACGGCGGGGAAGCTGGGCCAGCATCTGCTCAGTTCGGGTTCAGCATTGTTACGGAACCGCGGCGGCCCAGTCTGCTCCATGGTGTCCTGGACCTCCTGATCCAGGAGCACCCGAGCCAGAGGCTGCTCTGGGGATACTCCCAGGAGGACCTAAGACCTGCCGGTGGCCGCACCATGCCAGCGGCAACTCGGGGGTGGCTGCTTGTGGGTTCATCTGGGTGCCTCCCCCTCAGGCGAGTGTGTGACCACAGGGGCCACCACCAGACCCTTGAGTCCTGCCATCAGAATGCAGAGGTCAAGACTTGGAAGTCTAGGGCCAGGGAAATGCCGCAAAGCTCTGGGCGCACGGTCTGGGCAGGAGACCCAGTTCTACGCAGGCACCCCAGGGTCATGACACCCAGCAGGCCGGAAGCTGACGCTGAGCACGGGGTGTGGCCCCCAAACAACAGCACAAAGACTCCGAGAGCTCACCTTCAACCCGAACCTGGGGCCCAGAGATATACAGCAGAGAAGGACTGGCTTGCTTACATGCGGAAGACCTAGGTTTGATGCTTCGTGCCCAAATGATCCCCCCGAGTCCAGCCAGATGCCTGATGACAGAGCAAGGAGTGTGGGTGTGGCCCAAATACAAAACCAAAAAACTGAGCTTGGAAGAAAAATATAGGTATCATAAACTATAGAATGGTCCCAGTTTTGAAAGCTTTCTAGAAGGTTATTTTTTTGTTCTGGGGAGTGGGGTGGCGAGCACAGAGCCCGCCTGGACAGACCAGCCCCTCAGCCTGGCGGCTGGAAGCCCACACAAAGAGCTTCTCTTCCTGAGCTCTGTGTTAATCCCGAAAGAATCCTTGTTTGAGAGGGGGGGGTTGAGCCACAGCTGCGATGCTGGGGGTCCAGGCTGTGTGGGGACTCAACCAAGGGTCCTGTGTGCCAAGTGCATGTGCTTGAGCCCCTGGACACATGGTCCAGGCCCCCCTCTTTTGTTCTGAGCTGGGAGTCTAAGGCTGGTCCTGGAGGCAGTAAAGCCCCCAGAGCTCTCTGTGGCACCTGTGGGTGGGCACAAGGCCTGAGGGGCTGCCACATACAACAGACACTCTGACCTGACCCCAGCCGGCCACTGTTTGCGGGAGGCGCCACAGCTGTGAGCCAGGCAGGCACTGGGGGAAGCTTCCAGAAGCTCCAGGGAGGCCCTATGTGTGGCCCCGCCCCTGGGGGCTATGTGTGGCCCCACCCCTGGGAGGAACTATATATGGCCCCACCTCTGGGAGACCCAAAGTTTGACCCACCCCCTGGGAAGGCCTATGTGTGACCCCGCCCCTGGGAGGGCCTATGTGTGGCCCCGCCCCGGGTTTATATGTGGCCCCGCCCCTGGGAGGAACTACATATGGTCCCACCTCTGGGAGCGCCAATGTTTGGCCCCGCCCCTGGGAGGGCCTATGTGTGGCCCCGCCCCTGGGGAGGGCTATGTGTGTGTCCCCGCCCCTGGGAGGGTCTATGTATGGCTCCGCCCCTGGGAGGAACTACTTATGGTCCCCACCTCTGGGAGCGCCAATGTTTGGCTCCGCCCCTGGGAGGGTCTATTGTGTGGCCCCGCCCCTGGGCAGGGTCTGGCATTTTGTGATTTTTTTTCCTGGTTGAAGAGGTCCCCGGGGCTCGGTACTGATGGCCCCCCTCAACCCTCCTGCACCTGGACAGAGCCCGGTGGATGGGGGTGAGGAGCGGGACCCTCATGGTCTATTGTTGGCAGACACATCTGGGGGTCGGGCTTGGAGGAGGGCTTCTCAGCGGAGAATCCCCATGACAGGGAGCCCTCAGTCCTTGCTGGGGACCAAGGGAGGGTCTGAGAGGACACAGAAAGGAGAGGCCCACCATGGCCCCCAACACCCTCAGCGCTGCCCAGTCCCTGAGCCTGAGACTTCGAAGCTGGACACACTCAAAGGGGCTGGCCAGGAGCGGGTGGACGGACCCACTCCTTTTCTAAAGGGCCTGCAGGGGGTTCTCCCTGGGTTGTTAGGAGCTCGGTTTGGGGGCTCACCTGGCAGTGCTCGCTCAGGAGATCCTATGGGCTGCAGGGGATCAAACCCGGGTTAGCCACGTGCTGGACAAGTGCCCTCCCCTCTGTGCTCTCACTCTGGGCCCAGAGCTCCCCCTTCGGGTTTCCCTGGGTGGGTCACCTGAAGGGGCTCGGACCCCCCTGCTCCCAGGGAAGGACAGGTACACTGCAGCCTGCCCCACCTGAGCGCTGCTGACCTGGGGCAGGGGCTGTGGAGTGGAGGGTCTCTGTCCTCTCAGGGACCTGGGTCTGGGTCCCTCTCCCAGCCTCTGGGGTGCTGATCAGACCCCTCAAAGACTCCAAGGAAGAGCCGGCAGAGGGTTCTCCCCAAGCCACTGGGAACACTCGGACATACTGGAGAGGGGTCCCCGACCCGACTCCAAGGAACCCCAACCCTGCACGACAAAACAGTGAATGGCGAGGCCCGCGCAGGGTTAAGGAGCAGGGCCGGGCTCAGTCCGGAGGTGTCGGGCGCGCTCTTCCTTCCAACTGTTCCAGAAGGATCTGCACCCATCTGGCTCTGGGGTGGAATGAATTCCAGAGGCCTGGCGCTGCCGAGAGGCAGGGATGAAAGCCAGGGCCTTGGGGCGTGATCAAGGGTGAGGGCCGGCCACCACCCAGCCTCTATGCCCTCCGGGGCAGACACTCTGCAAAAGGGGCGCATGGCACCCCCAAACCGGCCCTCTGCGCCCCCAAATGCCCCCCACGCCTGCAGGGAACTAGGAGTCAGGCTGAGGCAACGTGAACCCCCAGACCTGGAAGGAAGAGCAAGGACGTGGCGCTCGGGGGCCTCACCCCAAGTCACAGACACCACCGCGAGGCCAGCTGACCCCGCCCAGCAGGGGTGGACAGAGAGTCCTGGACTCCCCACTCCTGACTCCGCCAAGCACAGGGGTCGAATTGCGGGGTGCAGGATCCCAACTCCAGACACACGAGGACACCTCCCCCTCTTTGTTGTCAGGGTTGTCATCGTGGGCCGCCAGAGCCGTGGTGTTCCAGCACGTTCCGTCCCAGGCTCGTGGGGCTGTGCCATCAGCCTGGTGCTCACAAGGCCCTACCCTCAGGTGGCTCCCACTCACGCGGTCATGAGGTCACACCACCAATGCAGTGCTCACTCATAGGCCTGGGGGTCATGAGGGCACGGGGATCATGGGGTCACAGGTCAAACTGTCCACGTGATGCCTGACTGGTGCTCTTGCGGGTTCTGTTGTGGTGCCAGGGGCTCCCCCCGACAGGGCAGTGAGGACCGTGCCCAGCACACGTGGGGGCGCCAAGGAGAGAATTCGGGTCCTCATGCTCCCCAGCAGGGCTCTGCCTGGCTCCCTGTCCTGCGTCTGCACCCTGTCCCCACGTCTGCGTCCTGTCCCCGTGTCTGCATCCTGCACCCCAGTGAGCCAGAAGCCGAGTTTGAGTCTCTGTTGTGTTGCCTGGGAAACGGGCGTCTTTGCCCGATGAGTCAGTGGCTGGCGCGCTCTGGGCTCGGAGCGGGAAGGTGGCACTGCTCCAGCCCCGGCACCCGCTTACTGCCAGACCAGAGACCCACGGTGCCCAGCCTGGCGGCCTCTGGAAGGCCTCCTCGCTCTCCGTTTCTCCGACCTGTTCAGGGGGCCGGGGGGGACCCGGGCCTGCATCTGCCATAGCTGTGTGACCACAGTCTCTGTCCCACTGTGGGCTGCCAGCCAGGGCGGGGGTCAGGGATCCCCTAGGGACTTGACCCCCATGCCCCCTGCCACCCCAGCTTGACTGAGGTGAGCACAGTGTGACGGGCACACTGTGTTCTGGCTTGGAGGCCCCAGGCCGAGACCTGTAGCTTCCCACACCACAGGGCCCCCCCAGGACACTCAGGAGACGCTGCATGGCCCCTGGGGCTCCCCCAAATTCCTTCAGTGGCATGTCCACAGCCTCTGGGATTGAGGACAGAACATAGAAGGGAGCAGAGCAGAGACATGGCACTGCGGGGTTGGGGGGTGCTGGCCTTGCACACAGTCACCCCAGGGGCCATCCCCAGCACTGCATAGGGTCCCCTGAGCACCACTTGCAGTGACCCCTGAGCACAGAGCCAGGAGTCAGCCCTGAGCACTGCTGGGTGTGACCCCGCAAAAGGAATAGGTGTGATTGCTAGAGGCAAGCCCAGATTCAAGCTCTGAGGGATGGAGCTTTGTGTATGGCCTGGTTAGCACCCCAAGTTTGAGGCCGTGCACTGCATGGTCTCCTAGCACCACTTGGGGTGCTGATGGGGCCCCAGGACCTGTGGGGTCTGAGAAGCATCGCACCACCAGGCTTCAGCCTGGAGCAGCCCAGCCTGGCTGCATATCACTGAGGGCAGCCCAGGGCCCCCCAGTTAGAGGTTGGACCCCCAAGACACAGTGCTGGGTGCTTGCCTTGCATGCGTGAGACCCCAATTCCATCCCTGGCCCCCGGTTTAATGCTCCAAGCCCCTTTGGGAAGGATACCTGAGCACAGAGCGCTGAGCACTGCCAGGTGTGCCCCTCCCCCAAAGAAGGATGGACCATAGAGCGATTCCCTGTCTAGTTCAGTGATGGTCCCGTCCCAGACACCCAAACTCACCACACACACAACCAGCCCTCCTCAGAGTGGTCACAGCTGGTACACAAGTCTTGCTGTGCAGAGCACGCATGGGGTCTAACCCCAACTCTCCCTGCCGGAAGTCTAGCCCGCACCCCCACAGGAGACCACGTGGTCCATTTTAGAGATGTGAGCAGCTGGGTCCAGGGTCACTCGGGGGCCGCTCTGGGGACTTAAAGAGTGGCAGAGACACTTAAGGACAGTGGGGGAGACATGGTCAACAGAACGGGGGTCCCGGGACACTGTGCGGGGTTCACCTCTGGGCCTTGAGCGCTTCCCACGGTTCATGAAAAGATGCTGAGCTTGACCACCCCAAGAAGACCTGCTCACCGCGCTGGAGCCACAGTGCAGCAGGGAGGGCATTTGGACTGCACACGACTGTCCTGGGTTCCACCCCCGGCATCCCACAAGGTCTCCTGAGCACGGCCAGGAGTGATCCCTGAGCGCAGAGGCAGGAGGAACCCTGAAGCATTGTCGGGTGTGACCCCAAAACAACAACAAAAGGTCTGCTTCTGAGTGAGGAACACCCTACACACACACACACACACACACACACACACACACAGCAGTTTCTTTGTAGATTTTGCTGCAGGAACTAAGGAACCAAGGGGCTGTGTGGGAACACCCAGAAGTAAAGGTTGGTTTGATCTGCACCAATCCAGTGGCCTGCACAGGTCTCCACGCCTGGAGCCAGAGAGGAAGTGGGACGCCCCAAAACCCCCATGACAGAGGGAAAGATGGGCAGGAAGAAACCGGAGCCTAGTGCGGCCACCGGCACATCCCTGTGGGGACGGGGACACACACCGTCCTCTCCCTGAGGTCACTGGGCGCGCCTGAGGGGGAGGGGTGCGGGAGACCCCGGGATGAAAAATCCGCAAAGCCCGGCAACGTGGTGGGGGCGGGGATTCCGGATAAAGGGGTTCCAGTGGGGCTCGTGGATTAAGGGGTTCCTGTGGTGGCCGTGGACGTTTGGCCAGTGGAGTGGTGGGAGGCTGCTGACATCAGAGGCGGGACGGCCCCCCCACTGTGGACTTGGCCCTCCTGGAGCAGCCGCCACTTTCTTGCTTGGCTTTTCCTCTGAGCAGAGAAGTTTCCAGACCAAATAAGGTGGCAGCATTTTCAAAACTCCTGGCACAGAACCGGACTCCTTTTAGGCGCCAGGTTGGAGCTCGGGTGTAAAGGGGGCCCCTCCGCCCGCTCGAGCCCTGGCCGGGGGCCGCGCCCCGTGGCTCTGCTGGACAGAGCGACGGTCTGGCTGAGCCCCTCACGCCCTCTGGCCTGGGGTGCCCCGCCTGGGTCTGGACCCAGAAAGGCTGTGACTGACCCTCCCCGGGGCCCTAGAGCATCGGGCCTCACCACAGCCCATCCGAGCAGAGAAACTGAGGCCCGGGGACATAGAGGGGAGCAGGCCTGGGGCGGGGGGGCTGCCTAGCTCCCGCGTGCATTGAAACACGCCAGCCCGCGCTGCACAGGCTCTTGCTGGGTCACCCAGAGGCAGGGAGGCAGGGAGGGGTGTGGCTTTGGGGCACAGGGGGCTCCTTTGGGGGCGCTGGCTTGAGGACGGAGAGGCTGAGGCGTCACAGGCCCTGACCCACGGACACCCCTGCCTCCTGCCCCCCACACCCTCCACCTCTTCTCTGCCTGGAGCCTTGGCGGGTGCACAGTCGTGGGCAAGGCAGGATTCTCTCGGCGAGTCACCACCCCAACCCCGCACAGCCTGTGTGGGGCAGGGGTTCACCCCAAGAACAGAGGCGGGCACCCCCAGATCAAGAGTGATCCTTATAACCGCAGTGACAGAAATCTGAGGCTGGCTCTCACCACCTGCAGGTGGATTCACTCAGGACGCTGGGATGAACGGGGAGGCGTCAGGTGCGGCTAGTTCCAGGGGCTAGGAAGAACAGGGAGGCGTCAGGTGTGGCTGCATCCAGGATTCTGTCACCAGGAGCCGTGGGGGGTGGCTACAGGTCCCCGTGAAAGCAGAGCAGGTCTTTCTTCCAGCACCCATGAGGACCCCCATGGAAACCCATAGCCCCGCGGACACCAGCCTGCATGCTCCTGGACGCATGGGGTGGGCAAGAGCTTCCTCGCCCTTGATGGCCCTCGGATTATGCTTATGACCCCAAATGCACTTTCACCCAGCAGGCACCAGGTGACCCGCCCACCGTGGCCCTTCCCGCTGACATCCAGGCCCTCTGCATGAGGCGCGTGAGGGGCAGTGGCGCTGGCAGGGCGAGGCGGGCACTGCGCGTCTGCACTGTTTATTTGGTTGATGGCTAGCCGAGATGCCAGCGACAGACCCAAGCCCGAGGCTGTGTTGGCGCGTGTCCACTTGTGTTTCTGAGGGGCCCGGGAAGGGGCGGCTCCTCCTCAGGCCGTTGGTGGACCAAGGCAGTGACCACTGGCGGGGAGGCACAGCGACGGGGCGGGATGCAGGCCCCTGTCCTAATTGACCAGGTGGACCTGGGGTCTCCCCTTCACCCGGGTGCCGGGCGGGCGCGTCCAGCGCCCACCTCACTTCCGGTCCCTCCTGCGGCTCTGCCTCTGGCTGCTCAGCTCGTCCAACCTCCGGTCCAGCTTCCGCTGCAGCTGCACGCGCTTGGCAGCGTCCAGGCCGCGCTCCCGGGGCCCGCTGCCGGGGTACAGGACCCCCTCCCGGCTGATCCGCTGCCGGGCGTGGGCACGCGCCCGCTCCCCGCAGCCGTGGACCTGGGGGGACACAGAAGTCAGTGCTCGGCCCACGTGGGGCCCCCTCCGGGTGGGCCATGCTCCTTTCGGTGCAGTCACAAAGGGGTGGGCCGCCCCGAGACCCTCAGACGTGCTCACGGCCACAGCCACTGGCCCAATTCCCTTCCACAAGGAGGCCCTGCTCACACCATGGCCACAGCCAGACAAGGCCAGCCACTCCCCTCTAATGGCCAGGCCTGTCTCATCAGCCCTGACTGCCCCCGCCCCCAGTGCCCCTTCCTCCAGGCAGCCAGCCGGGCTTGGCCCTGGGTGTTCAGGCCGTGTTTGCCAGCTGGTCATCCACCAGGGCCCTGAATTCTGATCCCCAGGCCTCAGCTTTGGGCGAGAGGGGACCTGGGGAGGGGAGCGGCGGCTGGTCCAGCCCACGTGGGCCCTGGTGGGGGCGGGGAAGGGGGCAGCTGGGGCCGCATCCCGGCGCTACCTCGGGCAGGTGGTGGCTGAGGCAGTAGCGGCGGCTGCAGTGGGCGCACAGCTGGCCCAGGGTCGCCACGCTGGCCGCGCAGCTGGGCATCCCGCACGTGCTGTCGGCCTTCACGGCTGCTGAGATCAGTGCGTCAAAGTCGTCCCCGCTGGGCAGCTCCGGGGCCGCGGGACCTGCGGGGAGGGAGAGCCGGGTGAGCACGGGGGGTCTGCGGGGAGCCTGGGAACCCTGCCCAGTGCTGGGGGCACCCCTGGCGTCTGCGGGAGGGCCGGGTGGGCAGAGGAAGCTGCAGTCTGGGGCGCTGCAGGTAGCGCCATCGCAGAGCTCACGACCCTGCGAGTCGGGCTGCAGGCGGGGCTTCAAGACAGGGTCCCCCAAGGTGGTCGGGTGCACGGGGCACAAAAGCCAGCCCGGGGCGGAGGTCAGCTCGGAAGGATGGACGCGGGATCTGAGCCCCAGCCACCAGCAAGCGCTGGGAGGAAGATGGGGCCGGCCGGGGGGAGCTGAGCCCGGGCAGGGAGGGTGCATGAGCCCAAGGGTGGCCCAGGCGCTAGACAATGGATCAGGGTGGCTGAGAGCATGGGCACCCTCGGCCGGGGACCCCCACCCGTCCTGACCCCACCACTCAGCAGGCCAGGAGCACTGGTGGCCCCCGGAGGTGGGCCAGAGCACGGGCCAGGGCTACCTCGGCTGCTGGGATGGGCAGCTGGACTCGGGGCTAGGGAGAGGCCACGAACCCCGTGGGGCAGGAGGTTCCCCGAGACACGCCCTGGGGTTCAGGCGGGGGCACCCCCTCACGGCTTTCCCTTCACAAGGTTTAAGCTCTTGTTCTATTGGTTTGGGTTTGGGGGCCACGCCTGGTGGTCGGGGGGCAACCTCCTGGTCGGTGCTGGGGACGGGGTGGCTCCGGGCAGTGCTGGTCAGAGCTGGGGGTGGGGGGCCCTGCACAGCCTGTGCTCGCCCCCCCCATGTCTGCCCAGGTCCCATCCCGGCACTTCAGAGGGGCCCGAGGGGCTTTCACTCCCCAGGGGGTGGCCAGACACGGCATTCCTGCCACCGTGTGGGCTGACATGTCACAGGCCCAGAACGAAGGCCTGGGTCACCAGGGGTCAGCGCCGCTCTCGGGAACGAGGCCGTGTGTGGTCGGTCACACACGGGGAAGGCCCGGGCTGGGCGCAGAGCTGAGAGGCCCCTCACCCCGGCCCTGCCCTGAGGGTGGGCCAGACCCTGCCTCCAGGGGGCACTTGCTTACCCTTGGGTTCTTTCTTCTTGCTCTTTTGGGGGGGCTTCCGCGCCCCCTCCCTGGCCGGTGGCTCCTGCCGGCCACGTGCCCTCTGCAGTCTCTCCTGGTGCAGCGCCTTCAGGTCGAGTGGGGCCGGCCCAGGGCCTCTGGCCCCCGAACCTGGGGACTCAGCCTCAGCCGGGCTGGGGGGCGTGGGGCTGGCGGGGATGGCGGGAGGCACGGGGCTGATGGGGGCGGTGGGGATCACAGGGTTGGGGGGGGTTGCGGGGTTGACGGGGTTGGCGGGGCTGGCGGGGTTGGCAGGGCCGGTGGGGGTCACAGGGTTGGAGGAGGTCGCGGGGCCGGTGGTCGCCCGCTTGCTGACGGTGATAAAGCGCTGTGCACCCTCCCCGCTGCTGTCGTGCCGCAGGCCTAACTCCTCAGCCAGCTGGTGGACGCGCAGCCGATCCAGGGGGCTCAGCGTGGCGGGGAAGGGCAGCTGCGTCTGCTCGCTGGCCACAAAGGCCAGCAGCTGGGCCCGGAAGCCCTCGGCGCCGTCGCTGTCGAGGCTGGGCTGAGTCCGAGATGGGGCCCCGGGGCCCGGCTTCTTCTGCTCCTGCCTGGCTCTAGCTGGGGCCCCCGGCTCGGGCCGCCTCCTGCAGGCAGGCTTCCCGGATGCTGTGGTGCTGTGCCGGGCGCCCCGCTGGCCGGGGGCCTGGGCCCGCTGGTGGGAGTAGTTTTCGGGGACGAGGTCGTCCAGGTACTCGAAGGCCGTGCGCACCTCCCCGTGCTCGGAGAAGTGGTCGAGCAGGCGCCGGAGGAAGGGGTGCTGGCCGGCCGTGTGCGAGTCACAGATCAGGGCCACGTGGCGCCGGGCGCGGGTGACAGCCACGTTGAGGCGCCGGTCCTCGGCGAGGAAGCCCACCTCGCCTGCAGGGTGGGTGCGGCTGAGGGGGAGGGAGGCCTGGGGGGGGTCCCACCACCCCCCACCCGGGACTCCTCCCACACCCCACCGGCCTCTGGAGCAGCGCGCCCGCCGCACCTGTCCTGTTGGACCGGACCAGGGACAGGACTACGGCCTCCTTCTCCCGGCCCTGGAAGCCGTCCACCGACTTGATCTCCAGCTCGGGGTGCCGGGCCGCCAGGCTCTGGCGAAGGAGGTCCACCTGGAAGAGCAGCCTCAGAGTTCACCCAAGCCCAGCACCAGGCCCAGTCCCCACCCAGAGCCCGCTAGGGGGGTGCCAGGTCCATGGCTGGTCCCTGAGACCACACTGAGCCCCCCAATCCCTGTCGAGGTCACGTGGGGAGTGACCCCAGGAGCGCCAATGAGCAGAGGACGGCCTCAGGGAGGGACGCGGGGAGAGGCTGGGCCGGGCCAAAGGCAGAGCCAGTGGGGCGGGCAGACAAAGAGACAGGTGGCTGGACAGAGAGGCGCGATGGGAAGACGGAGGGATGGGCAAACAGGTAGGGGGACGGACAGGCGAACAGACAGGTGGGAGGGAGGACAGGCAGATGGACAGGTGAGGCAGACAGGAGGAAAGATAAGCAGACAGGTGGGAAGAGGGACAGCCAGGTGGACAGGTGAGGGGGGGACAGACAGGAGCAGGCGGGGTGGGGGAAACGGCCAGATTTGTTTGGGTGCTGGAACCAGCTGGATGTGGCTGGTTCGACCCGGGTATTTTCGGGGCCAAGAGCCAATCGGGCCCCCTCGGTGCTCAGCCCTCCCGGGCTGGGTGTTCCCTGTGCCCCAACGCACCTGGCGGTGGTACGGCGTGATGACGGCTATGTCCCGCGGCTGGACCCTGGCGTCCACCAGGGCCTGAACGTGCAAGTCCACCAGGCGCACCTCACCTGCGGGGCAGGAGGGGCTGGGATTCAGGTGCCTGGGTGCCCCCCACGCCATGCAGCCCCGCCTCAGGATGCTGCTTTGAGGCCAGAGGCCAAAGGGCCGGAGCGGCGACTGCCCTCGGCCCCTGGAATCAGGCTGCCCTGCCCCCCCGCACGGGCGCAGTGCCAGCGCTCACCAGGGTTGCCTCTGGACTGCTCGTCGTCCTCGTCCAGCTCCAGCAGCCCGCAGCCGGCCGTGTCCACCAGCAGCAAGGCCAGGCCCGTCTCCTCCGTGGCGGCCACACCTGGGAGGTCGCTGCATGCAGGTGAGGTGGCATGAGAGGTCCAGCCCGAATCCTACCCCGGGGCAGCCCGTCTGGGGAAGGGGCACGGCTGGAGTTGCTCACCGCAGGAGGTGGCCGGCCACGGAGGGGTGTGCGGTGAGCTGGCCGCCGTAGAGAGCGTCGGAGGCCCAGCGCATGATGGCCCCGTGCATGCGGTACTGCGTTGTCAGCATCCGGACTGCCGCGGCCCCGTGCGCCTCGGCCAGCCGCTCCATGAGGCTGAGGGACAGCCCCGCCTGCGCCGCCCTGTGCCAGAGGGAGGCCTGAGCGGACCCGCCTCCAAGGCCTGCTCGGACCCCACAACAAGGGCCGGGAGCGTGGCCCCGCAGATGAGGGCAGGAGGGGACTCTGGCTGGGGAGACTGTCTGGATGGCCCAGTGACCGCACATCAGGCAGGTCCACTCGGGTCAGACGGGAGAGGCCGGCAGCTCAGGGATGTGAGTGTCTCCCGGAGCTGAATGGCAGAGAATCCCCCACACCGGGGGAAACCTCCAGAAGGGACTCAGGCCACGACACCTACAACTAAAACCACGACGTAAGCAGCTCTGGGTTCAGGCATCCATAGGGAGAGAACGTTCGGCGGCTGCAGCCGGCCCACGGGCACCCTGACCTCCAGACGCTCACAAAGTCCCTCAACACAGCACGCCTGGAAACTCCCGTGCCCAGCTGCCAGCCGGGGCTGCCCTGACACCAGCTGCAGAGCCGGGGCCTGGCCAGCTGTAGAGCCCTGGGCACCAGATGGACGGGTCCAGTTGGGGCTGGGAGAAGGCTGAGGCCCCTGTCCCCCGCCCCCGCGATGCACCATTTAACTGGACGATGAGCCCAGGGACACGGCGCCCCTGCTGGAATGAGTTCAGCAGGGAAGGAACTGTGACCCATCCCCCGCCCCCAAGCCACGTGAGACCTGGGGGATGGGACTGGGCTGGGTGGGGCCAGGACGAGTGTGGGGTCATGAGCCTGGGCCCACCACGGCCCTGCAGCTGAGGACGGAGCTGCTTGGTGGCACCTACCAAGGGGCTCCCCATCTGGGTGCACTATGAGGGCACCTCGGGAGCCCACTGGGGGAAGGAGCAGAGCAGCCCGCCTGCTGGGGGGTGCTGGAGGACCAGGGCCTCGCACCCCAACCTCCACAGGGCCCAATCTAGGCTCTAGCGCCCGAGGGCTGAGCATGCCCATCGGGCAGGTGCACTCATGGGGAGGCACAGTGACGGGAAGGGCAGAGGACAGGACGGTGAGGACAGCGGGTGGGCGGGGGCAGAGGCCACACAAGGCGACAGTGGGTGGGGAGAGGGCGGGGCCAAGCCAGTGGGCAGGACTGAGGATCTGTGAGCTGACCACGGACAAGACTGAAGGCGGAGCTGAGTGGGCGGGTCTGAGGGCGGAGCAGTGATAGGAAGTGGGCGGGCCTGAGGACCTGGGGTGGGCGGAGCCACGAGCAGGGCCAATTTACAGCACACGAGAGGGCGGAGTTGTGGTCGGTAGTGGGAGGGGCCAAGGGCCTGTCCGCGAGTGGGCGGGGCCAGGGGGACAGTGAGGCGGTGGGCGGGGCCAAGGGCGGAGTTGTGGTTGGCAGTGGGCGGGGTCGCAGGCCTGGGGTGGGCCTGAGGGCCTCTGTGACTGGGCGGAAACGAGGGTAGAGTTGTGGTTGATAATGGGAGGGGCCAAGGGCCTGTCTGTGAGTGGGCGGGGCCAAGGGCGGAGTTGTGGCAGTAGTGGGCGGGGCCGCGGGCCTGCTGGTGGGGTGGGCGGGGCCCGAGGCGGTGGGCGGGCCCGCAGACGGACCTGTGGGAGATGACAGTGGGCGGCAGCTGCTTGTGGTCTCCGGCCAGGACGCACTTCCTGGCCTGCAGCAGGGGGATCCAGCAGCTGGCTTCCAGGGCCTGGGCGCACTCGTCGATGACGACCAAGTCGAAGTGGCCCTCGGGCAGCAGCTTCAGGGGGCCGTCGGGGGAAGCCCCTGCAGGAATCGGAGCCCGCGGTCGTCAGGCGGCGCAGGGGGCAGCCCCCCTCCTCAGCGCCCCCCGGACCGCCGGGCCGCGGCCCCCCAAACAAAAGCAGCTGAAAAAAACAGAAGAGCCCCGCGCCCACCCAGGCAGACGCCCCCCGGAAGCCCGCTGGGTGGGGGATGCCCCCTCCACCCCGGGCAGCTCCCCGGAGCTCCCGTCGCGGTGAGGGCGCTCTCACCGGTGTTGGTGGCCAGGACCACGTCCGCCGCCCGCAGGCTGTCCAGCACGGCCGCCTCCTCGCGCTCCCGCAGCTCCCGCCGCAGCAGCCGCAGCTCCCCGCGCAGGCCGTGCTTCTCCCGCGCGTCGCGCGCGCTCCTGCTGCCCGCCTGCAGGGGGCGCCAGAGACACGCCCTGGGGCCCGCGCCGGGCCAGGCTGCTGCGGGACCCCGCGACCCGGCCACGCGCGCGGCCCGCCCCCTCCTCCCCGAGACGGCACACTCGCCCGCCCGCCCGGGGACCGCCGGCGGGCCCTACCAGCACCCGGTCGATGTCCTGGCGGATGTCGGCCACGATGCGGGCGTGGTCGGCGCGGGCCAGCACCGCGTCCAGGCAGTGCTGCTGGATGGAGTCCAGGAGGCGGGCCGGGTGCCCGAGGCGCAGCAGCCGCAGCGGGCCGCGCGCCAGCCGCTCCACGAGGTTGTCCACGGCCACGTTGGAGGGCGCGCAGCACAGGACCTGCAGGGGCGGGTGGGCAGGTTTGGGCCTGTCCGGGAACAAGGCCGCTTGTGGCCCTCAGGCAGACAGGTGACCCAGAGCAACGAGGCTGGCTGGACTCACGGGCACTGGCCCCGGGACCAACAAGGGGGCAACCGAGACGCCGGCCAGCACCGCCCCCGCCTGGCAGGGAAGCGCCAGGGACTCACCCGTGAATCTATGCTCTCAGCACTGCAGTGCGGGGCCCAGGGGGAGGCAGAGGCAGTGGTGGCCGGCATGCAGAGGGGCATTCCTGCACCCGGCCGGGACACCCTGCCACCAGCTCTGCTCTGGCCAGAGGACAGGGTCCCTGCCACCCCCTGGGGCACATCTGCAGGCTCAGCACCGGGCCCCATGGCCTATGGCCTCTGGGACTGGGGTCCCACCACATTTGGCCCCGGGATTCAGGGGGCCTCCAACGTGGCACTCACTGGGCCTGCTCCATGGAAGCACCCCAGAAATGTGACCTGCAGATGGGCTCAGACTGGTGTTCCCAAAGCGTTACCAGCTGTGCCACATCTCCTGTGCTGCAGGACGCCCGGCGTCACCAGGTGAGGTCTGGTCGTCCCGGCAATGCAGATCACAAGCATCATGGCCTCAGACCCCAGCACCAAACAGCTTGCCCAGAGGGCCGAGACCCACGGGACTGGATGCTAGGTTCCCTGCACCCCCTCAGGAGGGATCCCACCCTGCCAAAACACCCTGCGTGAACAATAACATGCAATATTATGGCACGTCCCGGGAGTCCCGAGTCGGACACTGGGGCCAGAATGTGGAGCCCGGAGCCCCCAGCCTTCAGGGCACACCCAGGTCCCGGGGGCGCTTGGAACCTCCACATCTAGCCTGGGGCTGCAGGTGCGGGGTAGGTGGCCTGGGCCCCCAGCTGCTGCATTCCGAGGTCCTGGGACCCTTCTCGGCACAGACCCATCTCCAAGCCCCGATCTGCTGCCAACCGCCAGAGTGGGCCTGGCCTATGGCTCCGTGCGGAGATGCCAGATTGCGCCGGGGCTGGGCCATGCGTGCCCCCCTCCGGGACCCACCTTCAGGCCCTGCTTGACCGCCTGCTGGATGATCTCCACCACCGTGGTGGTCTTCCCCGTGCCAGGGGGCCCGTGGATGATGGCCAGCTCCTTCTGCGACAGGGCAAAGTGAACGGCTTCCTGCTGCGAGGCGTCCAGGGAGGCGTTTCCAAGGGCCAGTGGGGCTGCAGGGAAGGTGTGGGGGTGAGGCGGGGGGGGGAAAGGGTCCCCCTGCAGCCCGCAGAGCGTGGCGGCTCTGTGGAGAGCGGAAGGCCAGCAACGTCTCACACTCGCCCCGACCACCACTCTCCTGGGAGTGCGCAGGCCCCGTGCAGAGCATGGCTGCTTCCAGAACAGATCTGACTGAAGTCACGGGAGCCTCTGCTGAGCCTCCCCCAAGCCAGGGGTGACCGAGAGGAATTGCTGGTCACTGCAGGCTCCTGTGGCGAGACAGAGATGCTCTGAAAGCAGCTGTGGGCCAGGGCAAGGGTGAGGGCTGCTGAGGTGACAGGGAGGGGCACCCTTGCCCCAACTGTTCAGACAGCAGAGAGAAGCCGCTGATGGAACCTTTCCACTGCCGCTCCGTTTCCGGGTTCGGGGCGGTGCCGGGTGGAACCCAGAGCTCGGTCAGGCACGTGCTCCATCAGAGCCGCTCCTGGGGAGCCTTCTCAGGCTTGGACACTAGCCCTGGTTTGCTGACCACCCCCAGGCGCTGTGCTAACCCAGGGCCAGCAGGAGCGCCCTCCCACCCCCCCACAGCTCGGCCATCAAACCGCCTGACCCGGGTTCGGGGCACAGAGAGGCCGAGCCGCGGGCTCCATCCCAGCAGCAAAACAAATCACGAGCGAACGACAGGTGCCCTGTTCAAGGGCAGACTGCGCCCGCCCACAACAGCACCCTCAGCCCAGCGGGTGCCCCCGGGAGGCGAGGGGACACTGCCGGACAAGATTCAGGGACACAGAAGACCAAGAAAGTTCCAGAACACCTCAGTGTCCTGTCCGAGAGCCACTGTGTGGTCTATGCCTGTATGAGTGTGCATATATGTGTGTGGGGCCGAGCCTGTGTGTGTGTGTGCATGGGTGAGCGCATGTATGCATGTGACTGTATCTGTGAGCATGGTGCACACGTCTGCACGTGTGTGGCCATGCATGTACATGCATCTGTGTGTACACGTGACTGTATACACATGTGTGCACATGTGTGTATGCTTGTGATAGCATGTGTGCATGTATTTGAGCGTATATGTGAGCGTGTGAAAGCATGAGTGTGCATGGTTGTGCATGTGTGTACACATGTGTGGACACAGTTCCCTGTGTGGAAGGAGAGAGGCAGCCGCGCCTAGACAGGTTTCCCAGCGGTTCTGTCCCAAGTTTCTCTACGGCTCTAGTCCCAAGGCCCGTCTATCCCGGCTGCGCACGAGCCGTCTCACGGGTGTAGACCAGAGAGGGGTCACGTTACACCCAGAGACAAGAGACCATCAGCACCAGGACTATGGGCTGTCGCCTGTTTTCAGAGCCCACGGAGCTAGAGAAGTCCTGTCTCAGGGCACAGGGGGAGCCAGCAGGGGGCCCCGTGGGAGAGGGCCCAGCCACCACGGTCCCCACAGCACCCCGCAGACCCACGCTCCCACTGGCCCGTGCTTACAGAGCTCGCCGGAGGAGCTGGGCGCTGACCCCCCAAAGAGGACGTCGATGAGCGAGGAGGCGGGGCCGGAGTGACACTTCCTCAGGGCGATGAGGGCTCTGCACGGAGAGAGGGCGGGGAGGCTGGGGCACCAGAGAAGGCCCCTGCACCCACAGTCCTTGGGGCCCTGGAGCTCAAGGGCAGCGCCAGGAGCCACTCCAAGGGAGGCTGGCGGGGTCCTCCGGGGACTTCCAGCCCACGCGCTTACTTCTTCAGTCGCCGGTAGGTGACGTCATTGGCCAGTTTCAGCAGGCGGTAGCTGTGCTCTTGGTCACAGCTCAGCTGGAAGTCCTGGGACTCGTCAAAGGCCACGGTGACGCACCTCGAGGTGATGCGAGTCAGGGTCCCCGTGGCCAGCGGGCTGTCCCCCTGGGCTTCGTACAGACCCACGATGTCACCTGCACAGAAAAAAACTCGGTTCCACCTGTGTGAGCGTGAGCGGCCTGACACCCCAATTCCTCACACTCATGGACACCCTGGCCACTGTCCCGAGGGAACCAAACCAGTCAGGCTGCAGCTGGAGCCAACGCCCAAACCCTACGGGGCGATGGGCCCAAGGCAAGGGACCAGCCACCGGACACAGGAACGAGACTCGGGCAGAGCAGACCCTGGGGGTGGAGGCCCCGGGCTCCTGCACTCCTGAGGCTCCACCGTGCCAGGCCCTGCTGGGGGCGCCAGGGTGCAGGGGGCCCGGGTTCAGAGGTCAGTGCTCAGGGCTCTCAGGAAAGGCCACACAGCAGGGGGACAGCTGCAGGGGCCGGGGAACCATTCCTCAGACTGGAAATAGGTGGGCAGGGCATGGCCTGAGGGGGACCATGAGCCCATGGTGGGGACACCCTAGGTGGCCCTGGAGGTCCGAGGACAGAGGGCCAACGCTTCCCGGTGACCTGCAGAACACTGCCCCCTCCTGGAGGCATGGTGCCCTGCAGGGACGCCCGCCCACAGATCCCCACCCACCTCCCAGAGACCCCAGAACAACCCTGCAACACCCTCGAGTGGCCTCTTCTCGGTCACGGGGCGCCCTCTCAACCCTCACCCCGTTACAGCCCTCACGGACGCACACGCCCACTCGCGTGGAGCTGGGGACAGGCACTGTGGGGATCCTTGCCACCTCCCGGGGTCCCTTTGATCCCAGGGAGAAAAGTCGAAGGCTCGGTCACCCCAGAGCAAGATGAGAGACTTTTCTGGAACAGCCGGAGTGGACAGTGCCGTCCCTCTGCGGCTCCGGGCCACGGTCCAGCACCACCGCCACCTAATCGTGGCCCAGGGGCCACTTCTGACGGCTCTGCCCTCCTACACGGTGGCTGCAGGTGAGCCATGGGGACACGGTGGCATCCTGCGCCCCCATCAACGGGCTTCCCTGGGGACGGCGTGGGGCGAGAGATGTCCCCGGGGCCACAATGAACAGGATCCAGCTTTATCACCCAGCCTATGTCATGCCACCGGGGGAGTCAGCGGCCTAGAAAATTGCACCGAGACACAGCCCCGTGTGTGTGTGTGTGTGTGGGGGGAGGGTCAGGAGAGGTGGGGCACAATCCAGGTTGCTGGGCCACGTGCTGGGGGGAGCCCGGGGCCACACACGTGCCCCCAGGGTGCTGCAAGGTTTGGTTTGGCTTTTTGAAGAGGGGGCGGCGTTGGGGCTGGAGTGAGAGTAGAGTGGGGGAGGGCACTGGCCAGGGACGGGGCCAGCCCGGACTCAATCCGAGCCCCACCAAGAGTGATTACTGAGCACAGAGCCAGGAGGAAACCCTGAACATTGCAGGGTGTGACCTCCCCCCCAAAAAAAAAGTACAAAGAAGAGTGGGCGGTGGGCCACAGGAGTCCTGAACCCTGCAAGACGAATCCGCCGCGGCCAGTGGCTGGTTTCACACCCTTCTTGGCACTGGGGGACCCAGAGAAGAGACCCCTGCCAGGTCCCGGACCCTCCCAGAAAGAGCAGCGCCCACGCCACTGACCGGAAGTGAAGCTGTTACTTGGCAGCGCCGGGGCACCGCCCCTCCGCGGCTCCAGCGTGACCAGCAGCCGCCCGTAGAGACCCGTGCGCTGGCCAGACACCTGCAGCTTCAGCAGACACACTCCGCGACTCTGCAGCTCCCTCGGGGACACGCTCTCCTGCCAGCTCCTGGAGACACGGGACCCCGGGCTCGGACCTCTGCTGTGGCCGACCTGAGCCCTCCACCCTGCCAGCCCCCTGGGGCCCGGGTTATACCTGGGTCCCGCAGACCGGGACCCCCGATGCCTCCGCCCCCGCTGACCTCCACACCCTGTAGCCAGGGCCAGGGCATCAGGGTCCCGCATGCAGACCCAGGCCCCAATGTCCCTGTGACCCGGCTCCTCCCAGGGACTTAGGAAGCTCCCCTCACCACCAACTGGCAGGCAGGAACAACGCCTGTTGTACAGAGGAGGACACTGAGGCTGGACGAGACTGCCCCCCTCACAGCCACAACAAAGGGACTCCTTTTGTTCCCGAGGGCAGGGGGGCCTCCAACCTTGCCTGAGTCTCCCCCACGCCCCCAGGAATATGAGCAGCACAAAGCCTGCAGCCAAATCCCGATGCTGCCAGTGCTCCCCAGCTGTGCTCCCGGCGCTGGGCACTGACCTCTCCGTCTCAGTGCCCCTTTGATACTTGGGAGTGCCACCAGGTCATGTCACTCTGCCCAGAGATGGCTCCAGCGTGGACACCCCGGGCCCCTCTGCAGCTGCCCCTCCTCCCTATCCGGAAATGCTCCTCCCCAGCCCCTCATTTCCTAGCTTCCTTGGGGCAGCTGAGCTCAGGCACCCCCTGCCCCTGCCACCACGCGGGGTGCCTGGGGATTCTGTTCCCTCCTACTCGGGGGCTGCCCCCAGAGGTGGTGGCATCCAGAGATGGGGGCCTGGGAGACACGGGTGGCTTGGCAAGAAGCTAAACCACTGGTGGTGCAAACGCCTCCACCTCTGTATGGGTCAGACGTCACCTGGGAGCACACAGGCTCCGAGAGGGGAGCACCCCGGCCTGAGGCCACACAGCACGGGGGCACCCGCAGGACCTGGGAGCATCGGGGCAAGACAACACAGCGCTGGGGCTGGAGCGATAGCACAGCGGGTAGGGAGTTTGCCTTGCACGTGGCTGACCCGGGTTCGATTCCCAGCATCCCATAGGGTCTCCCATGAGCACCGCCAGGAGCGATTCCTGAGTGCAGAGCCAGGAGGAACCCCAGTGCACTGCCAGGTGTGACCCAAAAAGAAAAAGAAAACAAACACAGCGCTGCCTCAGTGGGACGGTGCCCCCAGGCCTCGAGCTCCGGCTCCACGTCCCCGGGGTCCCAGTGGGGACCAGAGGTGGAGCGACAGCGCGAAGCCGGGTCCCGGGCCGGGGAAGCCGAGGCCTGGGCAGGGCAGGGCAGGGCGGGCACGGGCGGCCCTACCTGCGCTCCTCCACCTCCGCGTCCCTCTCGAGCTCCAGCAGCTCCAGTTGCTTGGCCACGAAACTCTCCACGGCCGCCGAGTCCATGGCCGCGGCTGTCCGGCGATGCCCGCAGCCGGCCCGGCTCTGCGCAGCGTGAAGAACCCCTACTACCCTCACCTCCCGGTGTTTCCGGCCGGGCGCGGTGCGTCGCCGGACCGGGTCCGCGCCGGCTCCACTTCCGCTTCCGGTCGGGGTCGGGGGAAAGATGGCGGCGGCCATGGGCGCCGCGGCGCTGCCGGTCACCCTGGCGCGGCTGGCGTCGGCGTGCGGCCGCCGCATCCCGAGGGCGTCGGGGCC
>JAOXYA010000045.1:49077990-49104853 GCA_028565675.1 Sorex palustris | reverse complement strand
CTCAGGGGACCATATGGGATGCTGGGAATCGAACCCGGGTCGGCCGTGTGCAAGGCAAACGCCCTACCTGCTGTGCTCCAGCGCTGTCTCAGCACCCCACTGACCTCAGAATGGATCCAGGACCCCACAGGCTGCCTGGGGGAGGGGCATGGGCTGTGGTTCCACAGCCTGTTCCTGCCAACATGCTTGCCAGGACCCCATCTCCTTCCACCCCTTCCCTCGACACCCAGAACCCAGCTCCAGATAAAGCTTGGGTAGACTGGGGTGGGCCGGTCACAGTCAGAGGCTTGGGGTAGTGTCTTAGGGGGCGGCACTGTCTCCCCACCTCTGACCTCACCCACGGCCTCATTTGCAGTCAGGCCCAGGCCTGAGCCCCAGAGAAAAGACCCTCAGCACAAGGCTCCAAGGCCCCTCTGCTCAGCTGGGGCTCAGCTCGGGGTGTGCTGGGTCCCACTGCTCTCAGCCACAAGGCCTGAGTCCCCCTGGGACTAGGGTTCTGTTTTCCCCGCTTCTGCCCCCAGTTTTTTTTTTGTGTGTGTGTTTTATGAAGTTTACTGAAAATATCACAGCAAGGCAAATTTACACGGCTCCACGTGGCATCTTAAAATTCATTCCAACTGTAGGCTGGGTGACCTGCAGGTTGGACAGACTGCCGAAGTCCAAGAGCTTAAAAATATGGAACGCTTCACAAATTTGCGTGTCATTCTTGCGCAGGGGCCATGCTAATCTTCTCTGTATCGTTCCAATTTTAGTATATGTGCTGCCGAAGCGAGCACCATCATAGTAATCTTAATATGAGCACTAGGAATGTCTTAATGGAGAGAGGTTTTTATTTATTTTTGGTTTTGGTTTTCATTTATTTTGGAATAACCCAGTGATGCTCAGGGGTTACTCCGAGCTCTGTAATCGGGAATCAGTCTTGACAGTGCTTGGAGAACCATCTGAGATGCCGGGGATCGAATCCAGATCAGCCTCTGCTGGCCCCAGAGAGAGGTTTTGAAAAGAACAGTTTGCCACCTGAGGCGTCTGTGTAGAAGGCGATTATTACCATGATTTTCTGTTCTGTAGGCTTCTGAGCAGTGAAATCTTTTTTCAGCATCAGCCTCACAGAAGCAGCTCCTGCTGTCTGAGTGGGAGGTGAAGCTGGAGCAAGGCTGAACCATCCACTTGGATACAGTGTTAGGACATGGGGGCTTAAGAACGGTATTCGTGCTTGAAGATCAGTGACTCAGATGACAGGCGGCTCTTACCCCCCAACCTCTGTTGGGGATTTAGATTCCTGGGTTCCTTTATTTAGGTCTTGGTCAGTATTTCAACATCCCCTATTTTCATTTCCTGCACCAAGCTCTTTTTGTTTGTTGTGCCTGGTACTGTACTCTGGAGTTACTCCTGGCGGTGATCACAGGACCCTTTGTGATACGGAGATGGTCCGGCCTATTAGTTGTCTCTCCAATACCTAGGCTGGGCTCTTTGGTTAATCAAAGCTTCTTGAAATGTTTGCTTCTGATTGTTTCAGAATGTACTGTATTAAGGCCAGACTTGTAAGATGAGTCTAGAAATTGTCTATTTTCTCTTCTGAAATTTGTTGCAATATAGGTAGGGTACTGATAGGTAGTGCAGAAAACTAAAAGCTTTATAAAAATAAAAAGGCATAGGGAGCACTTGGAAATTCACAAAAGTCTGGGAGCTTTCTATCATAATCTGGGAAAGAAAGAACCGAGGCTAGGATTTTGTGAATGTGCTAGAGCTTTGTCATGAACTTCTGCCGAGAGTTTGCTGCATCATATGGATCAGGAAAGAAATGGCTGGAGGTTTTGTGGATCCACCGATATCCAGTGTTCTGAAGAAAGGTGAGATGACTTGGTCCTTGGTGTGGCAGATCTCATGAAACCTTTGGACTCCTAGCTGATGAGAGCCTAGCATGATGCTTCTTTTATGAGCTTACATAGGAGAGTGTCAAAGGATAGGTAGGGGGCTGTGCACACCTGGCGGTGTTCGGGGCTTACTTCTGCCTCTAAGCTCAGGGATCTCTCTTGGCTGTGCTCAGGGGACTATACAGCGTATTAGATTGAATCTGGGTTAGCACATGCAAGGCAAATGCCCTACCCACTGTACTGTTACTGCTCTGGCCCGAACCTGAATGTTTATTTTTTTATTTTATTTTATTTTTTGCTTTTTGGGGTCACACCCAGCGATGCACAGGGGTTGCTCCTGGTTCATGCACTCAGAAATTACCCCTGGCCATGCTCGGGGGACCATATGGGATGCTGGGAATCGAACCTGGGTCAGGCCGCATGCAAGGCAACGCCCTACCCACTGAGCTCTCGCTCCAGCCCCAAACCTGAATGTTTAAATGACATCATGACTTAGAATACAGTGGTTTTGTCTTAAACAAACCCTCTTTGTCGTCCCCCCCCCCACACACACACCCAGTGATGATGATCAGGGCTTACTCCTGGATCTGCACTTCGGGATCATTCCTGGCAGTGCTCAGGGCACCATGTGGCGTTCCAGCGATTGAACCCAGGTTGGCCATGTGCCAGGAAAGCACTGTACACCTAATACCATTGCTCCATTCTCCCAACTCCTCTTTTTCTGTGTGTAAAAAGCCCCATCTCATTTGAAGTGTAAAACGTAAAACAGAAGTGGAGCTGCCTCTGCAGGTAGTTGTGAGTAGGAGGCACACTAAGATCTCATGTGGTTCTCCCTACCCCCAGGTAACCCCAGATCCTATCGAATGAGCCCTTGGGCTCTAGAAAACAGCAGATACAAGCAAGGGCTTGGGCTCTCCTGGAGAGTACTGTCCTCCGCAGGCTCACAAATATGGCCACTTTGAGTCCATCCGTGCTCCTCGGAAGCATGTTAGTCAGATAAGGTTTGCTCCTGGGATCTAATGACATAAGCCATGAATAAAACATGGTCCCTTTTGCAATGGGCTCAGAGTAAGTACTTCCTCCCTTTTTCCTCTTCATGGCAAGCAAAGAAAATGGTAGCAGACGTATCCACTTGCAACCTGAGATGACTGACCTAAGTGCTCTAGCCACCCTATGCTCATCAGTACAGAAGGGATCAGTATCCAGCTGACCTATAATGAAGCAAGGTAGTTATTCGGGAAGTTCCAGCTTTGAAAAGTGAAATGTGACTGAAGTGAACTGTGATGAGTCCTGGAGTAGAAGTGTGTTGGAGGTGCTACGGGATCCTGCTGGGTTCTTGAGCAGGGCTTTTTTTTTTTTTTGAGGGAGGGGCACACCTGTCAGTGCTCAGGGTCACTTCTCGAAGTGCTTGAACCACGATCAACCACATAGAGGGCATTATCCCCTCCCTTCCCTATATTCTTGCTAGCCTCCATATCTGGGGCTCTTAGTGGTCAAGGTGGGCAGTTCTGGCTTTCGTTTCTTCAGGCTGCTTGCTAATGGTAAGCCTCTCCAAATCATGTCTTTCTGTTTTCTCTGTTCACTGGCAGTACCTTGGTCTGCACAGGGGTCCAGATTTGGAGGGGCAGCACACAAAGGTTATTTTTTAAGATTTTATACCAACTACCATTTAAATTTCAGTGATTTGGTGGTTTTATTTGCTTGTTTGGGGCCTCTACCTGGCAATGTTCAGGAGTTACTCCTGGCTCTGCACTCAAGAATAATGCCTGACTGCTCAGGGGACTCTATGGGACTGGGGATAGAACTTGGGTCAGCTGCGTGCAAGGCGATGTACTTTCCCGATGTACTTTTGCTCCAGCCTCGAAATGTTAGCGATTTTGCAATTAGGAAAGTACAGTGTTTTGAAAAGCTCGGGCTCCATACGTGGGCTTTGAAGCAATCTTGCAACACCAACTTTCAGTGTCAGGCGGTGGAGCAGTTGTAAACTGATCAGAGTCTAAGAATAAGGTAAACTGGAAGCTTTTGTTTATTATTTATTTTACTACTTTTTAATAAAGAAAGTAACTTTATTGTGTGTTTAGGGTTTTTTGTTTTTATTTGTTTTTTTTGGGTCACACCTGGCAGTGCCCTTTGCTTACTCTTGGCTGTTCTTTGACCCTGCATGGTGCCAGGATCAAACCTGACTCAGCTGTGTGCGAAGCAGGTGCCCCACCTGCTATACTGTCTCTCTGGCCGATTTGGGTTTTTTTGTTGTTGTTGTTTTCTTTCTTTTATTTTTTTTTGGCTACCCCAGCAGAACAGAGGGCTTTGTGCTGCTGGGGTTGAAACCCGAGGCTATGTGCTTACAGTGTGAGTGTGCTTCATGCTAGTGAACTGTACAGTTGAAAATGGTGAAAACAGGGATGCTTGCTTTGCCAAGAGCGATCCCTGTGCATCTCTGGGTGTGACACAAAACTCACCCAAAATAAAGCTAAAATGGGACCAGGAAGATAGCTCAGGACTGTCACACGTGCTTTGCATGCAGGGTTCCATCCTGAGCATCTTATGCTCTCCAGGTATTGAGTTGTGAGGTAGGAAAGAAGGAAGGAAAGGCTAAAGGGAAGGAGGGAAGAAATTTAATGCAGTTTTCATCAGGTGAAGGAATAGAAACTTTTTTTTTTTTTAAATCAACCAACTTTACAGTTGGTTAAGAACCTAAGTTTTCTCCATTTCTTTGTTATTTTTTGCTTTTTTGGGTCACACCCGGCGATGCACAGGGGTTACTCCTGGCTCTGCACTCGGGAATTATTCCTGGCGGTGCTCAGGGAACCATATGGGATGCTGGGAATCGAACCCAGGTCGGCCGCATGCAGGGCAAACGCCCTACCGGCTGTGCTATCGCTCCAGCCCCTTTGTTTGACATCCTAGAGTTGTCTGTCTCTTCTTAGCCTTAAGAATATTCCAGGGCCTGGGACTGGAAAGATAGTGTGTAGGTTGCTTGCCTTGCACCTAGCTCATCCAGGTTTTAATCCCCAGTGCTTCATATGGTCCTTTGAGCTTGCAGGAGTGATCCCTGAGTACAGAGCCAGGATTAAGCACTGAGCACCACTGGGTGTGCTCCCCAAGCAATTCCAGCATTACATCCTTCCAAATCAGCATCCAGACACAAAAGAACGTTGCTTTGTCTTTAAAAACAATTTTTAAAAAAATAAATTTTTGGTTTTGTTTCTGGATCACTCTTAGCTTTGCTCAGGGCTTGCTCCTCGCTCTGTGTTCAGGGAACACATGTGGAATTGCTCAAAGGTTTAGACATTGTGCTGGGGATGGAATCCTGGTTGGCTGCTGGCAAAGCAAGCACTTTGTATGCTCTCTGGCCCCAGTATGTCCTCTTTTTATTATTATTATTATTATTTTGCTTTTGGGGTCATACTGGCGTTGCACAGGGGTTACTCCTGGCTCTGCACTCAGGAATTACTCCTGGCGGTGCTCAGGGGACCTTATGGGATGCTGGGAATAGAACCTGGGTCGTGTGCAAGGCATACACCCTACCCACTGTGCTATTGTTCCAACCCCCCACTCTGGTTTTTGTTTGTTTGTGTTTGGGGTCCACATTCAGCAGGGCTGACTCCTGGCTCTGCGCTCAGGAATCACTGTTGGCGTGTTAGGGGCCCATATGGGATGATGAGCATCGTGGGTCCGTGGGTGCAAGGCAAGCGCCTTCCCACTGTAACATCTCTTGGTCTGTATTTTTATTTTTTTGGTTTGGGGGCCACACCCAATGATGCTTAGGGGTTACTCCTGGCTCTGCACTAAGGGATCATTCCTGAGGATGCTTGATGGGAGTGGAAAATATGGGATGCCGGGGATCGAACTGGGTTTCCCCGTGTAAGGCAAGCACCCTACCTGCTGTACTATCGCTCCGGCCCCTGTGACCCAGCTGGAGAATTGGTACAAAGCTCTAGTGTATGTGGCTTGATGCAGGAGCCTGGGTTTGATCCCCATTGCCAGTCCTGACTCAACATCTTTCCCTGCCATGCTGAGAGAGCCCCTTGCACGCAGGAGCCGAGGCCAGGGGGCGTCTGCGTGGGGGCTGATCGCCTTGGCCTTGAAGCACCACCCACTCTGGAACAGTGGGCCCAGGGTCTCCCTGACTTGCTTGTAAGAGCCCCCCCCCCCAGCAAACTCACCTGATCTTAGGCAGAAACAGGCAGAGCCATTCACCGAGGGGCGGGGGGTGGAGCCCTCAGATGGGCCCTCCCAGGGGAGCAGAATCCCTGGGTGGTCCCTCTTGCATGAGCCCGTCTCAGGGACAACCCATCCAGAACCTTCCAGGAACTTTTGTGAAGAGTTTGGGGTGAGCGCTAGGGCCAGGCTGGTGCTTTATGGTGACTGCCCAGCCTGGGAGCTCCCCAGTGGTGCCTGGGGGTAGGGACGCAGCATCTGTGTGTAGCCCTAAGCTTTCGCTGTTTCGTTTTGTTTTGGGGGTACCCCTGCTCAGGGCTTCCTCCTGACTCTGCTCCGGGATCAGTGCGGGCAGGGTTCGGGGTTTCTGATGGGGTGCACACCTGGCAGTGCTCAGGGCTTCCTCCTGGCTCTGTGCTCCAGGATCAGTGCTGACGGGGCTCGGGGGTCCTGATGGGGTGCTGGGGATCGAACCCAGGTTAGCCTGTGCTGTACTGTCTCTCCACTACCCACCCCTCATCTTAGGCTGGGGATCGGGACCTCAGGTAGGGCCGTGTCACCAAGTGTGAGGGTCACAGAAGGTTCGGTAGCTGTTGAAGACGTCTGAAGGCATGATGACCTGAGATAAATTCAGTCAGACACATCCGGAGTCCAGGTGCAGTTCCCAGGCAAAAACAAAAGGGGGAGGGGCGGATGGAGGGGCTGGGGTGGAAAAGGCAAAATCCTGGGGTAGATAAAGCAGGCTTGCCCCCAGTCTAGACCAGGCGGCCACTCCCTGCTGCGTCACGGTGACCTGCTTCCTCCCGAGAGAGGGGAGCTGTGTCCGGCGAACCCCCCCCCCCACCCCTGCACCTGCTGCTCTGAGCAGCTGCCTCCTGCAGGCCACCTTTTCTCTGGGGACACTGTTGGACGGCCCTGTGTGTATGTATCGGAGAGACGTGTGGGAATCACTCTGCTCCAGTCACCAGCTTTTTCCTGCCCGTCCGCGGCTGACCCAGTTTTGGGTCTGTCACGTTAGGAATGTGAAGTGGAACCTTGAGGGTCACCTCGAGGAGCTCTGGGGTGCGGCCAGTGGATCTGGGGGTGGGCCGGGGGCTCTGGCACGCTCAGCAAAGCCTTCACGGTCTGGTTAAGGGGGGACAGTGGCAGCCTGGGGGCGGGGAACTTGAGTGGTTGGAAGCGGGGAGGTCGGGGGTCCCGCAGCTGAAGCTATATGCCCAAGACTGGGGCAAAGGAACATTTTCTAGCCGCGTTATTCGAAGCACCAGACTGGGAACTGAGGCTTAAGTAAGCTGTGTCCATGTCAACGTTAAATCTGGCTGCTGTTGATACAAGGTGACAACAGTTTGGTTACATATTTCCCTTGCTATAGTGCTACCTTGGGAGTTCGGGTCCCCCAGGCAAAATAAATAATAGTTTATTATTTGCCTTCAGTTTCAGGGCCGTTTCCACACTGCAGTTTTCCTCGGGCTGTGTTTTGAAATCTGCTCGGAGCTGGGATTAACCTTTCCCCCCGGTTTGTGCCCTGTCTCAGAGTTTTGGGGAGCCCAGGGCTATGTGTGCACTGTGGCTCTTGGGGGTTTGGCCAGGCAATGTCTGACTTGCAAGCGTGTGGCCAGGGCGGTTGGAATTGCGGGCTCTGAGCTCCTTGGGGCATAGTTTTTATCCTTTTCCCCCCCCACTTCCTTCGGAAGAATTGATTGTGGAGAAAGAGGGCATTGAAGCTTTTGGAGATGATGGTTTTTGTTTTTTGTTTTGCCTTTTGGGTCACACCCAGTGATGCTCAGGGGTTGCTCCTGGCTCTCCACTCAGGAATCACTCCTGGCGGTGCTCAGGGGACCATACGGGAGGATGCTGGGAATCAAATCCGGGTCTGCAGCGTGCAAGGCAAACACCCTTCCCGCTGTGTTATCACTCCAGCCCCTGGGGACGGTGTATTGACCGAACACCTGGGGGCCAGCAGCGGAAGTGAAGGTGATTGAACTGGAGCGAAGCTGGCCCTGACCTGGAGGTTTGAGCAGAGCATCAGTGACTGGAACCTGGAGAGACGGGTCCTGGGGGCGTGTGTCCCCAGGTGGGGACGGGAGCCTGTGCTTTGGGACCGTCCATGCAAGAGCTGAGCCTGAGCTGGGCACCAGGTGAGGGCCTGTGGGAGTGGGCAGGGCCCGGCCACCGGGCAGGTGGCAGGAAGGTGGCAGGAACGGTGTGGGGCGGGAGGCGTGCAGGCTGGCGGGCCAGAGACGTGGGTAAGCGCCTCAAAAGTAGGTCGCGGCCCCCCTGCACCAGCTTCTCCTGGATCGTGGCGCTATTTTTCTGGGAGTGGATTAGCATAAGGGGCTTAAGGGCTCTGGCCGGGGCCTTGGTGACAAGCGCCTCTCCTTCGGTGGCCCTCAGGCTTTCTTGACAAACTTTTTTTTCCTCTGGGGACTGGAGTCAAAATATAGCAGGTAAGGCATTGGCCTTGCATGCGGCTGACCTGGGTTCGATCCCCAGCACCGCGTTCGGTCCTCCGAGCTGGCCAGGAGTGATCCCCGAGCACAGAGCCAGGATTAACCTCTGAGAACTGCAAGGTGTGCACCCCCGAACCAAAACTAAATAAGTAAATAAAAACTTTGTTTTTGCTTTGGGGGCACGCCGGGCAGGGTTTTGGGGCTGCCCCCAGCTTGGTGCTCTGTTCTTACTCGGGGTTCAGGGGTGCAGGCCGGGGGGGTCAGAGCGGATGTGTGAAGGAAGTGCTCCGTGTCTTGGCCTCCCCTCCTTGGCTCTCCCGCTCGGCCGGGTGGGTGTACCCACAGTGCGCTCCAGGCGAGGGAGGTGCCCCCCGCAGCTGACTGGACTCTGTGTCCCACGGTGGCAAACTCTCTAGACATCTCTCTGGCCACTGTGGCAGGGTGGGGAGTCGGCAGTCGTGTCTGGTTTGACTCTGAGCAGGCTGGCAGGGACGGTCCCTAAGGCCTAACTGGTCCCCGTCCTGGGAGGAGCAACACCCCCATCCCCCCGGATCTTCCGGTCACTCTGCTGCCCCTGGCTGTTGGACATTGATTGGAGGGAAGGAATGCAGCCCAAAGAGGTCACTTCGTAAGATTCACTCGGTTTCTCTGGGGGGTTCCTGGTTCCGTGTCAGAACCTGGTGATTCTCAGGGGCCCAGAGGTGTGTGTGTGTGGGGGGGTCGTGGTGGGCCGGGGACTGACCAGCATATGTCCCTGAGCTGTCACCCTGACCGTTTCTTGGGGGAAAGAGGGGTCCTAAATGGTGCCCAGGGGGCCTGGAGGCCCCTGCTGGCCACACTCACCCCATGGACCGGAAGTCTGGGGATCCGGTATGCCAGGCTATGAGGGGGCACAGGTAGGGCGCCCGCCGTGACCCCCGTGCTGCTCTCTGTCCTTGCCTGCTTTAGTTCTTTTTGGGGGTCACACCCTGCAGTGCGCGGATGGAACCCAGAGCTCCCGCTTCTGTAGCTGCTCCGAGGTCGTCTGTGCCCAGCGCCCCTCACCGTGCTCAGCTCTGCTCGGTTCTTGTTCCTTTTCTGCTTTTTCTCCTTCTGCACATTTCTCACCTACACTCAGCCCCTGTGCACCCGCCCAAGAAGGCAGGGACCCCTCGGGTGGCTCCTCCCCCAGCCAGGTGCCTGGGTGGCATTTACTGTGGGCTCAGCGGCCACTATGGTCAGCACTGCTTTGGGACTCGTGACCGGCTTTACTACTAGGTGAACAGGGAGGGACCGATCAGGTGGGCTTGAACCCCCAAGGCAGAGTCCCAGGGGTGCAGAGGGGCCGGAGGGCACACGACTGCATTCCCCAAGCCCCAGGCAGGAGGCCACCCTGGGGTGCCCTGTGTCCCAGGGGGTGGCCAGAGCTAGGCATGGACCTGGCTGCCAGCTGGCCCCGGGGCCCCTCCCTTCCTCTTGGCATGTTGCCATCCCTGTTATGTTTGAGGGGGGGCAGGATGGGGTGCTGTTCCGGGGTGCGTGCCGGCCCCCAGAGCTGTGTCCATTGACACCGTGAGCCAGGCTGGCCATCTCTGGGACAGGGGTCCCCCCGGGCGATGCTGGGCGTGGCTGGGTGTCGTGGGCGGCAGGCGGGGTGGCGGCTGCACCTGTGGCAGGTGTACCACGCCGACTCGGGGAGTTGCGACATGGGTGTGGGGAGCAGGGGCGCGTGCATCCTGCTGCTGTGACCTGGGCGCTGTGGGCGCGCTCCCGGATTCTCCCTGGCACCCGGTCGGGCACCCCCACAGGCGCTGAGGACAGCTCAGCTGGAGAGTGTCAGTGCCTGCTGCAGCCGATGTGAGTTTGTGGCATTGAGGTGCGTTTCCTGACATATTCTGGGCTCCGGGTTCGGGCCCCAGCAGCATCAGGGAGCAACAGCCCCCTGCCCCCGGACCCGTACCCAGGGGGCCTCGTGGGACAGGTGCTTGGTTCCGGGGTCAGCGTGTGTCCGTGAAGAGCTCGGCTCTTGCTGCTGTTCTTCGGGCCACACCCAATGCTGCCCAGACTCCCTCCCGGCGCTGCTCTCAGGAGTCGCTCATGGCGGTTCTCGGGACCATACGGGATGCCGGGGACTAGACCTGGGTCAGCCATGTGCAAGGCCAGGGCCCTCCGTGCTGCACGGTCTCTCCAACCCCAGAATTCAGCTGTCACTGGACATCTGCTAAATATTCAACATTGTTTCCTGGTGGCCAGGAGGTGACAGTTACTGATTTGGCGGTGCCCTGGGGGGAATCACACATCCTGTCACATGTGGATCACACGTCCCGTCATATGGGCAGCGCATGCTCTGAGTAATGGTTACTTGAAGGAGCCCTAGTGGAAACGGGGTGCCGTGGTGCGCCCATTGTGGAGCAAGAGGGGTACATGTCCCCCCACCCCCACCCCCCACTGTAGTGTGTGTGTGTGTGTGTGTGTGTGTGTGTGTGTTGGAGGGTGGGAAGCGCATGCATGCATGAGTACATGTGCATGTTGCCTGCATGCATGTGCGTGCGTTTGTGTGCATGCCGTGTGTGCATCTGTGTGTGCGTGCATGTGTGTGTGCATGCGTGTATGTGCGTCCGTGCGTGTGCGTGCATGTGTGTGTGTGAGTGGTTCAGACATCAGACTCGGGGCTCGTGCATCAGTCTGTGCTTCATCACGGAGCCGCCCGGCCTTTCAAGTCTCTTTATTGCGCTCTAACTCACAGCCTGCCCAGCCACTGCGGCACCGAGCCGAGCTGGGACCTGCCCGGCTACTTCTGCCATCCCACGCTGGGAAGGCTCCTGCCTTAGCCCCCACCGCCCACCCGTCCCGCCTCCCTCCTGTCCCCGCCCCTGGCTATTGTCCTGTTTGTCCCCCCACCCGCCTGGTTCCGGCCCTCCTGCCTGGGCTCGGGTGCTGGTGCTCTGCTGTGCCCTGGGCACAGGGCTCCAGGTGCGGCTGCCTGCCGTGGCCTTATTCAGCAGCGGCTGAGTGGCCGTGAATTTCCTGCCGTGAAGCCCCGACACGGTGAGGGGGTGGGCAAGACGCTGGGCTAACTCTGCCCTGGACACCGGGGACCCGGGCGGGTGAGCAGGGGATGCAGTTCTATGTGAGCTTCTTTCCAGACCTCGGGTGCGTCCGGGAATGGAGGTTCCGGCCCACGTGACTGCCCGCACCCCCCGGGGATGGGCCTGGCTGCTCGTCCAGTGGGGCCGGCGCCTCTTCCCCCAACCCCCAGCCCTGTGTGCCCGGCTGTCCTGCCGCCTTTTGAGCCCTGGTGGGGTCCGGGTTGTGGGTGGCAGGAAGTTGTGACCGGCTGCGTTGCTGGCGGCCCCTGGAAATTGTGTGGCGGGGGTTTCCGCTCTTCCTGCAGGGCCTGGCTCTCCCTGGTCGCCCTCGAGGCCGCAGGGCCCAGGCCCAGCAGAACAGCAGCTGGTGGGTTGGGGGTTGCATTTGCAGTCAGGGGACTTCTGGCCGCGATGTGACAAGCGCAGCGTCTGCTCTGCTCCTTCGGGGAGTGGGGGTGTGGGGTGTCTCCTCTGTCGCTCCCCAGCAGGGCGCAGGGGCAGAGACAACAACAGAAACAACAACAAAAGAGCTGAGCTAGGGTGGGCTCTGGGTGAATCTTCCGCCACTTGAGAGTTTGTTTAGAAAAATCTGGGGTGTGTGGGGTATGTGGGGCTGCTCTCATGTTAGCATCCTGCAGTGAAGTGTGTGTGTGTGTGTGTGTGTGTGTGTGTGTATGTGCACGCTGCTGTCAGTGTGTGACTGGGTCCTTGCACTGGCTCGGACCACATACACGTAACATAACATGCTCACTCACAACACACACACACACTTACATGTACACATACACAGGCACACATAAACACACACCCCGATACATATAACACAATAACACAAGCATGCACACTAATGCACACACTGATACACACATGTGCACTTGCACTCACACATGCACTCATGCAGACGCACATGCATTTACACGCACACGCACACACGTTTACATACATATTCACATATACCTTCACACACCCCTTATACGTGCTCACACACACCAACACTCAACACTCACCTATTCACACACTCAGACACCCCCCCCATGCATGCACACACACACACACACACACACACACACACACACACACGCGGGGCTCTCGCCGTGCACAGCCTCTCCTCCCCTGCTCACTCCCTTCCCTGCTCGCTGCAGACAGGTTTAGACAGTTCCAAGGCGACGGTGCTGCCCTGCCAGGCTCCCCCTGGGCGGTTGGCAGAGGGAAGGGAGGGCAGCCCGGGTGAGCAGCTGCAGCCGCCAGGGCTACTGCATCAGGAAGCTGGCAGGATCGCAGCTCAGGGGCACCCAGAATGTTCCGTGGGCAACCAAGAAGAGGGTTGCACTGTGCTTTTTCGCTGCGTGGCTGGTGTGTGTGTGTGTGTGTGTGTGTGTGTGTGTGTGTGTGGAGGGGGTGCTGGCCCAGGGCCCTGGGTCATGTCGTACCCCGAGGAGGAGAAGGGAGAGTATGAGGGAGAGGAGGAGGAGGAGGAGGGGGAGGGGGAGGAGAGGGGAGGGGGATCTGGCCTCCCCCAGCAGCGGGCACCGACCCCCTGAGTGGTCTGCCTCCGGGAGGGACATCCGTGGGGTCCTTTCACGCTTGGCTTTGCTCAAGAAGAATCCTCAGTTCGCTCCCGAGGGGCCAGCTGGGGGCCCCAGGTGAGACTCCCCTCCCGTCTCCCCCCAGAGCAGGAAGATGGCGGAGGCGCACCAGGCCGTGGCCTTCCAGTTCACCGTCACTCCCGACGGCATCGACCTCCGGCTGAGCCACGAGGCCCTGAAGCAGATCTACCTGTCGGGGCTGCACTCCTGGAAGAAGAAGTTCATCCGTTTCAAGGTGCCGCGGGGCAACTACCTGGGTTCTGGGGGCGGGGGGAGGGTTCGGGCCGTCCCCAGGGTCTCTGCAGCCGGCGCCTCCAGGGCTGTGTCAACACCTGAGAAGCCTCTGGGGGCGGGTCCGTAGCTGGGCGGAGCGGGGTGGGGGCTTGGGCAGCACAGCTGGACCCTGGGTCCGTGCAGGCCACACACTGTGAGCCCACGAGGGTCAGTGGGTTGTTTTAGCGCCCAGGTAACTGCACGCGCCCGGTCCTGTTTCGCTGAGCGCAAGTGCAGTTCTGCTGTTCCTTTAGGGGGGCACTGCTGATGGGGCAGGGGTCCACAGGACCCTGTGGGCAGTGCGGTGCCAGGCAGGCATGGAGCTCAGGGTTTCCCACCTGCCCGGCGAGTGCCTTACAGCCGAGCGCCATCCTGGCCGGCCCAGTTGTAATTCCTGTGTGTGATTGCTTTGGTTTGGGGGCCACAGCCAGCAGTGCTCAGGCCTCTTCCCGATTCTTCGCTTAGTGCTTAGGGGTCCCTCCTGCAGGGCTCAGGGGACCGCCTGGGTGCTGGGGATCGAACCTGGGTCAGCCGCATGCAAGACCAGCTCCTTCCCGCCACGCTCTCTCTCCGCCTCACCCCTTTCCATTGTAATTCCTTTAAAATGCCCCCAAAGGAGTGAATGAGTGGACACAGGCTCGAGTCCAGTGGTGTGCAGGGCATGTGTGGATGTCCCTCGTTCCGTGCCCCCCGAGGGCTGGGGGCACCGCCCTACGGGGTCCAGCCCTGGGCACCCCGGCAGCTTCCTCTGAACTGCACCTGGCAGCGCTGGGAGACGCCCTGACCTGACGGAAGTGCCTGAGCTTGAAGGGCTCCAGGGTGAGGGCTCTGAGCTGCGGGGTCTCTGCAGCTGCCCCCCAGAGTGTGGTTCAGGGGGCACGGGGAGGCATGCCTGGGCCATTGGTGACCCTGGGGCCAGCCTGGCTGGGTTCCTGTCAGCAGCCTCAGCGGGTACAGGGTGTGTGTGTGTGTGTGTGTGTGTCTGTTAGTGTGTCTGCATGTTTGTCTCTGTGTATCTGTATATGTCTGTGCATGTGTGTCTGTGTGTCTATGTGTGTCTGTGTGTGTGCACGTGTGTGCTTGTTTGTATGTGTGTCTCTCTGTGTATATCTGTATATGTCTGTGTGTGTCTGTAGGAGTCTGTGTGGTGCATATGTGTCTGTGTATGTCTCTGTGTGTGCATGTGTGTGTGCACATGTATGTGTATGTGTGCGGGGGGGGGCTACCTTTACCAGGGCTCCCGCTTACCTGTGGGAGAAGGGCGCCCCTGCAGGTGAGGTAGAACTAGGGAGGCGTGTGGGGATGTGGCCGGGGCTACGTGGCCAGGCAGGTGTAACTCGTCGTCCGCTATCGTACCCTGGACAGGTGGGCCCAAGGTGTGGCAATCACATCACCGTGGGCTGCGGTGGGGCGGCTGAGGGAGCCACTCCTGGCAGGCTGATGACACCCAACTGCCCTGCTCTCTGCTGTGCCAGATCCCCCTTCCTTATCTCTGCGCGTGTCTCCCAATCTCTATTTATCTTTGAAGAACATCATTTGTAACCGCGGGAAGCTTTCACCAACCTCCGCAGAGTCCCTGCCACATTTCCGCCAAGAGGGTGTTGGCTCTTCCAAACCAAGTTCAGATAAAGCTTTTTTTTTTTTCCCTTTTCATGTACAGAGGCAAAAAAGTTCTCCAAGACCCAGCTCTCACGCTGAGTCTGCCCTGTCTGACAGCACTGCCCAAAATGCACCTAGGGGCCGTGAGCTTAAGCTTCGAGGGTCTGGGGCGATAGTGCAGCGCAGAGGGCGCTTGCCTTGCATGCAGCAGACCTGGGTTCGATTCCCGGCACTCCATAGCGTCCCCCAAGCACTGCAGGCGTGATCATTGACTGAGTGCAGAGTCAGGAGAAATCACTGAGTGTGACTCAAAAAACAAAAAGGGGGAAAGAGAGACAGAGACGGGGGGGGGGAGAGAGGGAGAGAGAGAGAGAGAGAGAGAGAGAGGGAGAGAGAGAGAGAGAGAGAGAGAGGGAGCTTTGAGATGAAGGAACTTGTGGGGTAGGGCGATCACTTAGGAAGAGACAGTTCTGCTTCTTGCCCATTGTCCTTCCAGTGGATTTTTTTAAATGGTTTTGGGAGCAGGGCTGGGCCAGGCAGGTGTAACTCGTCGTAATTCTGTAATTCTGCACCAATTCTCAGTATAGCGAGCCCCTTCAGACACACTTTGGGGTGTAGACAGTGGGTCTGGATTCCGGGGCACTGGAGTGGTCTTGGAGTGTGAGTCTGGGGTGTCCTCAGTGGGTGCAGCTGGGGGACGTGACTCCTGGCAGGCTCTGACACCTTCGTTCCCAGGGATGCCGCCTGGGAGCCCTCAGCTGCTCCCGTGGGTGACACATGTCCTGGGGTCCCCGGGGCAAAGCTCTCGGGAGATCTGGGGCTCGGGTAGGTGGGGGGAGGCGTGCAGGAGGTGCCCCCCATGTCCCTGCCCGGGGCCACCGCCCGGCGCTGCTCACGGCCTGTGTCTATTCCAGAATGGCATCATCACGGGCGTGTACCCTGCCAGCCCCTCCAGCTGGCTCGTCGTGGTGGTGGGCGTGATGTCGACCACCTACGCCAAGATCGACCCCTCCTTGGGGATGATCGCGAAGATCAACCGGACCCTGGACACCACGTAAGGCGCGTCGGCTCTGCGGGGCTCTGGGCGTGGCCAGAGCAGGCTGGGGTAGCTGAGGAGACCCTGTGTGTGGGGGTGGGGGTGGGGGCAGGGCGGTGTCCACCCCGTCCATCCTGAGAGGGGACAGTGACAGTGCTGGGGAGCCCTTCACCCGGGTCACCCCAGTTCCACCCTCCAGGACACTGAGATTTTCCTTTCTTCTTGAAAACCTTTTTGTTTCCTCATGAAGTTCCTCGTGACAGGCGTCCCCCCCGTCCAGGCTCAGCTCCCAGCAGCTTCCTTCCACCATTGATTTTTCTCAGAGGTTAAATTTTGGCCAGGAGGTGCCCTTGGCTCAGATTTATTTCTCTGGAGGTCCCAGTGCCTGGCACCCCCATGCAGGGCGTGGCTGGGACCCTCTGAGGTCCCCCGGGCTCTGTGTCATCAGATGCCCAGTCAAGGGGTGACCCACCTGCTTCCTCAGGCTGCCCCCTGAGAGCACCCCACAAGCCCACCGCAGGACAAATGGCCTCTCTGGGCCCCTATTCGGCCGTGGCCCCTCTAGGAAGCCCTTCAGCATGTGCTGATCATGAAGGACTCAGCTACTTGGGATGTGGCTGGCTGGATACTGGGTTCGCCTTGTGGGGTACAAGTTACCTCAGCAGATGTTTTCGGGAGATCCTGAGTCCTTGTCCACTAGTCCTGAGGGACATGAGCTGGGGGGACACCCCAAGGGATGGGGTGCAGCTGGGGTATCCCGTCTTCCCCATCCATGGTTGGTCTCATCAGCCACTGGTGGGTGGATGCCAGCAGGACCCCATCGGGAAAGCAAGGCGCCAGGGAAGCCCCCGAGACTGTGGGAAGAGAATGAGCTGACGGCCTCATGCCTGGACCCCACTCCTTCCCGGAGTCCCTGGGGCTGGGGGTGACTGAGGCACATCCGGTTCACCCCCTAGTTCAGCTGCGCCTGGACCAGTCTCCAAGAGACTAGAGTGTCGCTCCCTCGACCTGGGCTGCCGGGGGCAGGTGGGGGGCACCTGTCTCTGGTCTCTGTGGCCCTCGCTGCTCTCCCCGAAGTCCCCCCGCCTACCCCCTACCTGCCCCTGCCCCTGCTCCGGTTCTTCTCACACAGTACGGCTTCGGCCAGGAACGGGTTCTATTTAGAGACGGTTGGTTCAGGCCTTTCCTTATCCAGGCCCTTATGTGGTTTGGTTCCTCGCTAAACCTGCCCAGTGAGCCGGGCCACCCGGCTGGCCCGGTGGGAAGGCCAAGTCTCGGGGCAGTTCTCCCGGGCATGGGCGATTCTGGAGCATTCTTGCTGCGAGATTCCCAGGGCCGTGGGTTTAGCAGAGGGGCCTTGTCCATCCCTTGCGGCCTTGAGGGGACACATCCCTTCCAAAGAGCAGCCCTGCTGACTTCCTTTTCCAAGGGCCGGTGGGTTTATTAAAGATGACCTCCCGTGGCCCCGTGGATGCTGGGTCTCAGCCAAGTCTTTATCCTGGAGTCACCAACGGATTGTTCAAAAGCCAGATACTCGGATTCCCCAAATCCAGGCTCGCAAATCCGCCTTGCTATGAAATACTTCACTTCTTCATTTTGGGGGTGTTGGAGGGGCCACACACCTGGCCGTATTCAGGGGGTGCTCCTGGCTCTGTGCTCAGGGGACACTCTTGGCTGTGCTCTGAGGAACCATAAGTGAGGCTGTGGAGCTGACTGGGACGGCCACCTCTGGGGGAGTGGCCTGGCCCTGGGACTGTCCCTCCAGCTCCTGGAATATGTCCCTCTTCTCAGCAAATGAGAACCTTCTCTCCCTTTAGGCTTGTGTGCTGGTTTCCGTGGGGGCGCGGGGGAGGAACCCAGGCCTCACTCGTGATGCTTGCGTCCGGGACATCCCGGATTCCTCTTTTGTTTGGAATAAGTATCTCGGCCCCGCTCCAGTCTTAGCTCTCCGAGGGAAGTGGCCGAGGTGGAGCTGTGCCGAGCCACCAAGAAGCTCAGGAAGTGCAGGAGGGGGCGGCTAGGGTGCTCTGGGCATAGCCTGCGGGGACCAGGTGACCTGGAGTGTCATATTTTTGTCTTGGGGGTCACATCCAGCGGTGCTCAGGGCTTACTCTGGGTTCCGTGCTCAAGAATCACCCCTGGTGGTGCTCAGGGCATTATCTGGGATGCCAGGGATGGGACCCGGGGAGGCCTCTGTGCTGTCACTCTGGGCCCTGAGGTGTCATCTCACGGGGCCTGGCCATAGCCTGGCAGCGTGCCCTCTGTCCCCATGCGGTTCCCCCGGAACAGCCCCCATGCCTTGCGGGGCTCCCCCTGCTGGCGGGGTGCAGCTCTGCAGGAGGCGCTGTTCCCCTCTGACCAGGCCAGAAGCGTGGTCTCCTTCCCTGGCTTCGTTCCCACGCCTGTGTGCACGTGTGTGTGTGTGTGTGTCCACCACAGGGGCCACATGTCCAGCCAGACCAAGAACGTGGTGAGCGGCGTCCTGTTCGGCACGGGCCTGTGGGTGGCGCTCATCGTCACCATGCGCTACTCCCTGAAGGTGCTGCTGTCCTACCACGGCTGGATGTTCGCCGAGCACGGCAAGATGAGTCGCGCCACCAAGATCTGGATGGTAAGGCCTGCGCCCGGCCCCGCTCGCCTCTGTGCCCGTGCCGCGGCTCTGGGGACACCATCAGTCCCAGCACCCACCCTGCACAGCCCGGCCTTCCCGTTCCTTCCGTGGCCAGAGTGTGGAACACAAACCCCACCCACCCCGCGGAGCTTTGCGTGTGCGTGTGCGTGTGCGTGTGTGCGCGTGTGTATGTGTGAGCATGCGTGCACATGTGTGTGCATACAAGTGGTGCTTGATTGGTTTGTGTGTGCAGATGAGTGCGTGTGTGTAGTTTACGCATGCACGTACATGAGTCTGTGCATGTGTTTGTGTGAGTGCATGTGTGTGAGTGCATGTGTGTGCACGGGTGTATGTGTACATGAGCGCGTGAGTATGCGTGAGTGTGTGTGCATGAGTGTTTGTATGCATGAATGTTTGCATGGATGTATGTGTGTGTGAGTGTTTGAGTGTGCGTGAGTGTAATTGTGTGTGCATGAGTGTGTGCATGGCTGCATGTGTGCATGGGTGTATTTGTGTGTGCGTGAGAGTGTGAGTATGTGCATGAGTGTGTGTGCACGAGTATGTGGATGAGTGTTATTTATGTCTGTACATGAGGGCGTGTGAGTAAGTGCATGAGTGTATGCACGGGTGTTTGTGTGCATGAGTGTCTGTGCATGAGTGTATTTGTGTGTTCATGAGCATGTGTGAGTGTGTGCATGAGTGTGTGAGTGTGCGTGAGTGTATTTGCATGTGTGCGTGAGTGTGTGTTTGCACGAGTGTGTATTTGCATAAGTGTGTGCCTGCATGAGAAAGAGAGTGTGTGTGTGTGTGTGTGTGTGTGTGTGTGCGCGCACACACATGCTGCCAGGTGCCGTCCCAGGCTCCGCCTCTCTGCATACACACTCTGCCCCTGCGCGGCTGCTCGCAGTTCTGTGCTCAGCACCACACGGCACCCCTCCCTGGCCCTCAGCCCAGTGTGCAGTCAGTGACACCGTCCCGTTAGCTGACACCCCAGCTGAGGGTGGGTATCTGGAACTTTCCTCACACACCTGCAGGCTTATCCACATTGGCAGCCCCCCGACCCCCGGGCAGCCCCTTCCTGGCCCCGTTTCTCTGAGCCCCTGGTAGGTTCCTGTATTTTGTAACGATTGAGGGGACGGTTGACTGACGGAACCTGGGGCCCCGCCGCTGCCTCCCGGGCCCTGTGGGAACTGAGATGGGCCGTGTCTGGGCAGTGCGGGTGGTTCTGGCCTATGGGAGAAGAGTCTGGGGCCGCGGGTGTCCACGCCAGGTAACGGCAGAGGCCTGGTCCCCACGGGCTTGCTCTGATGGCTTTGGCAAGTCCCGGGCCCCTCGTGTCCTGCCCTCCAGGCTCCAGCCTCTGGCACGTTGAAGGCCTGTCTGGCCGCGTCTTGGTGGCTTTTCCCTCTGGCCTGGAGCCGGTGCTCAGGGACTCCTTACACGGTCCAGTCCGACTGGGTCAGCCTTGACTCGGGCTTGGCTTCCAGAACATTCCTCCGGCTTTCCTCAGCCCTGGGGTGGAGGCTGGTTGCAATTTTGCCAAGTGTTGGCTCGCTCCAGGGCCGCGGCCGCCTCGCCCGACCTGCTTCCTGCTGTTACTCAGGTCCGGCCTTGCTTGCGCCTCAGGTGACAGAGATGACCGGTGTCCCGGGCGGTCCCCACCAGGTTAGCCTGGTCCGCCTGGAGGACGGACAGGCCACCACACCGGAACTTATGTCACTGTGGCTGAGCCAGGGCCCGGGGCAGGCCCGGGGAGAGGGGATGGCTGTCCCCGCGTTGTGGGGGAGAGGACCAGGCTGTGTGCTGAGGCCTGGCCTCAGGCCAGCACTGCAGCCCAGCCCCCACTGCCCGGCTGGACCCCCGTGATGGGGCTGGACATGCTGGCTCTATTCAGCCTGGGAGGTCAGTGGGGAGGCCAGGAGGGCTCCCTGGAAGGGGCCAAGGGCACAGCTGGGGCAGGGAGAGGCCTGGAGGATGCAGTGCAGCCCCCGATACTTGTGAGGGGGCAGGTGGCGGGCTGAGCCGGGCCCTGGTGTTTGTGGGGACAGGCGGGCTGAACGCTGTCTGTGTGCAGGCCATGGTGAAGGTGCTGTCGGGACGCAAGCCCATGCTCTACAGCTTCCAGACGTCGTTGCCACGCCTGCCCGTGCCGCCCGTCAAGGACACCGTGAGTCGGGTAAGTTGTCTGGGGTGCGCGCTATGCTGGCAGGGCCCGGGAACCCTCTCCTTGGGCGCCCGCACGGCTTGGGGCGTCTTTGTAGTTTCTTCAAGTGCAGTAGCTGTTAGTTACAGCCCGGGAGATTGTTCAGAGGGCAGGAGCTTCCTTACACATGGCTGACCCGGGTTCAATCCCTGGCACCCCAGAGGACCCCCAAGAAGTCCCCCAAGAGTGATTCCTGAGCGCAGAGCCAGGAGTAACCTCTGAGCACAGCAGGGTGTGGCCCCAAATGAAACACATAGTGAACCTGCAGAGTGGCGCCTTCTGGCGGGTTGGTGGGTGGGTCTGTGGGGCTTAGCCGGGTGTGATTTCTTTCTTTTATTTTTTTTTTGGCTTTTTGGGTCACACCTGGCGATGCACAGGGGTTACTCTTGGCTCTGTACTCAGGAGTTACTCCTGGCGGTGCTCAGAGGACCATATGGGATGCCTGGAATCGAACCCCGGACAGCCACGTGCAAGGCAGACGCCCTACCCACTGTGCTATCGCTCCAGCCCTAGCCGGCGTGATTTCACAGAGGGAGTGCTTGGCAGTTCTTGAGAGCAGCTTTCTCCTTGTCTTTTGTGGTGTTGGGGTCAGAGCTCGGGGTCCCACCACGGGCACTGCCGAGCCCCCTACCCCGCATACTTCCTTTCTTTTTTATTCTCTTTGACTGCCCCCCCTTGGGCTGGAGCGATAGCACAGCGGTAAGGTATTTGCCTTGTGTGCAGCTGGCCCAGCCAAGCCGGGTTCGATTCCTCCGCCCCTCTCGGAGAGCCTGGCAAGCTACCAAGAGTATCTCACCCACACGGCAAAGCCTGGCAAGCTACCCGTGACGTATTCAAATGCCAAACACAGTAACAACAAGTCTCACAATGGAGACGTTACTGGGCCCGCTCGAGCAAATCAATGAACAACGGGAGGACAGTGACAGTGATCCCCCCACCAGCAGTGCTCAGCGGCCTGGGGTGCGCTCCCAGGAGTCACAGGAGGTCCTGGGGTACGTGGCTGCAGTGCTGGGACTTCCAGACCAGCCCAGCAGTGCTTGGGGGTACTCCTGGCCCAGTGCTCAGGGAACCATGAGGGGCGGGGGCTGCAGTCGGGGCCTCCCGCCCAGGCCAGCGTGCGGCCAGCCTGGCCTGTGGACCCTGTCGCTTGGGGCCTGACTTATAGCCTCAGACATCAGCGGGGGGCTTCCCATTATGCCCCCCGGAGGGCTGCTGCGTCGTCACTTCCTCCCCAGGAGAGGGGGCACTGTGGCGGGGGCAGAGGGGAACAGGAAGCGGCCCCTGGGGTGCAGAGGGGCAGGGCTGGAGCCACTCACCGAGTGTGGTGACGCCCCCCCACCCCCGCCCCCCAGTACCTGGAGTCGGTGAGGCCCCTGATGAAGGAAGCCGACTTCAAGCGGATGACGGCGCTGGCTGAGGACTTCGCCGTCCACCTGGGGCCCAAGCTGCAGTGGTACCTGAAGCTGAAGTCCTGGTGGGCGACAAATTACGTGAGTCTGGCTTTTCTTTTCTTTCTTCTTTTTTTTTCCCTTTTTGGGTCACATCCGGTGATGTTCAGGGATCACTCCTGGCGGTGCTCAGGGGACCCTATGGGATGCTGGGAATCGAACCCGGGTCAGCTGCGTGCAAGGCAAATGCCCTCCCCGCTGTGCTCGGGCTCCAGCTCTGAGTCTGGGTTTCCTAGGGCTGCGGGGTTCCGTCCCCAGGACCACCCTGGGACGAGCCACCGGCCACAGCCAGGGCCAAGGGGCTCTGTCAGGAACGTCCTGTCCCACGGGCTGAGAACTTTCCTCCGCCCGGTGGGTGAGGAGGGTCGTCTTAGCCGTAGTACTGAAGATGCCAGCAGTGCTCTGCGCCAGCCAGTGGACAGTCTGGAAGTGGCCAGGTGGTCAGTGGCCGTGTCTGGGGGGCAGGAGGTGGTCGTGCGTGCGGCGTGCTCTGGTTTTGACCCGAGGGTGCGGTTTGTGAAGCCTTCTTGAGGACTCTTCCACCCTCGGGTGCGCCTTCACTGCACGCCCCCCCCCCCAGACACAGCATGGGTGGGCCTTGGCCAGGCTGCGGCAGGCAGTGTCCTGCCCACAGGGGCATCCCTGGAGCCCCTCTCCTTGGCCCATGGTGTTGGGGTGTGCCGTAAGGTGACCCCGGGTGCACAAGGCTGAGACCCATCCGAGGAGCAAGTTCCGGGTGTGTGTTGGCGGGGGCAGGGCAGGGACCCTGTGCCCACAAGGCCGGGGCTCAGCTGGTTTGGGGGTCCCACAGGTGAGCGACTGGTGGGAGGAGTACGTGTACCTGCGTGGGCGGGGGCCACTGATGGTCAACAGCAACTACTACGCCATGGTGAGTGCCCGGCGCTGCCCGCTGGGAGGCACTGATGGGGACTGGGCGGTGGAGGGTGGCGGGGGCTCCGTCTGGGGGCACCTGGTCCCGCCCGGTCCTTACCCCTCTGCTTCTGCTTTTTCTTTTTCTCCCTCTCCTTTCTCTCACTGTGTTTTTTTTCCCTTTTCTGTGTTTGGGCTGGAGCAATAGCACAGTGGTAGGAAGTTTGCCTTGCAAGTGGCCAACCCGGCCAACCTAGTTTCGATTCTTCCGTCCCTCTTGGAGAGCCCGGCAAGCTACCGAGAGTATCTCACCCGCACGGCAAAGCCTGACAAGCTCCCTGTGGCATATTCGATATGCCAGACACGGTAACAACAAGTCTCACAATGGAGACGTTACTGGTGCCCTCTTGAGCAAATGGATGAACAACGGGAGGACAGTGCGACAGTTCTGTATTTGGGCCACACCTAGCCGTGCTCGGGGCTGACTCCTGGCTCTGCACTTAGGGGCTGTATGGGCGTATGGGGTGCCGGGGATTGAACCCGGGTGGGCCACATACAGTCCTTCCCACTGTGCTGTGACTCTGGCCCTTTCCCCCTCACGCTTCTGGCGCTACTCTTCAGCCTAAACACCGTGGCCGTGGTGAGGCTCCATCTCGTGCCTGGTGGCACCTCTGCCCGCACCTGGGGTGCTGTTCCTGCCGCTCTGTCCTGGCCAGGCCTCGCACCCATGCGCTCCCCTGCCTCTGCCTCTGGCCCCGGGGAACAGCGAACCGTGGATATTCGAATCCCCCCGGAAGGCGGGGCGTGCTGCCGCCTGGGGTCCCTCTGCAGAGCGGGGTCCGGGTTCCCTCTCTCCCCCGGCACACCCCCAGGGTGGATGGGGCTTTGCTTTGCCTTCCTGATCCCTGGGGCGGGGTCCCGGGGGCCCTCGGTTCTGCTCCTTGATGGTGCTGCACTCTCGGGGGCCTGAGGCGACTGGGCCGGGACCGTGGGGATGGCTTGGGGTGGGAGGTGCTGGGGGCCCTCTGGGGTGCAGGGACGTGATGCCCTGAGCTGCCGACCCCCTTCCCGCCCCAGGACCTGCTCTACATCATCCCCACGCACATCCAGGCCGCACGGGCGGGCAACGCCATCCACGCCATCCTGCTGTACCGACGCAAGCTGGACCGCGAGGAGATCAAGCCGGTAGGGAGACTGACAGGCCTGTGGGGACCAGCCACGGTGCATCCTGGTGGGCTGCTCCGTGTGCCCCCTCTGAGGGCGTCCTGAGCCCCCAGGTCCGGGCCCCCAGCCCCTCCCCTCTTGTTCTCCTCTGTCTCCTGGGCTTGTGGCATTTTCCAAAACTTGACGCCAGCGGCCCAGGCAAAGGCCACTTTCGTGGGTCCGCTCACGCCACGGACCTTTCCTGAGGGCTAAATCTCCTGACTACCCGAAGCGGCTGAGGGGCTTGGGATGAGTCCTGGAACTCAGAAGGAAAACGCGGAGCTGGTTTGGTGCTCCAGGGGAACCAGACCTTGTTCACTGCCCAGGGTGTGTGTGTGTGTGTGTGTGTGTGTGCGTGTGTGTGTATGAGCATGGGTACATCTTTGTGCGTGCGTGTGCATGCATGTGTGTGCATGCGTGTGTGCGTGTGCAGGTGCTTGGGACCACCAGGGCTATAACCAGGACGTGCTAAAGGGCCTCCTCCCCCTCCCCCTTCCCTTTCCTCCCTCCCCTCCTCCCTCCCTCTCTCCCTCATCCCTCCTCCTTTCCTCCCTTTCTTCTCTCTCCTCCTCCCTCCACCCTCCTCCTTCCTCCCTCCCTCCCTGCAGGGGTCCCCTGAGTCCTGCTGAAGCCCCAGCCTCTCCCGTAGCACCTGTGTAAGCCGTTATCCTGTTCCTGTGTGTGTGGGAGGGGTGCGCTGTCCCCTCTGCCCGAGGCACTGCAGTCTCAGCACTGGAAACGTTGTTGTTGTTCCAGATTCTCCTTCTGGGGTCCACCATCCCGCTCTGCTCGGCCCAGTGGGAGCGGATGTTCAACACGTCTCGGATTCCGGGAGAGGAGACAGGTGAGGCCCCAGGCCCCTGGGAGCCCACAGCCAAGCTCACTGCGGGGCCCTCTGTCCCGGAGACCTTTCCCAGGCGGGCGTGTCACTGGGCCCGCAGGTCTCCGGGTCCCTTGGGGTGCTTGGTTCCGGCTCGCTCCTGGTTCCCCGGCACACCTCTGACTCCACGGGCTGGGCCGACCCTAGCACGGATCCTGCGATCCAGCACCGCAGAGGTGTGGGGTCCCGGGGCGGGGGTGTCCAGGTGTCTGTCCCTTCTCCCATGACGTCCTTGTCGTCCTTCTGTCACGTCGAGGCAGCGCGGGCCGCGCCCACCCGCTCTGCCCGGCCCTCACGCTGCTGCTGTTGGCGCGTCAGCACAGGCAGGAAGCAAGAGCAGCCCCCTCACCTCGGGGTCTCTGACCCCACTGACGACCCTCGGGGCAGAGGGTGGTCCCTGGGTGACAGACGCTCAGAGCGCTCGGGAGCAGGCCGTGTGCTGTGTGTCGGCCTGGGGACCCTGGCTGGGCCCCTCCACACCTGGGATGCCTCGTGGACGGCAGCACAAGGTCCTGAGGTCACGGGGGTCGTGACAGTGCACGGAGGTCATGCCCTCCGGCACCTGCTTCAAAGACATCTCAGGTGTGGTAGCCAGGAAGGACTGTGGTGTGGTGGTCATGCGTGTGCCCTGCAGGACACGGAGCGCGGGGGGGCAGATGGAGACACGGGAGAGAGTGTGTGTCTGCGTGTTGTCTGGTCTCACCCTGACGCGTCCTTCCTGGGTGACTCGTCCTGGCGGGTGGGGGTGGTGGAAATGGGTCTGTCTGGGTGTCTCCAGGCTCAGGGGGGGCAAGAGGGGGCGATATTCCTGACCCTTTGGTGTCTTTGTAACATTTGGGGGCCACACCCGGCAGTGTTCGGGGGTTCCTCCTGGCTCTGTGCTCAGGGATCACTCCTGGCGGTGCTCAGGGGACCCTGTGGGATGCCAGGAAGTGACCCAGGGTCAGCTGCGTGCAAGGCAAGGACCCTCCCTGCTGGACTATCGCTCCAGCACCTATTTTTAATATTTTTAATTTATGATAACGATTCGATATGCCAAACACAGTAACAACAAATCTCACAATGGAGACGTTACTGGTGCCCACTCGAGCAAATCGATGAACAACGGGAGGACAGTGCTATGGTGTTACGGTGATGATTAATATTTCTGGTTTGGGGCCACACCTGGTGGTGCTCAGGGGACCTGTTGGTGCCCAGGATGGAACCGGAGTGGGCCAGGGGCAGGGCGGGTGCCTTCACACCACGCTGTCCTTCCCGTCCCCCAACGAACTGGGCAAGTCAATTCTGAAATCAGAAAGTGCGAGCCCCCAGTGTTGCCCTTTTCGAGATTGGTCAGTCTCTTGGGGGGTCCCCTGACAGCATGGGAGTCTTAGCATGAGTTTTTCTCTTTCTGCCAAGAGCTCTGGGGTCTCTAGGGGAGGGTCCTGAGCGACTCCAGGACTCCAGGTGGTGCAGACGCGCGGTTGCGTTCCTGTGCAGGCCCCACACGGCTTCCGTTGAGGTGCGTCCTCCTTTCCTCTTGGCAGCATTTGTGGTCGTCATTGGGTCTCTCCTGCCCGATGCCTGACGCTCTGCTCTTTCTGACGCTGCTGTCGGCACCA
>JAOXYA010000045.1:49061112-49077890 GCA_028565675.1 Sorex palustris | reverse complement strand
AGCCCACCTGCCCCTCCCCTCTGGCCCCACCCCTTCCTCCAGGGGCCCCACCCCTCCTCCCGGCTTCGCCCCTTCTGGACCCCACCCCTTCTGTCCCGCCTCCTTCGCCTGGGGTCCCGCCCCCTTTTACCCCCTCCTTCTCTCCGGACCCCACCCCTTCTACCCCCTCCTTCTCAGGGCCCCGCCCTTGGCTCCCCCTCCCTTCCTCCCTCTGCTCACAGGTGCGGGTGAAGGGGCCTTCCCAGCAGGGGGACCTAACCACAGCAGGTGGATGCAGCACGGGGCATTGAGCAGGGTTCTGGGTGTGGGGATGGGGCTTGTGGGCGCAGCGGGTCACTTCAGAGCAGACTCTGGCCCCCGCACCCTGCCTGGGAGCCCTGGAGCCCAGCTGAGGGATATCCTCACGTGACTGTCAGGTCATAGGAAAGAGAGAGACCAGGAGAGCAGTGACCCGGCCCCAGGTGGGCTCAGACCACTGCCGTTGAAAGGATCAGTCGGGGAATGGTTTGACGTGGCTCATCCGGGACGTTTGCATTCGTGAGCAAGCGTCATTTTTTGTGCTGGGGACGGAACCCAAGGCCACCCGTGTGCAACCCTGTGCTCGGGACCCTCCTCTGTCAGCATCACCACTGGCTCTCCCCCGTTTCTTTTGTTTTTTTTTTTTTTTTGTTTGTTTGTGGGCCACACCCGTGATGCTCATGGGGTTACTCCTGGCTCTGAGTTCAAGAATTATTACTGGCAGGGCTCCAGGAACCATATGGGATGCCGGGAATTGACCTGTGTCAGCTGCATAGAAGGCAGACGCCTTCCCTGCTGGGCTCTCACTCCAACCCAAAGGTCCACCTTGCGTTCTCAGTCATAAGGGTGTGGCCATTGGGGTCCACTCAGAGCCTGCCCAGCAATCCCAGCTCAGCCGACTGAGGCATGGGGGGGGCTGGGGATGTTGAGTCACCGGGGGTAGGATCAGAGACACAGCTGAAAATGGGGGGGCTGGTGCTCCACTCATTCGTGTGCGACCAAGGCCCAGCTATGCTCCAGGCTGTCAGAGACGGTCTTGAGAGACCCGTGAGCACCACAAGCTATTGCTGAAGCCGCGTCAGAGCCGCTCCTGAAGGGAATCGGGGCCATCAGCGCCTCACGGTGGGGCCCAGGGCTGTGTCCCCTCATGCCGTGACTCAGCCTGACCTGGCCATTGCTGAGACCGTGCAGGCCATGTGGAGGAGGCGTTTCCTGCCTGCAGACGGGACCCCCAGCTCTGGCTCCCCCCTCCCGACAGCCTCCATGCTTCCTATCCGCGGCAGGGCCAGTGGGGCTTCCGCTCAGGCCTCCTGGTGACGGTCCTGTCGCCCGTCCCAGAGTCGCCCTCCACCTTCCCCCAAAGGGCCTCTTTGCCTGGGCACAGCTGACCCGCCTGTCCTTTAGCTTGAGCAGAGGCGCTGCCTGTTCAAACTGGCCTCCGAGAAGCACCAGCTGCTCTACCGCCTGGCCATGACTGGCTCCGGGATCGACCGCCACCTCTTCTGCCTCTACGTCGTGTCCAAGTATCTGGCCGTCGAGTCCCCTTTCCTCAAGGAGGTGAGCTGCCCCTCCTTTGGGGCTCCCCCCCGCCCCGTTCCGAGAGTCCAGTGAGAAGCGGGTGTTGGGCAGCCCCCCCCCCCCCCCCGCCGGGGCCCCCCCCCCCCCCGTGGTGCTCTCGCTGGAGAGTGCTCATTTGCACACCTCCGGATCGGCTGGCTACCAGCCTTGAGCTAATACAACCCAGCACTCACCAGCGCTGAGCACAGCAGACCACCCTGGGGGTCCTGCGGAGCCGGGGAGCAGACCCAGCCCCTACCCCCCCGACCCCCGTATTCAGATCATGTGCTCCAGCCACTTCCTGCCTCCTGGCCGTCTTGGTTTTGTTTTGTCAGGCGGTGCTCAGGGCATACTCCCGACTCTGTGCCCAGGGGTCACTCCTGGCAGGCTCGGGGTGGAGTGGGGAGTCAGACGGGGTGCGGGGGACGGAGCCCGGGTCAGCTGTGTGCGTAGCAAGCACCCTGCCCTCTGTCCTCTCTCTCCAGCTCTGACTTTGTCTTTGATACAGTTTGGTGGGGGTGGTGTTGGGGGGTCGAGGGGGTCGTGCTTGCTTGTTGCTGGCCAGGGCTCGAATTCAGAGATGTGGCTGGTTCCAGGGCTGGACCCCGGAGCCTCACACATGCAGCGCAGGAGTTGGGCCGCAAAGCCACACCTGAAACTGACCGGATCTCAGTTTCCAAGTCTGGCCTGGAGGGACCTGCCGCTCGGGCAGCTTCCGGGGTGGGGAGCCCAAAGAAATGTTTGGGTCAGGGGATGTTGACCTCCACCTGTTCCACCCTGTGGAGTCCGCTGGTGGTGGTGGACCCATGCCCGGGCCGAGCAGACAGAGAGGATGCCGGGGACCTTCTCATGGGGCCATTTCTCGTGTCCCTCACCAGGTTCTGTCGGAGCCGTGGAGACTGTCCACCAGCCAGACGCCACAGCAGCAGGTGGAGCTGTTTGACTTGGAAAATAACCCGGAATACGTGTCCAGCGGAGGGGGCTTCGGGCCTGTGAGTGACCGCGCCCGTGTGCCCAGGGCTGCCGCTGGGCTCCCATCTCCCGAGCACCCCATGTTCGCTGTCTCGTTGGCGCCCGCCCTAACCAAAGGCATTCCTGGGGACCAGGGGATCCCCAGAAACACGAGTACAGACTTCCTTGTAGAGGCGGGACTCAAGCCCCCGCACTGCTGGCAGCGACCCCCAGCCCCAGGGAGCACTGTGGGGTGTGAGGGGCGTCCTGGGGCTGGAACGACAGGACAGCGGGGAGAGCATTTGCCTTGCACGTGGCCGCCCGGGTTCGATCCCCGCCATCCCGTATAGCCCTTCAAGTACTGCCAGGAGTGATTCCTGAGGGCAGAGCCAGGAGTCAGCCCTGAGCATCCCTGGGTGTGACCCAAAACCAAAACAAAAGAAAGAAAAAATTAGAGAGAGGCGTTCCTGCTGATGGCTGCCAGAGGCTGGGGCCGTGTCCACCCCTTCCCACCTCTCCTGTGCTTGTCTGTTCCCACCCTTTCCTCCTCAGTCCTGGATTTTTTTTTTTCCTTTTTGGGTCACACCCGGTGATGCACAGGGGTTTACTCCTGGCTCTGCACTCAGGAATGACTCCTGGTGGTGCTGAGGGGACCATATGGGAAGCTGGGAATCGAACCTGGGTCAGTTGCATGCAAGGCATGGGCCCCAGGCTGCTAGGAACGCCCCCTGAACCCTGGGCTGATCGTCGGGTTTGTCGGCAGGTTGCAGACGACGGTTACGGGGTTTCCTACATTCTCGTGGGCGAGAACCTCATCAACTTCCACATCTCTTCCAAGTTCTCCTGCCCAGAGACGGTAAGCCCAACCCTGTTCGTCTCAGATAGCGTCTTTTGGGGGTGGGGTGGGGGGAGGGCACACATCCTTGTTCCCTGAGAATTTCAGAATTCCATCCATGGCTGAGAACACATGTCTGCCAGGAAGCGATGGTTTCCTCCCGTAGTTCCTGAGCGTGGGGTCACTCGGACTCTGCGATGTTGGGTTGGGGCAGGGGTGCTGGGATGAGGGCGCAGGGCACGAGGCAGGGGGCTCCAGTGCCCCTAGCCCAGCACCCTGGCCCTCCTATGATGCCCTTTCCCCAGTGGGCCACACCCGGCAGGCAGGGCCTAGGGCCCCTTGGCAGCGAGGGAAGGGCCCCCACCCCGCCCTACCCCTGTGTGCCCGTGCCTGCATCCATGCTCACGCACCTCTGCATTTGCTTCCCAAGGACTCGCACCGCTTTGGGGGGCACGTGAAGCAGGCCATGGAGGACATCCTCGGGCTCTTCAGCTTAGGGTCCAACTCTACCAAGTAACTGCCCCTGGGGACCACGGCCGAAGGAAGACGAGCTTGGAGAGGAACCAAATGAAACCAAACGCTGTGGCCGCCAAGCCCGGCTGCCGTGCGCGGTGAAAACTTGCTCCTCGAAAAACGCTGGGGTTTTCCTTCTCGCCAAACTGGGTTGCTCTCATCGGACTCCAACCCGGGGTGTGTGGGGGGGTGCATCGCATCCGGCCCCTCCCGGGCAGGCCTGTGGCTTCAGGGAGACTTTGATCCTCCCTGGGGGGTTTTGATTCCACTTGTATTTGTGACGGGATTAAAAGATTGTTGTGATCATTTAGGTGTTAGCGGGCCTGTGACTTCTCACACATGGGCCTGGAACAGGACCTGGTCAGAGCGAGAGATGTTAACCTGTTAACCGTTCACCACTGACACGCCCGTAACATACTAACTGAAAACGACCAGCTGTGGAGACCGTGGGGTCCCCCGAGGGTCCCTGGCCCTGCCCGTCCCCCTCTCGCTGGGGGACCCACAAGTGTGTCTCCACACAAGAGAATACTACGCCCTGTTTCATTTCACGGAACCCGCATGTCTTTAAAAACCCCAGTGCCTTAAACAAAGACGGCCCTCACAGTAGGGCTGGGGGGGGATGGGTGAGGGTCTGGGGGTTTCCCTGGGGGTCCCGCCCCTGGGAGGCCCCAGCACTTCCCTGCCAGCTTCCATTAGGAAGCCACAGAAGTAGGAATGCGCAGGAAGAGACAGTGAGACGCTGTGTCCGGAGCCTGCTGGGGAGAACGTCTGCTGGGCCTTGGGGGGGAGGGGGAAGGGGCAGGACCCGAGACAGAGAGCAGGTGCCCACATGGCCCATTCTTGGGCCCATACCGGGGCCAGCTGGAGCACAGCCGCCTCCCGGCGGTTCGATCCTCCTCAGAGGTGTCCAACTGACCGCAAACGCCAGCACGCCACCCCAACACAATGTCCAGGACTCCGCCCACCGCAGGGCTGTGGGCGTTAAGCCGAGCAGCCTCTGGGCTGTGTCCTGCTGGCCACCTCTCCCCCCACACCCACCCAGTGGACCATCCACCCTGAGGGGCCCAGCCCTTGAGGCAGATGCCAGGCCCTTGCATAAGACACAGCTCCTCCGCATAGCCACAGAAAGCCTCGCCAGAACGGGCCACCGGTTTCTTTGCTCTTGAAGAAAAATAAAACCAGGTTTTTTTTAAAAAAAAATCAACCATTTCACCCCCACCCCCACTCCCAATTCATCTGCCATCTGTTGGGAGCATTTAGGAGGGAAGAGGGCCCTCCCCTGGCCACCTCTGTCCAGCAGAGGGGGCCGCCCCTGGAGCTCCAAGGCCAGCACTGTCCACCACTCGCCTGTCTGACCGTCCACTGAGTGTTGACCGTGAGTCGGCCCGCATGTCCGCGGCTTGTCTCTGGACTCATGTGTTTTCCGTGTCCTGTTCATCAGCAGTCATCGATGTAATTTTGTGTTCTTCACGCGAAGGAAGAAGAGCGGGTTTCTCTTGTACATGGCAACAGGGGGAGGTAGGAGTATTATGTATTTAATTTAATTTGGAACAAGCCATGGTCTTGACGGAGCTGTGGCTTGAACTTGTAACCCTCGACTCTCCGTTGCATGTAAATACCGTCCGTTCCTTTGGATGTACATCTTAGAGTGCAGCACGAATGTTACCATTAATAAATCATTAATCTCTGTCTACTGCAGCACCCGTTTTCTGTCTCTTTGCTCACAGGAAGGAAGTTCTAAGTGGGCTGGGAAGTTTGGGTGCTTGGTTTGGCTTTGTAGTTTTGGGTCTCCTCAGCCGGGGGTCACTGGAGCTCTAACCCTGGCTGTTGCTCAGGGGGTCGGGGGGGCCAGGGAGTGATCTCAGGGCCCCTTGCCTGCCAAGCACGTGCTCCAGCCTTTTGAGGCATCTTGCAGGCCTCAAACTTGGACACTTGGAATCTGAGTGAGAGACTGAGGCCTGTGACTGAGGGTGCATGTGTGCGACAGGAGAGTACATGAATGGAGTGTGTGTGTGTGTGTGTGTATGTGTATGAAGTGTGTGTCTTTTGTGCATGTGTGGAGCAGGGTGGCTAACTTTTTTTTTTTTTTTTTTGCTTTTTGGGTTACACCCAGCGATGCTCAGGATTTACTCCTAGCTCTGCACTCAGGAATTACTCCTGGCGGTACTTGGGAGACCATATGGGATGCCGGGGATCGAACCCAGGTGGGCTGCATGCAAGGCAAACGTCTTATCCACTGTACTGTTGCTCCGGCCCCTGGCTAACTTTTTAGATGTGGTAGAATCCCGTTCCACTGAACTAGGTGGAGTTTGGGGTCCAACCTGGGCTTGGATCTAGAAGGATCTAGAAGGCACCAACTCTGTGGAAGACCCTGTGCTTACACCGTGGCTTGTTTGTACCCCTCTCGGCAAGCACACAGAACCTGCCACTCATGTGTCACATCGTGCCATGTGTGCCAAGTACATGCCACCTATGCCCTCCTGCACCCTCACGTGAGGACACCACCAAGCTTCACAGCCTCTGCTGCTGAGATGCTTCCCTCTGGTGCTGGATGTCTGCACAGGATCAGCTCAGATGCCCTCCACGTGCCTGTGATAGAACCCGGGGCCTTGCACACACAGGACAAATGCTCTACCCGGTGGAATTCCCCGTTTGCAGGTTTTCAGTCACGTCCACCAAATTTGGTTTCTGATAGAAGCAGAAGTGTTCGGGTCCGCTCCCTGCCATCCTTGGGGGGGCTCAGTTTGTAGCCTCAGACCTGCAAGGAGGGCACTCTGCCACTTGAACTCTTTCCATGGGGCTTTGATGTTGAGGCTAGTGGGGTCCAGCTGGTTCTCCAGTGCCATTTGTAGAGCATATGGCAGACTCAGAACCAGGAAAATGGGGCGTGGTGTGTCAGTGGGTCAGATACCGACTGAGAGACTCCCACGGGCCAGGTGCTGCTCTGGGCTGGGGGTCAGGGAGGGGTTCACAATGAGGGTCGGAGAGAATCCGTGGGCCCACTTTGCACACCCCTTCCCAGCTGTGGTAGATGAGGGTCCTAGCAATGGTCACCCCATCCAGTTACACGCACATACGTCATGAATTAGGAATGGTCTGAAGCTCCACTGGTTTTTATCTCAGGAGACCTCAAACACTCTGGGCAACCTGCCCTGCAGGGAAGCTGCAGCCACCAGCTCCCAGGAAGTAGATTATTTCTGTGGCACAGGAAGTAGATTGTTCCTGTGGCAGGGAGTCTACTCAGTGCAGGCTTCTAGTCGGGAATGTTTGGAACCTGCTGGTTGCTAGGAACACAGATTAAGCTGTTAGTACAGCAGGAACGCCAGTGTCAGAACTTGATTATGATTACATTTCATTCTTTAATATTTTTTTTTTGCAATGCCAGGGACCTGGCCCGGTGAAGCTAACACATTACTGCTGAGTCACACTCCAGGCCCATTATATCTTTTACTTTGGTTTTTTTTTGGGGGGGGGGTCACACCCGGCAATTCACAGGGCTTACTCCTGGCTCTGCACTCAGGAATTACTCCTGTGGTGCTCAGGGGACCATAATGGGATGCTGGGATTCGAACCCGGTTTGGCCACATGCAAGGCAAATGCCCTGCCTGCTGTGCTATCGCTCTGGCCCCTAGTAGGCAACTTTTTTTTTTCTTTTTGGGTTACACCCGGCGATGCACAGGGGTTCCTCCTGGCTCTGCACTCAGGAATTACCCCTGGCGGTTCCCAGGGGACCATATGGGATGCTGGGAATTGAACTCGGGTCAGCTGCGTGCAAGGCAAGCGCCCTACCCACTGCGCTATTGCTCCAGTCCCCCCACCATGATATCTTTTAAAGTCAATTTAAAGACTCAGGACAATTAATTGGATGAGAAACTCCTAGTTGTCTTAAATCGATAAGTTCTCAACTGGGCAAACTTCTTGGAATTTTGGGGGCGGCATAACTCCTTAACTTCTATACTATCTTTCCAGTCGTCCTTTAGGGGTTTCTTGGGTGCTAAAGTGTATAATATTGCTGTTCATAGTGCTCTGTGGATGCCAACCATGTGCCTCACATCCCACCAGGGACACCCTATTTTGTTACACAGCTGGAGCTCCAGCACCAAGGACCTGAGGTGATCATCTCAGGTGGGATTTAGCACTTGCAAACCTCTAGCATGCTTGCCACCTGTGGCTCAAAAATATTTTTAAAAAACTAAGATCAGTGGGCTGGAGCGATAGCACAGCAGGTAGGGTGTTTGCCTTGCACGCGGTCAATCTGAGTTGGATCCCCAGCGTCCCATCTGGTCCCCTGAGCACCGCCAGGAGTAACTCCTTTAGTGCTGAGCCAGGAGAAAACCTTGTGCATCGCTGGGTGTGACCCAAAAAGCAAAACAAAACAAAAGACAAAAACAAAAAACTAAGGTCAAGGGGCTGAAGCAATAAATAGTACAGCAGGTAGGGCATTTGCCTTGTACATGGCAGATTCGATCCCCAGCATCCCATATGGTCCCCCAAACACCACCAGGAGTAATTCCTGAGTGCAGAGCCAGGAGAAACCCAAAAAGCCACTGTAGCACTGTCCTCTAGTTGTTCATCGATTTACTCGGAGCGGGCACTAGTAATGTCTCCATTGTGAGACTTGTTGCTACTGTTTTTGGCATATTGAATACGCCATGGGGAGCTTGCCAGGCTCTGCCATGCGGGTGGGATACTCTTGGTAGCTTGCTGGGCTCTCTGAGAGGATGGAGGAATTGAACCTGGGTCAGCAGCATGCAAGGCAAACGCCCTACCCGCTGTGCCATCACTCCAGCGATAAGTGGATAAATAGCACTGTAGCACTGTCCTGTTGTTCATCGATTTGCTTGAGCGGGCACCAATAACGTCTCACAACAAATTGTGAGACTTGTTACTTTTTTTGGCGTATCGAATACGTCACGGGGAGCTTGCCAGGCTTTGCCGTGTAGGTGAGATACTCTGGGTAGCTTGCCGGGCTCTCCGAGAGGGGCACAGGAATCAAACCCAGGTCGACGGCGTGCAAGGCAAACAAACGCCCTACCCGCTGTGCTATCGCGCTACCCAAAATAAACACACTTTAAACAATTAAATTAAATAGATAGATAAATAAATAAATAAAGGGAAAAAAAAAGGTCAGGCAGGAGCGGTAACTCCAAAGTGTGAAGGCATGCCTCGCCCTCTGGGTGGGGCTTTATTCCTCTCCCACATGATCCCGAGCTCCAAAGGGAGAGTAGTCAGCAGCAGCTGTGGCAGCACGAAGCAGGGGTGTCCTGGGGCCCCCCCGAGTCTCCCACCGAGCCGGCAGCTTTTGCTCCCGTAACTCCCACGTCCGACACCAGCCCCGGCCCCGCCCTCCGGACCTTGCCCCGCCCACAAAAGCCCCGCCCTCGACCATGCCCCTAGACCACGCCCTCTTTCGGCCACGCCCCCTCAAACCGCCAACCGACGCTCGCTGGATGCTCCACAGGCAGGCGGGTCGCGCTGAGGAGACGGGACGGTAACAGGGAGGGGAGGGCGGGCCTGTCTCCTGGGGGTCCCTCGGGGCGAACCCCCACGGGGCTTCCCTCCCGCCAGCGCCCCGGGAGTGCGGGAGCCCCTGTGAGCCCCTCCGGAGCTGCGGGGTGGCCGCCCACCCCCACCCCCTCGGGAACCGCCCCGTCAACAGCGGGGACCCCCGGGAGCCCACAGGCGGCCCCCCAACAGCCCCCTCAGCCAGCAGCCCCCGGTTCCCCCTCAGGAGGGGACCCCTGTTGACCCTCAGGTAGCGCCCACAACCCCCATTCTCGTCAGGAACCGTCTCCGACAGTGGGGTCGTCCACAGCGGGTGGGGACTCCCATCCCCTCAGCAGAGACCCCCACAGCCCCCAGCCGGCGGACCCCCGTGCCCCTCAGGAGCAGCCCCCCGCAGCCCTCAGGTGGGACCCCCAGGAACTGCCCCCACAGCCCTCAGTTAGGACCCCGAGACCCCTCAGGAACTGCCCCACAGCCCTCAGTTGGGACCCCCAGAAACCGCCCCCACAGCCCTCAGGTGGGACCCCGAGACCCCCCAGGAACTGCCCCCACAGCCCTCAGTTAGGACCCGCAGAAATCGCCCCCACAGCTCTCAGGTGGGACCCCAGGAACCGCCCCCACAGCCCTCAGGTGGGACCCCGAGACCCCTCAGGAACTGCCCCCACAGCCCTTAGTTGGGACCCCCAGGAACTGTCCCCACAGCCCTCAGTTGGGACCCCCGTGCCCCTCGGGAACCGCCCCTTCAGCCCTCAGTTGGGACCCCAGAAATCGCCCCCTCAGCCCTCAATTGGGACCCCCTCGGGCCGACGGGGCTGTCTGTCTGCAGGTGCTGCAGGAACCGCCGCGGCCATGGAGGAGGCGCCGCTGCTGGACCCCGAGGACGCGATGGTGGGGGACCTGTTCGGCGCCGAGGGCCCGTTCGTGGGCGACGCGTTGGCGCTGAAGCCGGCGGCGGCGGTGAAGCAGGAGGAGGAGGAGGAGGAGGAGTTCCAGGTGTTCAAGGACGCCTACCTGGGCGCCGCTGACCCCAGGGAGCCGCTGCTACACGCCTTCAACCCGCCGCCGCCCCCCGACGGCAAGAGCAAGGTGAAGGTCGAGCAGCTGCTGGTGGACGGCGCGGACGAGGACGGCGCCCTGGCCGACTTCCCGGGGCTCCCGGAACTGCACCCGCTGGAGGATGCGGCGCTGCCCGCGGGGCCGCCGCCGCCGCCGCCGCCGCCCTCCTACAACGTGCATTTCCTCTCGTCGCTGCTGACACCCCACCGGAGCCCTGCCGTGCTGCCCCTGGGCGCCTGGACCCGCGACGGCGCCGCGCACCCCGGGGTGCGCGTGATCCCAGTAAGATGCGGGACCGCCGGCCCGCGCGCCAACCCCCGCACGCCCCGACGTCAGGCCTCAACCCCGAGGGCCCCGTCCACACGGCCTGTCTACACACCCCGTGGGGCCCCAATTTCCCCGCAGCGGATTCATTCACCCCATTGCTTTTATTTCTATCCAAGGGTGGATGGAGTTGTGGGTGGATGGTCCAAATCCTGCCCCCTGCAGGAGCATGTGGGAAAGAGACCCCCAGGCGTAGCAGGGGGGTAGCAGAGAAACCCCGTCTAGGACCAGTTATTCTAATCCTGGGTAGAGCAACCAGTGGGAACAGTGTCACTGACTTTTCCTGTGTTCGCATTTCACAGGTTCCCCCTTCATTTGTCTAAGCCTCTAGTTCTCAGCAAACTGCCACAGTTAATCGCTGTATTTCCCAGGCCTTGACACCAAGTTGTGAAGCTGTTAACAGTGATCGTTCAAGAGTAGATAATATGGACCGCTCAAGTGTAGATAATATAGTAAATTGCTGCCAGTTTTGCTGAGTACTCTCAACTGTGGACAGCCACTGACAGTTTTCAGCTGCACTGGAAACGATCATTTTTGAAAGGAACTGAAGGATCCTAAGCAAAATTGCTGGTTCCCCAAAGGATTCACTTTGGAAAATTTCTTTCATTCCTGAGTCACTAAGTCATTGCAATAAATTAAAAATCAGCTACAAATGAAGTCTTTATAGAGCACTTTGAATTGGTGTTGAGCTGTCCAGAGTCCAAGTTTGAAGATCATAAGCCACAGAAGCAGAAGCTTGGGCCTCTGCTTTTGAACCCGAGTCAGCTACATGCAAGGCGAACCCTACACCCACTGTACCATTACTCTGACCCTAGTATGAATAGGTTTAGTGGGATATTTAAAAATATAAAAACTTGGGCGGTGAAGCGATAATATAGCGGGTAGGGAATTTCTCTTGCACGCGCCTGACCCGGGTTCAATTCCCAGCATTCCATATGGTCCTCTGAGCACTGCCAGGCAGTAACTCCCGAGTACAAAGCCAGGAGTAACCCCTGAGCATCGCCAGTTGTGAAAGAAAAAAAACCAAAAATATAAAAACAATTCAGGGGCTGGAGCAATAGCACAGCGGGGAGGGCGTCTGCCTTGCACGCGGCCGACCCGGGTTCGATTCCCAGCATCGCATATGGTCCCCTGAACACCGCCAGGAGTAACTCCTGAGTGCAGAGCCAGGAGTAACCCCTGTGCATCACCAAGTGTGACCCAAAAAGCAAAAAAAAATCAGTAAATATTCAAGGTGAAATACTAATTTTATTAGAAATTCACTTTGACATACATATCTTTGTTTCTCTTCTGTAAAACTGATTTCATTATAGTGCCTACTTCACATATTGGTTGTAAGGGGCTGAAGAAATTCTATATTCATTACATAAGTGTTTGTTAATAGTAAGAGAGGCACTTTTTAAAAAGATAACTTCTGAATCATGGAGATAGTTCAAAAGAGCTGGAGCACAAGCTTTGTATACAGGAAGCTCAGGTTATGTCCCTAGAACAGCATAGCATGGTCCCCAGAGCATTCCCCGATGAACCAGGAATAGCCCTGAGCAATGTGCTCCCCCCTGAAATGTAACTTCCAGACCAAGGGATCTGGCTCAGTGGTTGAATGTATGTGTGAGGCCCTGGCTTACACACACACACCAACCAATGTCCGCAGTATAATTTGCACAATTTTTTTTCAGGTTGAAATAAAAGAAATAGGTGGTACTACTACAGGTAATAATCCAGAGGAAGCAACTTTCCAGAATGCTCTTGCTCAGGAAAACTGTTGCAAGTTCCCTTCATCACAAGAAGCAGAAGATACTTCCAGCTGCTCTCAGAAGAAAGACTCTAGTCCAATGGTAACAATGCCAAAGAAAACGTGTCTTGATTTTATGCTAAGTGTTTGGCCCTTGTTGCAAGGCCCACAGTTGTTTCAGTTACTGTTTTGATCAGCAGTTTGGGTTGTCTTATCTATTTAAAGAAGGACAGAGAGGCTTTTTAATGTTTCTTTCCCATCAAAAATTCTCATTTCTTCTTGGTCTTAGCAATACAAAAATGAGCACTTTGCATGTTAGTTAGAGAGAGTACCACTGACTGGGGAACCGGCCTGAGACTACCGAACGCGGGCGGTGGGAGAGATAGGCCGCTGCCATCCCCCTTGCCTGTCCTTTTTTGTGTGTTTACACACAGGATGAGAATCTTTCTAGAAAATGCCATTAGACTACTGAGTAATGACACTATACTCCCTGAGAGGTTGGCAGAGCCTAGGGTTGTTCAATAGAGGCCTGAGATTTCTCCCAGTGTTTTTTTAAATGCATGTGTGAAGGTATATGATTATGGTAAATGTGAGTATATTGTTATCATCCAGATACATGCTGAGGATGTGACTAAGCAGTAGATTACATATGTGAGGTCCTATCTTTGATCCTCAGCACCACATTAAAAAAATAATAACTTTTCCCCAAACATAAATAAAATTCCTACTGAACATGAGTGTTCATCTGAATCTTCTTACCATGAGATCTATCTGTGCTATTATTTGTATCACATGTTTTGAGTTTATATGAATTTTACTATCTGGGAAACCCAACGCAAAACCATAGTGTCTCTAGGCGGTTGTGGCTTTCCCACCAGAATTAGAGACTGCTCACAAACCACTGCTTCTCCGGCCTTTGTATTCATGCTGCATTTCCTCAGACAGGTTGCCTTGGGCAATGCTCCATCTCTGCTGTCTAGACTAGTGTGGTAGACTGAAGGACTTTACAGGCTGGTTGATGATTTGATTTTCTTCAAAAAAATTACTTTACGAATTTTTGTGCTTGGGTTTCAATTATACGTATTCATGGTGTTTCACTAATAAAAATTTAAAAAAAAAGAAAATGGATTCAGAGAACTCAGCAACATAAAGTTCAACAAAATGTGGCAAACTGTTACATTAATAAAAGACTACATGAAAAAAATTACTTTAGAGGCTATATAGATAGTACGGCGGGTAAGTTGCTTGCTTTGTATGCAGGTGACCTGGGTTGTATTGCTAGCACCCCATATGGTTCCCCCATGCCTGCCAGGAATGGTCCCTGACTGAGGAAAGTCAGGTTGTGACCCCCCCAAAAAAGTAAAAATAATTATTATAGTTTAGGTATCATGGTTCTAATGTTGTTAACATGTATAGTTTTGGTGTACAGAGTTATTGCACTCACTACCACCAAGTGCTTAAAGGACAGTTACCACTGTCCTTATGTTACTTCTAGTTTGCTGAGGAATTATGGTTAGAATTCAGCTAGGCAATCTCAGTGTTTTGCAGGTGTAAGAAGATTGATATGGTTTCTTAGTATTTTTCAGTACTTGGAATAATCTTTCAAGTTGTAGGAAATAAATGGCCATTTAAAAAATACCATAAATACTAATAATGTGTAGCAGAAAAGAACTGTCATAAAATTAAGGATTATGCTATATATGTGATCCACTACAGAGATAAGAAATAAAATCAGGGGGGATAGTGTATTTATTAGAGTTAACTCTTGTTTTTCATGTAACTGGAGTAGGCAGGAGAATGATCTCTGTTATGTATCACCCACTCTTTACCCTAAACTTTAGTGGCCAGATAACTGTCAAGAAGGGTATGAACAAGAACTTTTATTAGCACACTGAATACAGCTCATAAAATATTTCTTGGAGGTCTCCTCTTGTTACCTCCAAGATTCCACAGACCATGTTACTATAGAGTAAGAAATTAAAAAGTCTCTCATTTTTCATTAAAACTTAAATTTTGGATTAAAGATGTTTTCTTAGCTTTAAGTTTATTTAGGCTTATATTACTGGATAGCTTTAAAAATTAAATCTGATTATCTTTTTTAAATTTTAGGTGATATGTCAATTGAAAGGTGGTACACAAATGCTGTGTATAGATAATTCTGGCACAAGAGAACTAAAAGCACTTCATTTAGTTCCTCAATATCAAGACCAAAATAACTATCTACAGTCAGGTACAAGTGAATTTATTAAAAATATATTGTATCTCATGTAAAGTGATAAGTTAATGTATTTGACTTTTGTATATAAAGTAAAAGTGAAAGCGAAGCTGTTGTTATTCTAACCTCACTCACCATGAGTTCTGAAGTAACTACGATGCTCACTTATCTAACATTTTTCTGTTCAGAAACATCTTTAGTGCAGTAGTCAATGACCTATAAGTACTTGATTGTTCTGAAATGCCTTATGAGTGATTAAGTATGAGATGATACAGTTTTAGGATCATTACAAAAGTTTGACACTAATTGTTGAAAACTAGACATCTCTTTGTAGATGACTCACAAGTATGTTACTCTAAACCTTGGGTTAGCAAGAATATCACATTATCAGATGATTCACTGACCTTGCCAAGATGTCATTTCACTGGGCCTTTGATGTGCAGGGAATAAAGAAAGAGTTGGACTCTCCATCCCCAAAGTCTTTTTATCCAGGGACAGATAAAATGCCATCAAGATATTTTCTTTTCTATGATGAAGAAGCAGAATTAGGGCTTTGGTCTTCAGAAGGCCTTTGCTATGTGTCAGTTTCATATCTTCTGTCTTCATCTGACCCTCTCTAACAGCTTGGAGAGCTTCTCTCTTGATTCTGTTCCTTCTGCATAAAGCAACAATCCTAATGATTAACAATTTTTGATATGATGTTCTCCAAATATAGTCCCTTGTCATCTAATCATTCCCCCTTTTTTAATAAGCTGCATGTATGTATCATATTTCAACAGAAAATAGATACACCCTGTTAGATTTGAGTCTTAAGGTAGCATCATTCAAGGATGCATAAGCAGGTCCTATGGATAGTACAAAGGTTAAGGCACTGACCTCACCTGCAGCTGTGGCTGTCACTCTGATTTGAATCTCAGCACCACATAGTCTCCCAAGCACTGCCAGGACTGGTCCCTGAACAGAGAGCCAGGTGCCCCTGAATACAGACCCAAGTGTGATCCTGAACACAGACCCCCGTGTGGTCCCCAGATGCTTCCAGGAGGTGACCAAACACTGTCGGATGTTTCCTTCTACCCTGTTTCCTCCCAAAAATGTTTCATAAGCTTCGAGTAAATGAGATTTAAGAAACTCATCTTTCTCCTTCGACAAAGACTCAGAATGTTTACAGGGTCTTTATTGTATTATAAATGTTTATCGCAGGTCTATAGACAAAAAATATTAACAACTCTATCAGTTATAGTTAAGTATCAAACCCCCAATAAGTATTTATATCCTAACAACTTTGTATCGACTTGAAGAGATGCCACAGATATTCAAAGTAGTTCACACTGTGTCCAACAGATGTCGCTGTGCTTTCTTTGAAAATGTCAAATAGCTAATGAATCCCTGATGAGTTCCTGCAGCGCTACAGGGCTCCTTCACACACAATTTGGGAATGTGGGCACGAGGCAGTTTTTTTTTTTTTTTTTTTTTTTTTTACATAGACTAACCCTGACAATTCAAGTAGCTTTTAATATGAAGAAAATGAGTGTAATAAGTAACAGCCGCACACATAAAATACATTGACCTAAAAAAGTTTTATACAATAGAAAATATAAACAGGATTAAGATAAATTTTAGTGGCTTTTACATGACATAAATCCACAAAATATCATTTTATGCTTTTTAACCTGTGAAAGTGGGAGAAGAACAATATATGCTGTCAGTTAATTTTAATTGTCTTCCTTACAGAGGTCCCTAAACCAATGACTACTTTAGTAGGAAGATTTTTGCCAGTACCAGCAAAGTTAAATCTCGTTACTCAACAAGTGAGTCCTTATTTTAATAAGAATTGCATGGGAATTGTTGTTTCTTTAAATGTTGGTTGTCAAAATTGGAATTACTCAGGAAATGTAATTTATCCTCATTTAAAATCAAAGGCTGGACCAGAGAGATAGTACAGAGGGTAGGGTGTTTGCCTTATATACAGCTGACATGGATTTGATCTCCGACACCCCATTTGGTCTCCCAGCCTGTCAGGAGTGATCCCTGAGCACAGAGTCAGGAGTAATACATGAGCACTGCCTTTGTGA
>JAOXYA010000045.1:49048766-49060356 GCA_028565675.1 Sorex palustris | reverse complement strand
GGGGGGGGCTTGTGTGTGGGGGGGGGGGTCCTGGTGTTAGGGAGGAAGTAGAACTGTATCTCAAGTTCCTCCACGCATGCACCAAAGCTGGACCTTATTGGGGTTGTCATTTGTCAACCTTTGTGACAGTATCAAGGTGATCAAAGAAGTTTAAGGAGTGCTGTGTTTATTGACCTTAATTGTTGTTTGCTTGGGGTTTTTTTGGGGGGAGAGGGGCACACTCAGTGATTCTCAGGGGTTACTCCTGACTGCACTCAGGAATGACTCCTAGAGGTACTTTGGGGGACTTTATGCAGAGCTGGGTTCAAACCCAGGATAGCCATGGACAAGGCAAAGCATGCTGTGCTATGGCTCTGACCCTGAGACCCTAACTGTTAGCTGGATAAAGAGGCGTAGAGCAGGGCTAGAGACGTAGACAGTGGATAATAAGGCTCTTGCCTTGCAAAGGACTCATCTGGGCTCTACCCCCAGCATCCCATATAGACACCCTCATCCCCACCAGGAGTGATCCCTGAGCCCAGAGCCAGGAATAAGTTCTGAGCACCGCCAGGTGTGGTCCCCAAACAGAACAGAACAGAACAGAACAAAACAAAGCAAAACACAACACAACACAACACAACACAACAAAAGAGGGTCCAGAGGGCCCCAAGGAGCTTCAAGGAGGTTTCAGAAATGACGTCGCAGATGCTCCCGCTCTGGTCTTTGTACCGCTGGCGCCCTCTTGTGGCTAAGATACTTCCTGATCGTCCCCTCTTCACAGTTTTTAAGTTTCTTACTACATCTGTCATCTTTCAGCATTCTTCTATCTGTATCTAGCTCACTATTATCTGTGAGCTTTCTAGTTATCTCATCCATCCATCCATCCATCCATCCATCCATCCATCCATCCATCCATCCATTCATCTCTTTTATACTACTAGAACATAAGTCCCATGAGAGCGAGACTTAATTGATAAATTTTTCTTGATTTTGGTCACCCCAGCAGTGCTCAAGAGCTACTGCTTGAGACCAAACCTGGGGCTTCCCCTGAAAAGTATGTGCTCCATCCGCTGAGCCATCGATGGCTCCTTCTCCTAAATCACTGTATCATTGTATCATTGTCATCCCGTTGTTCGTTGATTTACTTGAGCGGGCGCCAGTAATGTCTCTATTGGTCACAGCCCTGAGATCTTATTTTGTTTTATTTTTTCTTTTTGGGTCGCACCCAGTGATGTACAGGGGTTACTCCTGGCTCTTCACTCAGGAATTACTCCTGGCAATGCTCAGGGGACTATATGGGATGCTGGTAATTGAATATGGGTTGGCCATGTACAAGGAAAATGCCCTACCTGCTGTACTATCGCTTCAGCCCCATAGAACATTCTTTATTGCAGAAGATTGCCTTGTTCCCTTTGCAATCCAGTGGCCCTAAGGCGACCACTGAGCCCTTCTGTTTTTCTAACTCTGTTCTTTTAGAGATGTTATGTTCTTGGACTCACACAGCATGTACTCCATTGTTTTGTCCTCTCCCATTTAACTGAACACTGTATTGTAATGTTCCCTTCCATGACTCACCAGATTCCTAAGTATTGTTTCCAGGCTAGTATGAAGAATACTATATGTATATTTGCATATAAATTTTCATATAGACAGACATTTCAATTCCTCTTTGCTACATACACAGAAGTTAAATTCTCTTGTTGCAGAAGAGAAATTAAAATTGCATTTACAAACTTATAGACAGTACAAGGGTTAAGGCACTTGCCTTGCATGCAGCTAACCCCAGTTTAATTCCCAGCACCATGTATGATGCCCCCAAAATAGCCAGGAATGGAGGGGAGTGATATTACAGCGGAAAGTGTGTTTACCTTGCACACAGCTGACCGAGGTCCAATCCCCAGCATCCTATATGGTCCCCTGAGCACCACCAGGAGTAATTCTTTTTTTTTGGGGGGGGTCACACCTGGCGATGCTCAGGGGTCACTCTTGGCTCATGCACTCAAGAATTGCTCCTGGCGGTGCTCAGGGGACCATATGGGATGCTGGGAATCAAACCTGTGTTGGCCATGTTGGCTGCGTGCAAGTCAAACACCCTACCCTCTGTGCTATTGCTCCAGCCCCATCAATCTCTAATTTTTTTAGAAGCGTCCATACTGTTTTCCAAAAGGGCTGAACCAGTCGGCATTCCCACCAGCAGTGAAGGAGAGTTCCTTTCTCCCCACATCTGTGCCAAAACTAGTTGCTTTTGTTCTTTTGGATGTGGGCCAGTCTCTAGATCACACACAATTTTAAAAGGGGCAGAAAAGAAGGATGGAAAATGAATATCTTTTCTAAGGTTATACTCCTTAAATGAAGCTTATTTTTAAACTTTGGGTTTTAGGGGAAGAGAAAATAAGGTTAGTTTAACTGATACAAATATTCTCTAAACTTAACAAACTTGATCCATTATTTTTGTTATCTTCTAGCTTCTAGGCTAGCAGTGATTTCATTACTTTCCTCATATAGCTGCAAATATTCTCTGTGAGTCACACTAATGAATAATAAAAAAAATTATGAGAAATGAGAAAGCAAAGGGCATGAATAATGCAGAAATTATGACATCACTTTTGAATTTTTAAAAATTGATAACAAAATGTTTTTATTAGATAAATGAAGCAATGGTTGCTAATGTGACTTCAAAATGTCAAAACATTATATTATACAAATAATGCAGTAATTAAGAACCTTTTAAATCCAAGCAGATTTAAAATTAAATGCTTAATTTTATATACTTCACAGTTTTTAGTTTGTAACAATAAAAAAAAGATTCTAGTATTTCTTTCTGTGTAGCAGAATGAACACTGTGTTCTGCTAACCAGCATATGGACAGGCTGGGCCTTGTGTCTGGGACTCGATTCCCCCTGTTCACAGCCTCTCTAAGGCCTCAACTGCAGCCTGCTCAGATGTTAGTAGAATGTCCTGGAAAAAGACCCTGATGTTGTTGGAAAGAGATGGTGATATAAAAGTTGGGAAGAAAAGGGATTATTTTTATTTGTACCTAGGGTTTGGCTGGATGGAGCTTATTAAAAACACAGGCTAGGGCTGGAGCGATAGCACAGTGGGTAGGGCATCTGCCTTGCACGCGGCTGACCAGGGTTCGATTCCTGCGCCCCTCTTGGAGAGCCCAGCAAGCTACCGAGAGTATCTCACCCACACGGCAAAGCCTGGCAAGCTACCCGTGACGTATTCAATATGCCAAAAACAGTAACAACAACAATTTATTGTGAGACTTTACTGGTTCCCACTTGAGCAAATCAATGAACAACGGGAGGACAGAGACAGTGACAATAAAAGAGGGCAGGAGGGGCTGGAGCGATAGCACAGCGGGGAGGGCGTTTTCCTTGCACGTGGCCGACCTGGGTTTGATTCCCAGCATCCCATATGGTCCCCTGAGCACCGCCAGCGGGTAACTCCTGAGTGCAGAGCCAGGAGTCACCCCTGTGCATTGCCAGGTGTGCCCCAAAAAAAGCAAAAAAAAAAGACCAAGTTAAAAAAATAAAAAAGAAAAACACTGCCTAATTCAAGCTATGTTTATCTTTGACTTTCTGCAGCTCGATAATGGATCCTTACCATCTGTAGCCAATGGGCCTACTTTCCCCTCAGGATCAACTCTCTCAGGACCACCAAAAATAGCTTTGACAGGGTAAGGATTAAAAGCAATCAATTGCTCTTTGCCTTTATATAAAAGTTTGTGGAACTTTTGGGTATATTTATGACTTTCTTCAAAGTTATAAAATATTTTTACCTCGAAACTGTCTGCAAATTATGATTTACATGAATCACAGCACTCTGCGCATGTTGACTTGCTGTTGTTTACATTCTATTCACTGGGCTGCACCGGGATTTCAGAGGGTTGCTGCCATTCATACCGAGTTGCCTGTTGGTCTAAATTAAGCTGCTTTGTCGCTTGTCTGTTGCCATCAATGTAAGTAATGGTATGGCAGTCATTTCCTGTTTGTGGTAGTCTGAGTGTACTTTCATGGGCTGCTGTGGCCCACCGCCCACCCTGCTGGGTCAGTTCATACCTCTGCACGTGTTGAACACGTACCCTTCAGAGGTGCTGAGGTTGCATTAGCCAGGACCTTGTCTCGTCATTTTAAAGTTATGCTTTTAATCATAACTAAACTAACCAAGCTGTTTGAAACTCTTGGTCCAGTTAACGTTCTTATATTAACAGTGAACTGGGCAGCCTATTTTGCTCATTGAGTCCTGAAAGTTGGTTATGAGTATCAATTTATTCCTGGATAAGAGCTGATAGTCATGCAATCTAATGTAGTCATAAGTCTCAGAGCCTGAAAAAAATTAGGACAAACCATTTATGTAAAGTAGACTGTGACCTCTAGTGCTTCTGGGGCTCCTGCTGTCACCGTATCTTCATTCTGGCATGGGTAAGTGTGGACTAGAGTTGTTTGGGGGCAGTATGAAAGGAGGAGTGATCCAGAGACTTGATGGAGACATAATGGGATTTAATCAATGCTCTCACCTTGCATTGCCACTGAAGAGGGAGGACAGCTTCGGTGCTCACAGTTGCTCTTTCAGCAGGATGTAATTCTGCGCCACTTCAGTTTATGCCTGTCAAGTTTAATGGAACAAGACTGTGCTGAGATTTTTCCTTCTCTTTCTTGTGCGATGGTTTGGTGAGGAAATGTGGTTGCATTTGCTGTAGCTGGTCCTTACTGTCATGCTCTTAACATTTCTGAACCAACCGAAAAGTACACAGTCAACTTGCAGCTTCTGCTCTTTACATGACATCTTTGGATACAGAGGATGACCCGGGAGGTGACCCAACCCTGAAGATACTCTCTGACTCCCTGCCTCTCTCGTAACCTGGGGACATCTGACCACCAGTACTGCTCACATGAACAGTGAAGGGAATTTGGTGCTTCTAAAACTTTAGTTCAAGGAAATGTTCCTGCAGACACAAACATTTGTGGTTGCTCTGAGGATCAGCTGCTGTATGTTTTTGTGGAGAAACATTAATGAATATTTGCCCATATGGTAAATTTTTTTCTCTCTCCTCTGCCTGCTTCTCCTCCTCCTTACCAGTCTAGACTGTTCTCTTAATCAGCTATGTATTTTGCTTTATTTTGAAGTGATCAAGTTGCAAGCAATTTTCCACTACAAATTATGTGCCAGGAACAAATGAACTTTGTGTTTGTATTTAAGTTACTCGATTCTGCGTCACTCCACTGATGACTTTTGCCTCAGCACCCATAGTGCTCATGGCATGCTGGGATTGCTCTGGGTTTTATCAACTGTGCTAAGAGAACAGGTGGAATACTCTTTGCTGTGGTTTCATGCTATATGAGTTTCTAGTCATATCTCTTCACTTCTTTAAATACTTTTTCTTAGCCTTATTTTATATTTTACTAGATAACAAATACATAATGTGCCTGAAGATCTAAAAGGCAATTGTCATCTCAGTATGACTCAACCATTGCTAACCTAACAGTAGTAGATTACACAGGTTCAGGTCCATTTGGGCCTTTGGCTAGGGATCTAGATGGGTGAATTCCACTTAGTCATCATTCTTTAGAAATGGGTTGTCAACTGACTCACTTGTTAAACGAGCTTATCACAGTAGTAGAAACCCTTTAAATAAAAAACTATGTCCCTTTGCTTTGTACAGCTTTAATAACCTGATTATCAGTCAGCTAGTAATGTGACTTCTAAAACATCTTTGATGTATTATTTTTGGTAGTGCAAAGAGCAGTATAATAAAGAATTTCTAGGAGTCTTCTCTGGAAAATTTCCCCTCAGGGATGGGTGATGTCCCATTGTGGTAGAGTCTATAATGCTTTTCTGAGGCAGATTGGTGCAGGTGTCTTCGGACTCTGTAATATTCAGACTGGCATAAGAGAGTTCTCAAATGTTAGTAAAACCAAGGAAACCCTCCTGCACTTTCTGTTCACTCCTCGTATTGTATCTTTGCTCATGCCATTATTTCAACTGAAACTGAATTTCAACTACAGTGTGGTCAATAGTGAACTCATAACCTTAAAAGTTAAGGTTTTGTGTCAAGTTTTATGACTTCAAAAGTATTTTAGCATTTTCCATCTATATTAAATTTTCTTTTCTCTTTATCTTAATCAGTTTATTTATAATCAAGGTCCAATAATTTGACACCTGATTATGTAATATTTTCTGTTTTCTAATTTTTCAATTACATATATCTCATCCCAGATTATTTGGTGTGTTCCTCTGGGAAAGGCACCATAAAATATTTTATTTAAAGCAGATATTTTTGTATCTCTAAGCATTATCACAGTTCAGGCCCCATGATTTTTCTTTAGTAAATGCCTATTGACCTCTTTCTCACCCCAGGTTATCATTGAATTATGAACTACAACTCTTTCAGTCCTTCCACAAGTCTGGCCAGACAGCACTGGAATGTCTCCATTGCCTCACATCCCTTATTTATTAGAGTTTTGTTCCTCTGAATAAGGAGTGCCAGGCTACTCTGTGCCCCATTTGGTAGGCAGGTTTACAGGACCATGGACAAGGGCAGTGAAATGCAGGTGTCCGTGACTCCCTCTGAAGAGTGTCTGTCTAGGTAGAGGAGTCGGGCAGGACAACCCAACCTGTCACTCTGGGCTCCCTCACAGACAGAAATCTGCAACCCTCTCTGAAGAACGAAAAACTAAACTGAATGCAGAGTGTTCAGTGACATGGTGTGGGGTGCACTGTTATTTCTCCAGAAATAAGCATCAGCAACTCACTCATGAGTCAGGTCCCATTAGCCACTTTGAATGAGGAGCAGGGCAGGATCACTAACTAAGAGTGTGGATGTGGAGGATCCTAGCAGGATAGAAATGAATACAGCGCAGGGGGAGCCCAGGGCAGAGCAGAGAGAAGGGCCGAGCCAAGCCCCACGACTGCTCTCAGTCCTGACAGTTATTCAGAGAGGCGACTGTATGAGAGCACAAGGGTGTTCCTGGCACCCCATCAGGCTGATTGCAGTTAATTCTTCCCCCCACCAAGACCCTCCCATCGCTCAACCTATTGCACAATTCTAACTATAGGGCACGATGCAGGATAAGACGCAGGCTCTAGGTGAAGGCAGGAGACTCAGCACGTATGGTGTGCAGGTGCTGCTGTAGTTATGGTCAAAGTCTAATACCAAGCTGTGTTCCTGCCCAGAAGCAGCCAGTCATTGCAGTGGTGGAACGTGTACATATTCTCGTTGTCCAAAGAGATGAAGACATGACCCCTGCCCCAGGGAAGGCCACTTCCCACAGCTGATTTCCTTGGGAAACTGCCCATCCTTGTCACCACAACCGATTGAGCCTATTACATTGCTCTGGTTTGGTAGACAACAGCTTCCCCTTGTCTATAACAGCACCTGAGATATGTGAGTCTCTCCTCCTCAAGGGCCCTGGAGGCAGCTTCTGACTAATCCCCAAGAGAACAGTTAGGAAAGGGGGTCCTAGTGATCACACGATACATACGGACCAGGCTTTGATAGTACTGGTAATACTGCAGCCAATATTTTCCTGCTGAAAGGGCTGGAGGATAGGGCATTTATTTGCCTTGTACACGGCCAACCTGGGTTCGATCCCTGGAATCCCATATGGTCCCCCAAGCACCACCAGGAGAAATTCCTGAGTGCAGAGCCAGGAGTAACCCCTGAGCATCTCTGGGTATGACACAAAAAGAAAAAAAATATTTTCAGCAATCCCAATCAAGGTTTTCCTGCTGTTGTATGATTAATTCTTTCCACTAGAATTTAGATTTGGGAAAACACAAAATAAAAAGATTTGGCATGGGGGCCCATACATGAAAGGTCTAAACAGAATAATAAGGGATGGCTTCTTGGGGAAAGGAGCAACCATAGGAACCCGCTCTGATTCCTCCAATGTTGTGTGCAGACTGGAGTTGGTGAGGCTAGTTCCAAGGGGCCGAGAAATAGGCACGCCATGTCCATTTCATGATCAGGTCCACCTATAAATAAAACCTAGAACTATCTGGTGTTGAGATTTTTCTGTATTTGTTCAAAGACACCAGATGTTTAGCTAAATTTAAAAGAGTAACTATCTGAATACATTTTCTTTTTTAATCTTTATAGAGTAACTGTTAGTTCATGGGACACAAAGTCTAAAAAGCCATGTAACTGTACCAAATCCCAGTGTCTGAAATTGTAAGTAATCACAAATCCTTCATTATTCAATAGAAATAAGGTTGTTTAGAAGTCACTAAATGAAGCAGAGTCCAAACCAAATGAAATGACTAGAGCCATAGACCAGAGCAACAAGAAGCCCCCCTCGCTATAGAAACCTGCCTCCGATCTTTGGTATCATCTTCACCACAAGGACATGGCCTCCACTTATCCTTCAAGTAGTGTACTGTTCTGAGGTTTGGGTTTATATTCGTCAGTCCTCCAGACAAGTACTGAGGGTTCCTTGTTGAGCACCAGCTGTACTATTTCTAATTTCTAGAGGTTGATGAATGAACTTACTCTGTATTGGAGTTTTTTTTTTCAGAAAAATTCTCCTCAGGGACACCTGTTATTAAGAGGCTTGGTCAAGGGGGTGGTAGAGAGACTTAACAGAACCACCAGCTGGGGTGGTCGGGGCACTCCATGAAATAGTGGGTAGACCTAGTCAGCATGAACCCGAGCTTCCTCCTCACCCAGTGTAGACCCTCTTACTGCTGGTGTCTGCCTGCTCTTGGCTCTTGTCATGGGCTGCTTTTCACCGTCCCAAAGGTCTGTCTAGCTTAAGCCATGAGTTGGAAGGGGAGAATATGTCCAAGTCCGATACTCACCACCCTAACCACAGTCTCCACGTGATTTTTCCGTTGCAGAGCTCCTGCTGAAGTCACTGAGAGCTCCATTGATGGGACAGTGATGTGGGGGTGCAGACGTGGGTAAAAGTCCAGAAGCCCGTGAAACTTGGTTCACAAAGCTGAAAAAGCAAATTGATTTCTTTAAAGTAATGCTTAAATCTAGGGCGACTGTATGAAAATATTTGAGCTGTCATTGGTTTAGTCTGTGAATGCAAGTCACATGCCTCTCTGAACGTTGGAGACACCAGGAGACAACTGATCAGGAAGTCTTAACAATGCAGCTCGGGGTCAGGAGGAAGGAGAGCAAAGGGAAAAGCCGGACCCTGGGACATTGTCAAACCCGATGGACAACCTTGCAATGCTGTGGAGAACAAGGTGGTAGTGTCAGAATGGACAGAGCCAGAAGGGGTGGTAGGTCTCCTGTGACCTGGGACTGATGAGCTGCTGGTTGGCTTTGAGGCCGGGGAAGCCAGATAACCCAGAGTGAGATCTAGACAATGATTGGGGACAAAGCATGGTAGTCCCTAAGGACTTGGAAATAAGATGCATCTCCTAGAAGGGTTTAACTTCCTGATTACCTCACCATGGAAGGCCAAAGAAATAGCTTTTTTGCATAGAAGCAGTTTTGCAGATCAAGCAGTAACTCCAAAGCAAAGAAAGAAACCACCATCACCAGGGGTGTGGGCAGCATTGGCACCATGGAAAGGAAAGCTCCCAGTACTGCCTAGGGAGGGTGTCACTGTCTCTTGGGGTCTGGGTCCTGCCTTTTCCTCAAAGGGCTGGGTACAGGTTTAGGACATCCTCACATTGCTGCCTCTGCGCCTCCCATCCCAGGCCCAGGCCACTGATGTGGGAACAGCTTCCTGTAGTTGTACGCACAACTAAGTTCTGTAGTCAAGGCAATAGAATGTCATTTTTTGAGATTTCTCCTACTCTTTTGGGATATCTACTGGATAAAAGTCAACAATACCTGACCATGGTAATGATTGTCACTGTCCACTGATAGAAACACATGGCTATATTCTTTTATAGCTCAAAGTGATACCTACACAGGGTAAAAGTCAGTGACTGTAGTGAGTGCAATGGAAAGCAATAGTGCCCTGCTCCTCCTCTCCCTGTTCTTCCGACTCCTCCCTAGAATTGACCATTTTACTGCCTTCTATTCTCAGGCTCTCTGTAAAGATGCCTGTCTGCCTTCCTGCATTGGTAGGAGTCTGCGCTCACCCCTCCACCCTCCTCCTCCAAATAGAAAACTGTCCTCACTAGTTCCCACATGGCTCCCTCAGCACCTTAAATAATCTACTTCAAACGTTTGATGATGTTCCATTACCCATAAAAAATTGGGAATTATTGCTCAATGATAAAATTAATCTGTATGCTTAAAGTGGCTTTGATGTAAACTTAATAAAAAGGTAGTTAAATGTTTTGTGATTTTATTGAAAATTATTAAAAATAATTGTAAGGTGTTTAAAGTTCATGTCTACATTTCCATCCCTGTTGCAATGTCTTTCCTTGTTTTATACATTTTAAACATTGGTTTGCTTCATAAGTAGGTTTATCAAATCATATTGTGAAACCCTCTTTTGTAAACAGTACCTTTAAAATATAGGAAGTAAAATAGGTACAAAATCCCAAACTCTGCACAACTTTATACAGTGAGAAGACCTTCTTCAAAGGAGAGAGCTCTTGTTACTTTTTATGCTCTTTGAAAGGAGGAATTGGTCTCACGGTGAAAATATTTTTAAGGACACTAAATTATCCTTAGATACTTATTTTGAACAAATGCAAATTCAGAATTTTAAGCATCTTCCCTCTCAATTTTTTTCTGAGATACTGGGTAGGATTATTTAAGAGCAAGTATACTACCTATTCATTTTGGTGGGGGAGTCTGAGAATGGAACAGACATTGGAAATAATGTGCTGCACCACCAAGCAACATCCCTGATTCCACCATAGTTTCTGAATTCAAATCAAATCAGAATCAAGAATATAATTATGGATAAGGCAGTTTCTAATAATGCTTTTCAAATGGCTGTTATCTCTGATAGTAACCAGAAGAGTTAGTTAGAATTCGTCAGAGTTATGTACAATAGAAGGTCAAATCTGGATGGTCACTTCTATATCTTAAATCATTCCATATCTTAAAATCCTTTAAGCTTTTTAGTTTATGTTTTAAAATAGTAGCTGATTTATGTTCTCTAGTTTATGATTCTTATACTGTGTTTACTTCCCTGAGTCTCGTGTTTGCTTCTTGATTTTTCCCTTGGGTGATTGACTTTTTAAATTGTGAATCACTGGAACTTTACGTGTGGGAGGCCTTTGAGGTTGCCCTGAGAACACCTTCCTTCTGGAACATTCTTTTGCTTCTTCCTGGGGGCATCCTGAGGCTGGGGAGCATAGGCCTTCCCAGCTCCCTTCTTCCTGCTGCCATCCTGGCTGCTACAACTTGAGTGGATCAACCCGGCCTCCTAGCAGAGGAGAGCTACTCTGCAGAGAAAAGTTCTCATGGGTGATAAGAACCGAGGGGGAGTTTGCTGAGGTCAAGGCGAACACCCTGAGCAGACCCGGCCTTTCAGCTCAGCCTTTTGCATCCTAACTGTGAAGAAAAGGTTCTGTTTGCAAGGCCGAATGTCAGGAAGATGTGGCAGCCTAGTTCGGCCTAGAGATTTTGTCTGCCTCTCCTTTCTCATCCTTCTCAGTGCTGCCATGTCGTGAAGCCTTCAGGGTCAGGTGAAGGAGACCAGTTGTAGTTACTGGTTCTGGCATATCGAATACACAACGGATAGCT
>JAOXYA010000045.1:49027623-49042890 GCA_028565675.1 Sorex palustris | reverse complement strand
ATAGAGAAGGGAGCACCAAATAAAGGGTGTTGGGAGGATCCTCCCAGGATGGGAGATGCATGATGAAAGTAGACTATGGACCAAACATGATTGCCACTCAGTGTCTCTTTTGCAAACCACAGCACCCAAAAGGAGGGAGAGAACAAAAGGGAATGCTCTGCCACAGAGGCAGGGTGGGATGGGGGGCATGAGGGGTGGGAGGGATACTGGAACCCGTGGTGGTGGAGGATGGGCGCTGGTGGAGGGATGGGTACTTGATCATTGTATAACTGAAACCCACACACAAAAATTTGTAAGTCTATAACTGTACCTCGTGGTGTTTCACAAATAAATTAATTTTTTTAAAAAAAGTACAGACTGACTGAGAGCGAAACCAAGTGATCCTGAGCCCTTGGCTGCTCACCTGTCTCATCCCACAGGCAATATTCTTGTCAGTTTCCTATTATATATACTTGTGATTGCTTCAAAGTAAAATAATGGCACCCAATGATCAGCAAGTGTTTGATTCAAGAATTCCGGTCAGAGCTGGTGCTAGCCACCTGGGCTAATAAAATGGGGAGGAGAGGTTGGACCCTCAGCATGGGGTGAGGCTGTATGCAACCAAGCCTGTGGGACCCCCAACCCCGCCAGGAGTCACCTCTGTGAGAAGCAGGGGTGACGGGCCTTTCTGCTTTCTTTTGGAATTTGGATTGGGGATGCATTTAGTCTGGGGCAGATTTCAGGTTCTTGGCGGGGCGAGGCGGAGTGGCTGCTGAGGGCATCCAAGCCCGTGCTGTAGCCCACAGAGTGGCCTCGGGGCTGGCCTCCCCCCAGGACAGGAAGTGGCTGGGGCTGCGGTCCAGGGAAGACCAGCTGCAGCTTGGGAGGCCTGGACTCGCTTCACCAGCCAGACACCCATTGGCAGGCTCTTGGGGTCCACTGGGACCTCACGCTGAGCCCGGCACACTTCCCAAGCGTGGGGAACCATCGCTCCCACAGGGGGTGGCAGGGGTCCTGTCCTGGCTGGTCCCTCCTGGGGGACTTTCCTCCTCCTTAATTCACCGCCACTCTCTCCCCAGCAGTGTCCTCTGCTGCGCCCCGCTCCATTTTCCACCCCAACTGCTGCCTGTACCCACTGACCCCCCTCACCCGACCACCACGCATCCGGTCAGTCTCTGACCAGCCGGTAGTAGCGGGTCCAGCGCACCACAGGCCTAACCTGTCGTAGGTCCCGCCCACCCTGTGCTCCGCCAATCACACCAGCACCCACCATTTGTCCCGCCCACCTTCACCACGCCCATTTCCGGCCCCACCTACCATCTCCCCTTGCTCCACCCACCACGCCCACACCCACCATATGTCCTGCCTGCCACGGTCCGCATGGCCACACACACCGCCAATCACACCAGCACCCACCATTTGTCCCGCCCACCGCACGCCCCGCCCACCCTGTGCTCCGCCAATCATACCAGCACCCACCATCTGCCCCGCCCTTCGCCCCGCCCACCCAGGCCCCGCCCACCGGTACTCCTTCCCTCCCCATCCTGTCCCTCTCTTTTTCTGTGGCCCCTCCAGCCACCCCACGGGGAGCCCATTGGTCCCAGAGCGGCCTCTGGGGCCTGATGGCCCTGGGTGACTCAGCCTGGGGGAGGGAGAACCCATGGGCTGCAGCTGTGACTCAGCCTCATACCAAATGCTGGGCAGCTGTGCCGGCTCCTGGCCTGAGTCAGGCTCCGGGCGCTGTGAGCCCAGGGGAAGGGGGGGGGCTGGAGGTGGGGGTGGACGGGGTCAGGGGGAGCGGGGTGGAGGAGGGTCAAGGAAGGGGGGTGGAGGTGGGGCCCCACACTCTGCTCCCACTTCCTCTTGCTCTCAGACTCTGCCCAAGTTCAGGCTCCCCAAGGCTGTCCTGACCTCTGCCCGCTTCGCAGCACCCCTGCCCGCGGCCCTTCTCCAGGGGCCTCCTGGGGGGCCTCCAGACTGACAGCAAGCATCTGGAACATAAACTCAGACCGAGTCATCCTGGGGGTGTGGTACCCCTAACCAGTGTTTTGCCCTGAGTTCACTGCCATCAGGCACCCCCGTGCCACTAGGCGGCCCTGGGGTCACAACGCAGCTCCCCGCTTCCCGCCACAGAGCTGATGCCACCCTCGTGAGGGTTGGAAGAAGGCTCTGAGTGTGTCGCAAAAGCGCCCGCAGCTCCATGTTGCAGACAGACAGACAGACAGACAGACAGACGGGCGGACAGAGGCCACAGGCTGTAACCGAGAGGAAGGCAGGTGGCCACGCGGGCAGGAAGTGCTGGGCCGCGGAGCAGATTGTGACCGCGGGGCGGAATCCAATTCCCCAGCCCCTTATTGCATTTCCAGGGTCAGCCTGGCTTCCTGGAGGAAGGACGTGGCCAATTACCACGGCCAGGCGGCCCCAGCCCGGCCGTGGCACCAGGAGGACAGGTGTTGGGGCGGGAACACCTCTCTGGCAGCAGGAAATGGCTCTCGAGGCCAGCTGGGAACCCCTGGCAGGCTGCTCGGGTCCCTGTGCTGGCCCCAATCCAGGTCCCGTCTGGCCCGGCCATCCCCCACTCTGGGCCGCCCCCGGGCCCCCCAGGACAGTGTCCCCCGAAGTGGGCAGGTGGACATGGGTGTGTTTCTGTGTGTGCAGCCACCCCTGAGGGCTGGCCAGGATGTGGCGGGTGGACCAGCCGACGTCCACTCGTCCTCTGCCTGACGCTTGAACTTCCCCACGGGCGGCCACCGGGTCCCCGGGTGAGCAGTGCCTTCCTGCAGATGTCGGGGCCCAGGGGTTGTGGGGGGCTGGGCCAGCTTCCCTGGGGGTCCCGGTCAGGCCGGCTCCAGGTGTGGCTTATCCCTGGCCCCCAGGCAGGAGAGTCATGTGAGGACCCACACGATCCACACAGCCGGGACTCTTCTGCATTGCTCAGGCCCCATAGAATGTTCTGGAGTCTTGTTTATAGCAGAAAGTTGCAGTGTGGTCCAAAGGGGGCGACTTTTCTGTGGTGCCCAAGGGAGGAAGGAGAGCTGGGCAGGGTGGCCACTGCGCCCAGCCGTGAGGGACAGGCCAGCTGTCTGACCCTCCACAGCCACTCCAGCTGGCAAATGCCACTGTGCCTGGGTCCTGCTCCCCAAGATTCAGGGGGCTCCCGCTGACAGCTGCGACCCCCCTCTGCACCCTCTGTGTGGTCCTGTCTCATAGGAATGCCCGGTGGGGACGCTTCCCCAGTGCTTTCCGAGTCTGTGGGCACCTCTCACCCGGAATGAAATGTCATTCTGGAAAGTTCTAGAAAGCAGAAGGGAGGGTGATGGCTTGTGGGAGCCAGCCCTGGACAGGGGAAGCCCAGGGTTGCTCTGTGCTGCCTTGCCGGCGACACTCGTGCGGGTGCCCTTCCCTGGCACCCTGGGAAACGGGGCTGCGGGGAGATGGGGGGGGGGTGCCGGGGCAGCCTCTGCTGACCACGGCCGCCGATGTGGGCATCACCCAAACCCCTTGGCACCTCCGGGCAGCCCCGGGAAGGGCAGGGACAGGCTTGGGGACACCCAGCCTGATGACAGAGCCAGGCCAGCAGCCGGGGTCCCCCGACAGCCCCAGCCCCCCTCTGCACTCTGTGTGGTCCTGTCTCATAGGAACGCCCAGCGGGGACGCTTCCCCACATGCCACGAGGAGCTGGGACGAGACTGGGGGCTACTGTCGGGGTCAGGTGGGGGCGGGGCCAGGGCTTGCTCCCAGCATGGGGGCCCCCACCAGCTTCCGGCCCCGGTGGAGAGAGCTTGGGGCGTGCAGAGGGTCAGCGGGGTGCAGGGAGGCGGAAGTGAGGCCTCCGGGCAGCAGAGCTCACAGGGGACCTGAGCGGTCGGGCAGGAGACGGGCCCAGCGCTCCCTGACACGGGGGGCACCCAGAGGCCCCCTCAGCCTTTCCCTAGGCTGCAAACCCCGACCCTCTCACCGCCTGACTGGCTTCTGGGCGACCCCTCTGAGGCTGTGTGTGAGGGTGACAGTGAGAGTGTGAGCGTCTGGGAGGGTAAGAGTGAGTGCGGGTAAGAGTGGGTGTTTGAGGGAGAGAGTCAGGGTGTGAGTGAGTGAGTGTGTGGGTGAGAGCGTTGTGAGAGTGAGGGTGTGTGTGAGGGAGAATCAGGGTGTGTGTAAGGGTGATGGTGAGTGTGTGAGAGTGTCTGTGAGGGAAGAGTGTGTGAGGGTGTGAGTGAGGGAGAGTCGGTGTGAGTGAGGGTGTGGGTGAGTGTTGTGAGGGTTATGCTGTGTGTGAGGGTGAGGGTGTGTGTGTGTGTGTGTGTCCCCGTGACTGTGGTGGCTCCTATGTGGGGTGTTGGAGGTACTGGATCTGCCCTGTAAGTCCGTCCCTTGTCCTTTGACTGGGGTACAGGGACCCTGTGAGCGGCCCTTGTCCCCCTGGCAGCGAGACGTCCTGCTGCTCGGGGTCCCCGGTGGCCACCCTCTGGCCCGTCGTGCTCAGCCCCGCATCTGACCCCGTCGGTGGCGACTCCCGTGGGAGCGTTTGGCCTCCCGCTGCCAAATCGAATCTGACTTATTGGGTTTCGGCTGCCCTTTGGCGAGCGTCAGCGCGCCTGGCCGCGGGCCTAATGCGATAACGCGCCCCGGTGCGCCCTCGAGCCAAGCACCCCGCCATGGGCAGCCCCTTCCCGGCATCTGTCGCTCCTTCCTGGGGAGACGGTGCTCCCGCGCCCGCGCCGGGCTGGGCTGGGGCCGGGGCTGGGGCCGGGCTGTCTCGCTAGAGGAAAGGCAGCACCCGCTGCTCACTCGGAGCCCCCGACTCCATCAGGCTCACAGACCCCCCGGCCACTCCCACGCCTTCCTAGTCGTGGTGCTGTGACGCGTCCAGGGCACCCCAAGTGGGTCCCCGTGCCTGGCAGAGTCGGGGCACCCCAGGGCCCTACTCCCCAAGCGCTTGCGGCCGCTGCAGGGCGGATGGGCATGTGCACGGACTGGGGTGGCCCGAGCCCCAGGGAGACCCTTGTGGCAGGAGCCCACCGCGGGCAGCTGTTGGATGGCTCGGACGCACCGCCAGGCCTGCACCCGCACACTGCGAGGGCCCCTAACCCAGCCACCGTCCCTGTCACCCCGTCCCTTTTCTGGGTGCCTCCAGGGCCAGAGCGGGGCGCGGGGGCGGGCTTCACCCACTGACTTGCCCATAGGTGTGAGCAGGCCTCTCCCTGGGGCCGTCGTCCTCTGGCTGGCCCCAAGATCCAGCTCCTGAGTTTCCTACTAAGGGCACTAATCTTAAGGTGAGTCCCTGACCTCCACACACCATCACTCAGAGCTCAGCAATAAACTGGTCCGTTTAGTGTGTCTCCCAACTGTGCGTCTGCCTTTCTCGGCCACCACGTCCCCTTCCCACAGACCCTCCTGTGCTCGGCAAAGCCTGAGCCTCAGCCCTGCGCCCAGGGCCCTGATGGCCGGTGCCCCACGGCACGCTCCATTCAGGTATTCCAGACCCTTCCACCTGGTCAGGCTCACAGCTGGCCCACAGCGCCCCCTCCCAAGAGTGGGGTGCGGGTCCCCCGCCGTCCTGCCGTGAGACACAGAGAAGGCCCCTGAGTCTCCCCCTCGGGCGTGTCAGCCTCGATGCTGGGGTGCGGGGGCTCTGACTGGGGGCGCAGAGCGGCTCCGAGGGTCCAGTCCCTTCCACGGGGTCCAGAAAGGCCGTGCCAGGCCCCTCCCCCGCCCCCGGCCGCTGCCCGCTTGGCCTCTGCCTGCTCCAATATCTGAAACGCTGAAGGCAAATGGAGATTGATCTTGGAATTTGCTCCGCATCGCCAAACCAGATTTGAGTTTCATTTGGAGCTATTAAAAACACATTTCAAGAAAATGTGCCGGAACGACGGACGTCAGCGGAGAACATTCCAGAGACCTGACCTTTCGAAGTGGGGACCAGCTTGCTGCGTCCGGCGTCTCAGAGCTAACTGACCCCCACCCGGCGTGGCCTGGATGGAAGTGGCGGGGGCTGTGGTGGGTGTCGGGGTGCAGGGCCGGCAGAACGGGGCGTGGGGACCCGTGGAAAGCCCCCATCACCCTGGCCAGGCCCGCAGCCCGCTTAGCAGCACCCCTGCACGCAGCCCCCTACGCGCGCTCCTTCCTTCTGGCCCGTGGCTCAGTCGGTCAAGGGGTGCTCGAGCCGTGTGATGTCTCTGTGGGGTCGGGATGGCGTCGGGGTTCTGGGGTGACTGTGTGGACCCACCTGTGTGGGCGCCTAACTGGCTGTTCGGATTCTCTCAGTCTCTGTGGCTCCATCGTTCCCATCACGTGCTTGACCCTCTGAGGAGCTTCTAGAAGTTTCCATTCCTGTTGCCACTCATCAGAAGAGCGAGCTGGCATGGGCGGGGGAGGCACAGGGGTCAGCGCCCAGCGGAGGGGCAACTGCTATCCTCAGGCCAGTGCAACCCCCCCAACTCCGCGGCTCATTCTGGGGGCTGAGGGCAGACAGAGGCCGGTCCGGGGCTGCATCTGTACAGACAGAGAAAGGACTGCACAGACCCTCGCCCCGCGAGGGCAAATGTGCTCCTGAAGCCCTTAGAGGTGAAGGTGCGGGGCACCAGGCCAGCACAGTTGCCACAAACCCTCCTTCCACCCAAAGCCCCAGAGGTAAGTGAGACATCAGGTCTGGCAGAAGACGGAGCCCGAGCCCCGGGGGTGGGGGGGGCTTCTCCAGGGTTCCCAGAGCTGATACTCCGGGCCCTGCTGGGTGGGGTCCAGCTGCTCCTCCAGGCCAGCCGGTGGCACCTGTGGGCCCATCCCTGTCCCCACCTCCCCTCAGAGCCCCCCTCTGCACTCGGGTCACTGCAGGCCCAGGAGAGCTGACACCGATTCCAGCCCCAAACCCTGACTCCGGGGCAGGGTCTGCCCGTCCACAAGGGCTGGACAGTCAGCGCGGGCGGGGGGCTGGTCCCCTACGGGGATATAGGCACAGGGACCCCGGCTGGCCAGCTCCGGGGTGCCCCCAGGGCACCTGTGCCAGTGTCCCCCAAGCACTGTGCTGGCACCCCAGAACTCCCCGTGGCATTGCCAGAGTCTGCCTCAATGGTTCCAGCAGGTGGGGGGGGGGGCTGCCGTGCGGGGGTCTCGGCGTCCCGGGAAGGAGCGAAGCCCCCAAGCGCCTGCCCACTGCGTGCCCATCTCTGCTGAGTGCCCATGTCCACTGAGTGTCCGTCCCTTCCGAGTGCCCGTGTCCTGTGCTGGCAGTGTCTGGGACACCGTGTCCCCTTGCAGACAGAGGAGACGCGCTGAGGGGACCCAGGGCCCCAGCTGGCTTAGAGAGTGGTGGGGGCAGGACAGCGGGCACCGGAGGCTCTAGGGCGGGTTCATGTGCCCACCTGCCCGCACCCCGCGATCCAACCCCAGCCCCGGTGTCCCGGACCCAGAGCCGAGCACCCGGCACCCGGCCGGGCAGCAGGTGTGGGCCCCACGGGGTGCAGGTGTGAGGGCCCCGCAGCCTCTCAGGCGAGGCAGACCGGGGCCCAGGGGCACCCACCCTCACCTTTATAAGTGGGTTCAACTGCTGCACCCCTGGAAGCCCCAGGGCCCTGCGTCAGGTCAAACGCTCTGATGGCGGATGGAGGTCCCGGCCCCAGGCCCTGCGAGGGCTGGTCCCCACACCTGGGGCTGGTCCCACACATCACGGCTGGTCCCCACACCTGGGGCTGGTCGCCCATCCCTGGGGGCTGGTCTCGCTCACATGAGGGGCAGGTTCCCCACTTCTGGGCCAGTCGGAGACTCCAAGATGCTGCAGATGGGCTGGCATCGTCTCTGAGGCCCTTGCTACTGCCCTGTTTGGTGACGTCACGCGGGGACTGGCTGGGCCCCTCTCGGCCCCTTCTCGGGGTGGGGAGGGAGGTCCAGGGCACCATGCCGCCCTCCTAGCTCTGGAGGACCGCCCCCCCCCCAGCGTGAGGTGCGTGGGAGCCCCAGCATCCCTGGGAGAGGTGCTAATGCATGACTAAGGCTCTAATGGCAGGCGCAGACCTCGGCCACTTAGAGCAGATGAAGGCACAGAATCCGCGGGGAGCCGCCTCCGCCCCAGTCTGGTCTCTCCCTCTCGGCGGCTGAGTCTCCCGTGTCCTCAGCTTCTGCCAATGAGGTTACGGGGGATCTCGGCACCTTTGGGGCAATGCAACCGGTCATTAGGGCCCCTGCCCCCCTGCCCTGTGCGCCGATCACGCTAACTGACCACAACCGTGGCCTCGCTAATGGGCTCCGCTTGGACCCTGTCTGTCTGCTCAGGGCCGGGGCCTTCCTGGGGGCTTGTGACAAAGGCCACTCAAGAGGCAGTTTCAGTCTTTTCAGTCCTGGAGGCGACGGGTGGCGGGAAGAGCCCCACGAATTGGGGGCTCAGGCCAGACCTTCTCAGAACTTGGTTCCCGCTCACTTAAGAAACCCTGGGAGGGGCTGGAGCGAAAGCACCATGGGTAGGGCGTTTGCCTTTCACGCAACTGACCCGGGTCCGATTCCCAGCATCCCACAGGGACCGCCGAGCACCACCAGGAGTAATTCCTGAGTGCAGAGCTAGGAGTAACCCCTGAGCATTGCCGGCTGTGACCCCCCAACAAAGAAACCCTGGGACCCCCACAGAAGGCCCTGATGCACAGAACCCTATCTGCAGAGCTCAAACCAGGCCAGCTGGCAGGCCTAGAGCACCCCCTGAGCACTGGCCTAGGAGCAGTCCCTGAGCAGTGAACCTGGAGCATCTCAGCACTGAGCCTGAGCCCTTCTGGGTGGCCCTTGGCCCTGCAGCACCAGGCATGAAGTTTGGTTGGCCGAGTGTCACTGGGAGGAATCCCAGGCCCCGGAGCCCGGCTGGGAGCTCACCTCCTCCACAGACTAAAAACGGCTTCCGGCCAACCAAGCCCAGGGCCAGGGTGTGGGTTTCCTCAACCACCCCTGGGGGCGTCTGTGTCTCGTCACTTCTCTCTCTGCCTCCTTCCCGGCACCATGGAAGCCAGCGAGACACAAACGGAGCAGAAGCTGGTGGGCGAGAGGTTTGCGAGGAGCGGGGAGAGGCAAGGGCAAGGGAGGGTGAGCTGAGGCCCCCAGCCCTGCCACACGCAGCGCCAGGACAAAGGTCCCCAGGGTGGGGGGGGGGCGCCAAGCGCAGGCACTGCTCACGGTGGGTGGCCACTTCCCACGGAGAGATGAGGTGGGCAGCTGGCACGACCCTGACTGCCTCTGGCCGGCGGGATGACCCCTCCGGCGCCCCGACCCTCCAGAGGTCCCCCGCAGCGCCCACGCCAGGCTGAGTCTGGTGCGGGGACGGGGGCCTGGTCGACCTGTCCTCCTGGGGGGCGCCCCACGCACCCCTGTCATCCCAAGATAGCACCCGCTGTCCCACTGGCCAGGGCCCCACCACCATACCGCCTGCAGGGTCACGAGGAGCCGGTGTGCCCATGGAAGCATAGGGCATGTGCACCCTCACTGGCACCCTTGGGTGCACACCTATAACCCCACGGAGCACCCATGCGGGGCGCCAGCTCCCACCTCTAGTCCAGGGGACAAAGCTGCAACCTTTGAGTCCCTGGCGCCCCCTGGTGGCCATCAGGGGCAGCGCAGTCCTCTCCCGGGAACCCAAATGCAGGGAGTCACAAGCTGGACCCACCCGCTGCGGGGAGACCAGTGGGCTCCTCTCTCCTGCCTCAGTGGGTCCCGTAGCTCAGCACCTGTGACCCACATGGGGTCCTCGCAGCCCCGTGGTGGGAATAGCCGAGAACCCCGTGCAGGGGCGGGGTACAGCAGGGTGGAACCACACCCTTCGCTTCCAGATGTTTCCAGAACCTGCTCGCTCTGCTGTTTTGCCACTGGTGTGTTGGGTGTCACGGAAGATGTGGCTGCTGAGTCCCATGTTCAGGAAAACTCTACTGTCCCCCGGGGGGCTGGGGACAGTATAGCAGATAATATGGCGGGTAAGGCCACACCCAGGGGACCCCCTGGGGTACCAGGGGTAGGTCCCGGTGGTCCCCGTGCAAGGCCCTCCCCGCTGTCCTATCTGGCCCCAATGCGCATCCGCCCCTGTGCCTTGGAGGTAGCCGCTGTTCCCCAGAACGGAATCTCTGCCCCATCAGCGGTTCCTCCTGGTACTCGGGCTTGGAGGCCTCCTCATAATCCTTTTCATTTCTCCAGAAGCTGAATGAGGACCGAGGTGCCGGGGGTGCCCCGTTGGTGGGATTCTGTCCTTCCACGCTGCCCGCCAGCTAGTGATGGGTGGGGGCGCCCGGCGCAGTCTACTGCTGTGTTCGGCCCAATTCCTTCACACCCTGAGGGGCTGCGTGGGCAGCCTGTGACTCGACTCTGACCAGCTGCTCCCCAGCCAAGGGACAGGAGTGGCGGGGGCGGGGCTTCTGCTAGCTAGTCGCAGAGTTGCCCTAGCCCCACCGCCAGGCTCTGTCCCTTCCTGTCCTGGCCCTCAGCTGGTCGCCAAAACCATCTAGATGCAAATACAGAAGGAGCCACCGAGAACTGTCTGCCATGGAGCGTGACCAGCAGTGGGCCGCCCTGGGACCCGGCCCCAGCCCAGCCGGGGCACAGTGGAGGTGGCTGGCAGGCGGGTCACTGGGAAGAAGGTGCCAGATGCCCAGCGAGCCTCCTGCCCTGCGCCATGACGCATGTAGCTGTCAGGGACCCCCAGCTCTGCTCTGGTGCCTCACCCCGAGCACCGTGCGGGGGCGCCCGGGGCAGGTGGACCTGAGGGTGAAGGCACCCAGGGTGGGTGGACATGAGTGAGGGTGTCCAAGGTGGGCGGGCATAAGGGCCCCAAGGGTGAGGGCGCCCGCAGACAGGGCATACAGGGACCCAGGAGGCACTTCCTGGCAGGCCCCAGGCGCACGCGGAGGCTCCCGCCGAGGCCCGTGTGGCCATACTGGCCCGGCTGGCTGTGGCCGCCTGTGGGAAGGGCATGGATGGTGCCCGCTGGCCAGGGCAGAGTGCCACAGGGCCTCTGGCAACGGGCCTGCAGTCCAGCGGGCCCCAGGGCTGCGTGGCCAGTGGGGAAGGCTGGGCTGAGGGGCCCAGGGGACAGCTAACGCTGACCGGGGCGTCATTCTGGCCACCATCCAGAGACCAGGGGAGACCGGCTGCTGGACACGGGGCACACGCAGGAGTGGCCGGATTGGGACTCTAACCCTGTTAAGAGTCAGGGCTGGGCTGTCTTCTCGCCGCACGCCCCGTCTGGTGAGTGAAGGCCAAGCAAGGTCGAGAGGTTTGTTTCTAGAACAGATCAGGCTTTATTTGTCATTTCCAAACAGGAGGTGCGGCTGCAGCCTCACAGTTCCGTCTGGCCAATACACAGCGGGGTCACAGCGAGACGACGGACGCTTGCCCGGGAGAGCCCCCGCCGCCCACCCACCCCAGCCACTGAGGCCTCCAGGACGAGGAGCTGACCCCAGGGGCACCCCCGGGAGCCAGAGTGGCGGCCAGCAGCACTGAGATGAGCCAGGGGGCCGGGGCCGGGGCTGGGGCCCCGACCTGCCCCCGCTGTCCGTCAGTGCTAGGTCGGCCGTGGCAAACCTCTCCACGCCTTTGACACCATTTCCAGTGGAAAGTAAAGAAGAAATAAGGCCTCAGACATTTGCTTTTCTTTATTTCCATATGCAATGTAATGTGTAGGCACGCTGCTTGGGATGCTATTTCTAAAAAAATCGTTGGCCGTTCTTCAGAATATCCTTTTGGTTTTAAATACTGGTCAGGAAAAACAAATGCTGTAAAAATACGTGAATGATTTTCTATTACAGAAATGAAAAACTGATTTGCATCTAAAAGTGCAAGAGGTGAGGTCATTTAACCCTTTCACCGGACGACAGGGCAATCGACGATGTATTGCTTCAGCTGCTGGAGAAGGCTGGGATGTATTTTATATCGACATAGAAAATTATAAATTACATTGAATTAGTATCCATAATCACTATATATATACACAAACCAGTTCTAAAAAATACACTGGCTTCGCGTTTGCGAGAGGAATCTCGCGGGTCCAGTGACGGGGGCGTGAGCGGGACCTGGTTTCCGGCCTGAGGCAGCCCGGCCGCTCCCGTCCCACCGGCACGAGCGTTCCCGACTCAGACGCGCGGCCGCTTGGAAACGCTGGCTGGTGACGCCGGGTTTTGGTGAAGGGGCTAGAAGGCAGATGAACTACCGAAACGAAACGAAACACGGAACAGAAGAAAAACCCAAACCACAAGCCAGGGCCGCTCGGGACCCGGGTCTCGCCTGCAGGAATCGCCGTGTCCGGCAAACGAGACTGGACAGAACATATGGCTTTACAGGAACATCAATTTATCAGCTAAGCTGTAGCAATAAATACTCAATCTCTACCAATAGACTTACGTTTTTGATCCGTTTTAAACGATACAGAAAACAGTTACCAATCAAAAACTGGTTATAAAAAGAACACCAAATATTCCTTATTCAAAATCACTTTTGTAGTTAGAACAACCAAAGTAACACTTGGGGCCTTGAATCCTACAACTCCTTGCCAGCCTGGGAGAAAAATGAATTCCGAATTTTGTACATGGTGAGAGAAATGGATGGAACTGCCTAATACTTTGGTCAGACTAATATCTGTCGGGTCCAGATCCAATCGCTCGGTGCACGCGTTTCCGGGACGAGCCCGAGGCGGCTCTCGGGGCCCGGGGCGAGGTCTCCTTCCACAGGCTGCCCATCTCCAGAACAAACAGTGTCCACATACACAGAGACTCTTGGCGTTTGTCAAGGTGCAGTGTCTGTACACGTCTGCTCTCTGTACAATGTCCGAGACTCCAGGAGAGAAAGTTGCTGGTCCTGATCCTTGCAGAGGGAGTGCGGCGGCGGCCAAGCCCCCAGAGCCCTGAACGGTGGCGATCTGCGTCCTCGACGAGCAGCGGCGGGCACGCGTGTCATACGGGGCCGTTCACGGACGAGTCGCCGGGCAGGCTGGGCTGCTCGGGCCTGCGGGAAAACCGAGGCTGAAGCCCCACGAGGGCTGCGGAGATCATCCCCGGGACCTTCCGCCCTATGCTCCTGCCGCCTGCATGGCTGCCTCCTATGGGCTCCTGCTGCTCGGGGCACTTCCAGGCTGGGGCAGTGCCCTCGGCAAGGGGAGCCGAGGTCAGGGCGTGAGGGTCGGGGCAGCATGCGGGGCTCAGCACACCTGGGGCGGGACACGCTTGCTCACACGTGAGTGACCTTGGCCCTGCAACCCTCCCGGGCACCATCCCACGTTTGCCCGGGACCTCGTCGCCCTGGGCCCACTCCTGCTGCTCCGGGAGTGCCGGGCCGGGGTGTCTGCTGTGCCCCCCCCAGTTCCTGGGTGTGGAGGGCGAGCTTCCCTTGTCGTGTTTCCGGGCAGAAGGAGGCAGCGGCGCTGCACCCCTAGAGCCGGCACACGGACCCTCAGCCTGCCAGGAACAAAACGCACAGTGGAACTGGACACTCGGACCCGGCCACGGGCTTCAGGCCAGCTGTCCTCCTGCCCCAAGGCCACATGCTGACGGCCGAAGAGACCAGGAGGCCCGGGCCAGCCCAGAAGCTCTCCAGGCAGAGGGGAAGCCCCAGCCCCGGCTAGCGTCCATCTGCTGGACACCAGAGTGCCGGGGCTGTCACTGGCTCTGCACACTCCACCCGGCTTCGGGTCCGGGGCGGGGGCGGGGGTTACCTCTGCTCGGTACTGCTGGGGGGCCGGGGGGCCGCGGACTTGGCCTCGGGCGTGGCGGGGCTCCCCTCCACGTCTGTGCAAGCAGCATCTTGAGAGGTAGACAGTTTCCCGTCCTCGCTGCGGAGAGAGGACAGCGGCGTGAGAGGCGGGCGGCTGCGGGGGCAGGGGCGCATGCAGATGGCGCTGAAGTCATGACGCCTGGGGCCGGGCCCGGGGCGGAACATGCTCGGGCAGGGGCGCTCCCGCACGCACGGGGACGCAGAGGGCGCGGGGTGCGGCCGTGTGGTGGAGGATGGCGCGTGGACGTACATACCGGTAGGATCTCAACACTCTGAAGCCCAGTGTGCAAAACAGAAAAAGAAATGTACAAGAGTTTCAGAACCTCCTAGAAATGAGGGGCTGGGGACACTAGCCGCCACCGCGCCAAGCAAGGCCGCAGACTCGCTGGCGGCATGGACCTGTTTGAAGGAAGGAGTCTTTAGTCACGGCGGCCGCGGCCCGGACGACCCACCAAGGCGGCCGGTGCGTCGGAAGCGCCGGGCCAAGCGCGGGCCACCACGGCCCTTCTCCCGCCCGTTATCACGGACATGCCCGGCCCTGCTGCGCCTCCCCATCCTGGCGGCTCAGTGACGGGTCCCCTGTCCCCTCTCCTGGCCCCCATGCCCCGAGCGGGCAGCACCCATGGTCCCAGCTCTGCTCGGGCCGACTACACGCTGCCTTCTGGGGCTCCTGGGTCGGGCTCAGAGCCGTTCCCAGGGTCACTCGGCCTCCAGGGCCGTGCCCAACAGCGGGGGCACCAGAGTCACCTTCTAGCCCTGCTGGTCCCTGGCAAGAGCCCCCAGGTAGACACAGGAGCTGTGCCCCAGCCGGGCGTGACGCCAGTAGGTTCCTGCTGTCCCCGACCCATCTGACGGAGCCCAGGCTGGCCTGTCCAGCGAGGCGAGCCTGGACACCACACGCCTTCTGCGGGGGTCCGCAGCTCTGCAATCCTCGCCGGCTGTCCCCGAGGAGGACAGGAATCCGCAAGCCTCGCTGACCCCTCTTCTCCGTGTCCCCGCCTCTCCTCCTGGGAGAGCCGCGGTCCCTGTCTGAGTCTCAGAGGCCCCGGCGGGGTGATGGGCTGCGGGGGCCTCGTGAGCGCCCGCTGCTCTTCGCGATTCTCCGCTGCATTCCTGCCTCCCCAGCCGAGCTGGGACCCAGATGGGAGTTGAGGTGGCCTGGACCAAACTCGGGCCCTGGCGGGTCCCCTTGCCGCTCCCAGCTGCTCTGTCTTCCCGAACTGGCTACCAGCTGCCTTTCACTCTCCCGGAGATCTTTACGATACAGGAGACCAAAGTCAAATTAGCCAGCCTGGCTTTACGGTTTGGCCTTCTGCTGAAAATCCTCTACTGCCAAATTCTGACGATGCTCTCTGGAGCCCGCCAAGGTGGGAGCTTCTGCCCCGCGGCCATACTGGGAGCAAAGGTGTGTCTGTCCCCTGTGGGGAATCAGCGCTGGGTTCTGACTGCCCCTTTATGTATTTATTTATCTTTCCTGCGTCATACCCGGTGTTGCACAGGGGTCACTCCTGGCTCTGCGCTCAGGAATTACCCCTGGCGGTGCTCAGGGGACCATACGGGATGCTGGGA
>JAOXYA010000045.1:49009093-49026453 GCA_028565675.1 Sorex palustris | reverse complement strand
CCCCTGGCGGTGCTCAGGGGACCATACGGGATGCTGGGAATCGAACCCGGGTTGGCTGCGTGCAAGGCAAACGCCCTATGCACGGGTGCCCCCCCCCCCCCGTTCTCACAGAGTCCCCCTCTGGTCTGATGAGAAATCCACTTGACCGTGTACTTTACTAATGACCAAGACGTACCCCCACTTCCAAGCACGCCATCACTCCACACCTTGTCGCTGTGGCCGTTACTCGGGTCGGCGCCCAGAAGGCCTCCTCTTGTGGGCCTCTGTGGCGCCCCCACCTGGCCACGCACCCCACCCCGGACACCCCCGCACGGCTGGCGCTTCCGAACCGGCTCCTGTGTCTATCACTTTAACGACTAGTTTCCAAACCTTTCCTTTTCCTCTTGGTTTCTGGGTCACACCCGGTTGTATTCAGGGCTCACTCCTGGCTCAGGGACACCACATGTGTCCCCAGGGATTGAACACGGGCCAGCCACATGCAGCTACACTCTCTCCAGCTCTCAAATGTTCAACTCTTCACCCTTTGGTTGGTTTCTGATTTCTACTGAGCGCCCCCGCGGAGCACTCAGGGGAAGCGGGGACTTTAGCTCGAGCTGAGGTGTATTCCTGGCTCTCCGCTTAGCTCGAACTTCTGAAGGGGCCAGGACTCAGTGGCAGGCAAGGCCCTGGCACCGTCTCTGGCCCCAAAGAAACTGAGTTTCTAAGGCACTCCTGCTCAGAGGACAGGTGGCTACAGATGTTCAGGAGATGCCATTTACCAGTTTCAAGCAGCTACTGAAATGTCCCCAGAGCTTGGCTACATCTGTCCTGTACTCCCGACTGCCCCGGGACAGTCGTTGTGGTGGCGCTGGGGACCACAGGCTGGACTGAGGCCCGAGCCCGGCCCCGCACGAGAAGCTTCCGTTTATCAAACGCTCTGCTCACTCTGACGATGAAGCAGGCCATGTTCCACCCTGCCCGCAGGGACAGACCCCCAGACACGAGGCCTCTCGGTGGTCACCTGCTGCCTCTCCCCCACCGTGAGGCTGCCTTTGACCTCCCCCATCGGGAAGCAGGCCGAGGTCCCGCCACGTGCGACAAACCCATCCGTCGGCTCCTGGCCCTGCAGACGGCGGCAGAGTTCTTGTCTACTGCAAATAGGAACGCCTGCATTTTTCAGGTTCCGAGCACAACAAACGCAGGTGCCAGCACTCCGGACGCAAACTCCGTGCGTTTATTAGGCTACTGTCCGAACCCCGTCCGAACAGCTAAGGATGCTAAGACTCCAGGTCTCTCCCCCATCCTCCGCGCAGCGGGGCAGCCGCCGTTACCTTTTGAAGACGGCAGTTTCTGTCCTGGCATCGACAGTGAGGCTGAGAGTTTCCTTCACGCCGCCATTCATCACTGTCTCAGTTACCTTGTCTGTATTCTCCGCATCCTCCTCCCCGTCGGAGCTAGCTTCCATGGCCACGCTGCCTGCAGCTGGGACACACAAGCGTCAGAGTCACAGGCACCAAATGTGGGCAGGAGCCGCCGCCCGGCGTGTCTCCTGCTCAGAGAGGACCCTCCCCCCTGACAGGAAGCAGCAGGTCTCACCCCCAGCCTCCCCCAGCCTCCTCGGGACTTTCCTGTCCACAGCACAGGGCAGAGCAAGCGCTCACCAGCCCAGCAACCCCTCTCGCTCACCAGGGCACACGCTCACTGCATGACCCCAGATCACACTGCACCCCTCCAGGTCACACTGTAACACCTCAGATGACACACTCCCTGCACTACCTCAAACCACTCTCACTCGCTGTACCCCCTCAGATTCCACTCAGTCCTGAGGAAGAACGAGGTTTCGGAATCACGCTACGGGGACAATTTTCAGACCCAGAAAACAAACTGCCACGTCTGAATGACAAAACGGCTACACAGGGCACGCTGACCCACCTTCCGGCTGGGCCGCCAGCGCAGGGCTGCCGGGCGTCAGGGGGCCCACGGGCTCTGTGCTGGTCTCCATCTCCACGGGAGAATTACTCCGTAAAGAATCTTTCGTGCTTTGAGGAGAGAAGGTGCAGGCGTTAGTGCAGGCAAACGGGGTCCCTGCGAGGCAGATTCCCGAGGCCTCTTGGGACTCAGAGCGCTCCTGGTCTCCACCCAACTCCGGGCCCCACCAGTCTCAGCCAAGCGGGGCAGGGTCCAACAATGCCAGAGCCTGAGGTGCAATGCTTTAGGGTCCCAGAGTGTCGGGGAACCCACACGTTAGTCCTGGGGGCCGCATATGCCAGGCACATGCCCGTTCTACCGCTGGCCCAGGGCCATCCTATTTCCACAAAGCTCCTTCCTTACTGGGAGCCAGGACTGCCCCAAGAATCTGGTTGGGCCAGAGGACAGCGAGGGTGCCTGGGCACAAGGACAGAGAGCAGCGGGCTGATGGCAAACGTGTCTGCACACAAGGCAGGGACAGTGGGTTGTTTCAGGAGGGCCCAGGGGTCTGGCTGCCAGTGGCCAGTTTGCCGGCTTCCCGGGACGCGTTTCCGCGTCAGCCAGCTGACGTCCAGGGCCCCGCTGGTCACCGTTGGGTGGTGACTGCCATGGGGATGAGAGCCCGGGTCAGGCGAGGGCTGCGCCTCACCTCAGGGAGGACGTGAACTCCGAGAACGAAGCCCAGCCCGTCTCCTTGGTGGGCACGGGCTCCTCCGTGCTCCAGACGTCAGACCCCACGGAGTCCAAGGGAGCACCGTGCGTCGTCTCCATGGGGATGTCAAAGTTGGCGGACCAGTTGGGAGCTAAAAAAAGAAGAGAAAGAGATCCCTTTGGAGAGCAGTTCCGGAACGGGAGCTCCGAGGCGGCAGCCGGGCTGCTCAGCGTGACTCCTGGCTCGGGCCCCGGGGACCATCCTGCAGCGTGCCGGAGAAAGGGGTTTTCTGAGTGGACAGGACTGTTGGGTGACACCGGCCCCCCTGCAATTCCGTTTCTAAGGCTGTACCCTGGCGGGAAGGAGGGGCCGGGAGAGCCTGGAAACTGAGCTCATCAGGCCCGGCTCGGGGGCCGGTGGCCGGTGGCAACAGGCACTCACGCTCGTTCACGTCGACTTCCATCTTATCCTCCGTGCTGGCGCTGCTGGGTTCGAACAGGTCGGGCTTGGCCCCGTCCTCCTCCTCCGAGTCCGTGCTCTCCTCTGAGTCCGTGCTCCCGGAGCTGAGGGAAGCGCGGGTGCTGTCAGCTGGGACGAACGGGGACAGGCCCCTCTCTGGGGTGCCCCTGCGTTTCCCGACTCCCCCCTGCCCCATCCTCGCTGGGGTCTGCTCCGACTTTTCAGCTGTCGGAACGGGCTCTTGGGCCCGAGTGGGCTGAAGGGGTGGGCACAGGCCTTGCACGCAGAGGACCCGGGGTCGATACTGGGCACCTCGGGCTCCCCCAATCAGAGCTGGGAACAGTCCCGGGGAGGGGCTGCTTGTTTGTCCTTGGCTGACGCACAGAGCCCTTCACTTCCACATCAGGGGCCGGCAGATGGCTCCCCTCTCAAGCGCGACTACTACAGAGATTTTAATTTTGATGAAGTTATTAGTTTGTGGTGCTTTTGGTATTGTATCTCAGAAACCCCTGCCTAATCTTTTATCACAATACTTTAGTGTGAATTGCGTGTTTATGATTTACATTGAGTTCGAAGAACAACTTCAGGTTAAAACAAGTATAAGCTTGAACTGAGGGTTTTTAAAGGTAGGTCTCCAACATTGCAACATTTGTTTAAAATGTAACACTGCCCTTTCTCCTCTGAGTCCCTTCCACCTCACTGAAAATCATTAGCATCTGGCTGTAAGTCTCCCTGCCAAGCAAGTCTCTCCCACACCCACAGCTCTGCCCGTTCACGCCCGTACCCTGACGGGCAGCATCCATCCGCCTTTTGCTTCTGCTCCAAGCGAGCTGATCGCTTATGCCAAGCCCTCTGCATTTTCACGAGTCTATGGCTCAATTTGTCAAAAGCTACGAAGAGCCTGCGATGCTTTTGTCTGGGATGCTCTTAGGCCGAGAGATCAATCTGGAAGCAGTGCCCAGAAAATACTCTTCCTCCAACAGACAACGGTCAGGGAGGACGTTCACCTGCCACGTTCTCCCGAGTGCGGGGGCGGTGAAGCTTCTAGGCACATCTCAATTCCTATTGCTGCCTGTCACCTAGACTCCAGCTGCTCACGGCGGTATGCAGAAGACCCGTGCGACCCCGGGCAGCCTTCTCCAAACCTACGAAACGCTCTTCTCCGAGTCCAGCCAATTCTCACACTGATAGCCGGGCTGTAGACATGAGTTTGCCACTTCACTCTGCCCCGAGGCGCCTTCTCATTTATTTGCTCTGTCTTCTGGGTTCACACCTGGTGGCGCTCAGGACCCAGTCCCGACTCTCCTGGTGGTTAGGGGACCGGCTCTGGGCGGCTGCGTGAAGGCAGTTCCTACCCGTTCGATCCCTCAGAGCCCGTGTGTGTTCTCTTGACTTGAAGGGCATCTTCCTGTCCTGCCAGGGAGCGTGATGCCCACAGGAGGTATTCAGAGGGGTGAGTGCAGTTCGCGGAAAAACCCTATCGGGGGCAGCCACTGCATCAGACCACAAGCCCAGGGATGCTCAAAAGCCCAGCCAAGAGTGGGATGCTGAAACCAGCTGCTCGGGATCTGTTCTTGCTGTGTTACTTGCTAAATATGCTCACAGGAGTTTGTGCCTGTATAGGTAGGAGAGTTCTTCCAGAAATGGAGCAGGTGTGATATGTATCTATTTTGGTTTGGGGGTCACACCTGGAGGCTCTGCGAGGGCCCAGTGTAGGTGCTGAGGATCAAACCCGGGTCACTGCATGCAGGGCCCACCGCGCTGCTGTCCTATTGCTCTGGCCTGGTACCGCCTCCCTGAGGCGCTCTCCCGCTCCTCTGCAGTGATCAGCAGCTTTCGGTGAACCGCAGGGAGGTTTGGCAGGGCTCACCGAGACCCGCGTGGGCCTGCAGTCTGTGTGGGAGCTGAGCACTGAGCAGCGTGGCCTCCTGTACGGGGAGATGCGGCTCCACGGACTGGGGTGTCTATCTGTCTCCGAAGAGGCCCCGAGTGGCCAGACCAGGGCCCCGTGAGGCCGCCCCTCCCAGCCACCTCGCTGAGTTCATTCACCTTGAAAAACAGCTTCTGTTTACCGTCATTTTTGATCAGTTTTATGAATCATTAATTTCTGTTCTCGTCTTCTTGTTTGTTTCATGCCCAGCGATGCTCAGGGCCCAGGCTGGCCTTGTGCGAGGCGACTGGCTCCTCTCTGACCAGCCTCTGCGCTCGTGTCTGTTATTTCTTTATTTCCGTTTCCTTTTATGAGGTCACAGGGGCCAGAGTGATGGTACAGAGGGAGGGAGATTGTCTTGCACGCTGCCAACCTGGGTTTAATCCCTGGCATCCCGTAGCGTCCCCCAAGCACCACCAGGAGTGATTCCTGAGTGCAGAGCCAGGAGGAACCCTGAGCACTGATGAGTGTGACACCACACCCCCACCAAAAAAAGAAGAAAGACAGGAAGGAAGGAAGGAAGGAAGGAAGGAAGGAAGGAAGGAAGGAAATGATGTCACAGACATGAAACTTTTTTCATTAATGAAGACAGTTGGCACTAAGACAATCTTTTAAGTGGTTTTAGCTGCATCCTCCCAATTCTGAAGTTCTGTGTTGGCACTGGAAACTCAAAGGTCTACTGAAGAGGAAAATACAAACTACAGTCTGTCCAATCAACATGATACTCAAGAGTAAGAACAGTGACACCCCCCCACACACACGCACGACTCAGAGGATGTCAAGTGTCCAGAGGGCACCTGCTGCATGCAGCCACGCCAGGCAGGGTCCTGAGCACAGGTCATCGAGCCCCAGGCATCCTGACTGCCCCCAGGTATCGCCACCACCTTGAGCTCACAAGTTATTTTGTGGTTTGAGAGCAGGAGGGGAGGGGACGCCGCTGTCCCTGCGGCAGGGCACTGACAGACACAATGCCACGGCAGGTACAGGGCAGCAGGCAGTGGCCCCTGAGGGTCACACAGGCTCACTGGGCCTCTTGGAAACAGGTCCCCGCTGCCCCCTGGAGCTGGGCGGCCACTCAGGAGCGTCACGGAGGCTGCTGGCCAGGGGACTCCCGCCCAGTTGGTTCTGCTCCCCAAGTCCCAGACCTATGGGAAGTCCCTCGGGGAAGGAAGTGTACGCGGCTGACCGTCTCTTCACTCCCGAGACTCCCACCAGATATTCCTACTCGAGACGGCCTCTGAGCAACGCCCTCGTGGGCCGGGCCCAGGGCCGCCTGCAGATGGTCGCGTGCAGGGCAGCGGCTCAGCCCAGGAGCTGCTCGGGGCCGCGTGCTAGGGGGATGTCTGCCCCAAGCCCCTGGGCTTCTGCTCAGCCCAGGTTTTCACGGGCTGTGGTGCCGGGAGAGTAGCGAAGAGAAGGAAAAGCCAAGCTGGCTCGGTCCACGAGCACCCTGGCGAAGCTCTCCCTCGCTCCTGTGGCCGGCCCGACTCGGGGCCCAGCTCCCGGCAACCCGACAGAGCTGCGGCCCTGGGCGCCTGCGGCCCTCCTTCCAGACTGTGCGATGTGACCCCCGGCTGGCCCTAACTGTCACCTGGACCGTCGCTGGGACTCGGGCGTGAAGGCGATGTGCTTCTCCTCCCAGATGTCCTCCTCGTCAGAGCCGCCGTCGTCAAACTGCTGTATCCGCTCCTTGCAGCAGGCTTCGAACAGGGCGATGTTCCCCTACGGGAGTCGGGAGGAGAAACATCTGCCTTTCAGAACTCCAACGTCACCGTGAAAACAAACACATGCTGGAGATATAAAAGCGGCTGATGACCGACACCAACACCCAACGCCGGCACCCAAAGCCCGCTTCTGCCCCGAGAACGGGGACAGCTCCACCCGCACCTGGTCCAGGGCAGCCAAGAGGCCCCAGGCCAAACTCTACGGCCAGGGCCTCAGCACCAACCCCCCAGAACTGGCCAGGGTGTCGGGCCACACCCCTGGTGTCACACCTCGACCCAGGGCTGTTCACCTGCCCTGCCCGGCAGCACCTCTGCTGGGGCCCGGTCCCCAGCGCCCTGCCGCTTATGGGCACGCAACACTTACGCTTTCGTTTGTGTTGAGAGTGAAGTTGATGTCTGAAACGCGATCAAAAGAAACACTGGAAGCCAAAGAGAAGCAGAGGGGCGGTCAGCCAGACCGAAACAGGGCTCAGGCCACCTCCAAAGTTCAGGAGACCTGCACCAAGGTCTCCAGTGAGAGACAGAGCCCCGTGCCCGGGCAGAGCCTCTGGGAGCACAGCTGCCGCCCACACGTGACCCGGCCTCCCTGGGCCCTACTTCCGCAAGCCAGAAACGGGCCCCCCAGCCCCCTGCCCTCCCTGTTTGGGGGCCACACCTGATGGTGCTCGGGGGGACCATTCAGGGAGCTGAGGACTGAACCGGGGCAGCTGCGTGCAAGGCAAACGCCCTCCCCACTGTACTATGTCTGTGAGCCCCCAAAAAGGGCATTTGCAGAGAAGTCAGTAAAAGCACTAAAAAGTACACGAAAGCTGCTAGATACTGAACTTTTCCCCGGCAGGGCCAATTCCTACACAAAACACGGGCTCATCCCGGAAGGAGGGGTAGGGCAAGTCAGGGCTCGTCCGCCGTCTTCGGAGGGGGCCAGCTCCGGCGCCGGCTGGCCTGGGGAGGCTGCTGAGGGCGGACAGCGAGGGGCAGCGGCTGGCGCCCTCGCGCCTCTGGGCCTCTGTGCACTCACTGGGGCCAGCGCCAACCGCCCGTGTGCGTCCCTCTTACCCTGACTGCAGAGTGAGTGGTCTGCCTGCCTGGCGCCTGCAAAAACCCAACTCTAGTTGTGGTGAGGGACCTAGAGAAGAGAATACACACAGGGTGGAGCTGCCCCTGCCGGCAGGAGGCCCCCGTGGGCACCACCGAGCTAACGCTGGGGGCAGAGTGACACCTCAACTTCCTGACGGAGTTTCAGCCCATCAAAATGAACCCGGGCGAAACAGGTCGGGCCCGAGGCACTGGCCTCTCTGGGGAGGGACACTTAACTGCTACTGAAGCCACAGGCAGCGCGGAGGGCAGGGTCTGGAACCCGGGCAGCTCAGGTCCCTGACATGTCACTCACTCCCTGAGGGGCTGGCGGAGTGCGAGGGAAGCAGAAACGCATACTCACTTGCCAATGTCATCTTGATCTGCAAACTTCTCATCGTTGAAGCCGAACTGGTCAATAAAATTGGACGTCATTTGTTGCATCTGATAATCAGAAAAGGCCTGGCAACCCCAGGACCAGTGACAGTGACATAATGATTCTAGTGACACGCCACACACCAGCTGCCCACTTGTGATCCAGAAACCACCTTGCCATAGGGCTTTACGAGTTGGTGTGTTTGTTTCTAAACAGAAACATCCACTTCAGGCACAGTTCACCGAGAAAAGGAAATGTGCAAATTCGGTCCCCATTTAATCGTGCTAATGCACGGTACTGAGGAACCACTGGCCGAGTCTGGTGCCCGTTCCTGGAGGTCTCGTCAGAGAGGGGCCTGAGGGGAATTTACGAGGTGGCCGAGCGGCCTGGCGGCCTGCAAGGACAGTGCCGCGTCACCTCCACACACAGCCAACCTTCTGATAGCCAACTGGTGTGGACCAACCTCCTCCCGTGCAGCCCCAACCCCGACCCGACTGCCCCCTCCCTCCACGCGGCTCTCTCCTCAGAGGACGGGGAGGAACAGCGCGGCTCTCAGCCGCAGGGAGGCCCTTCTGGAGAGCCCGGGTTCCTCAAGGAGCTTCTCGGGGGGGTGGGGGGGGGTTGCACCCCATGATGGGCTTGGCCGGCCCAGACAGCAGGGGCACCGGGCCTGGCTCCCATCCCGCACCTTCAACGCTGCCACCGGAGCGACAGCCCCATGCCAGAAGGAGCCCCCCGGTCCCCTGCCCAGCCCACACTGCCGACAGGCACCCCGAATCCGGGCCGCTCAACCCGGGGGCAGGGAATCACAGCACGGATAACCGAAACCGTGGGCCCAGCTGGCTTTGGGAAGCACCTTTCCTTAGGCCTGAAAACACCTGCACCCCTTCCCGAGCACCCGCGGACCCCAGTGGCTACTCCCCAAGGCTGGGCTGAGTTTTGGACAGAGGAGCGAAGCTCTGCCTTGGAGCAGACCCGGCAGCCCCCCAGGGGCACCCCAAGACATTGCACTGAGTCTCGGGTGGGGGGGCGCAAGGACATGTCCTTACAGTGCTCACATGAAGGGCCTCGTGGGCACATAATACACACATCTGGGCACAGCTGGGGCCCCGGGACGTGGTGGACAGACACGGTACCCCCATGGACACACGTCTGCGTGCTTTCTCCCAGCACTGACGGGAACCCAAAGCGACCTGGTGACTGAACAGCCGTCGTTAGTCTGATGTCTGCCGGGACGGGAGGGAGGCTCACTAGCCAAGAACTCAGGTTTCAAGCCCGAGTGACTCGCGGAGCCATGAAAATGCCGCGGGACCCGGTCACTGTCATCTCTGAAGCTGTGTGACGTGCGCTGGACTCTAAGCATACAACATGGCTGTGTGGGTATGCCTGCTGCCTCCAGACGGCCGCTCTGGCCGGGCCGGTACTCCTTCCCCATCACTCGGCCTGGGACGCCAGCAGTGGTGTTGGTCTTGGGGGTCTCTACTTGGGATTGAACCCACATTAACTCCAACATGAACGAGGGCCTCAACGTTCACACAGAGAAATATTCGGGCTTAATGAAGACCAACGTATGGTTCTGAAGTTTGGGATTCCCAAGTTCCCAACCAATGCCCGCTAGGAGGATATTCCCTGCTTCCCAAGGCTGGGAGGCTGGGCCTGGCCCTTGGTCAGGAGGCAGCGGTGGCCAGAGCTTGGAACGGACAGAGCATCATACAGTGCTCCCCAGCAGGGGTGATCCAGGCCGACACTGCCCATGGCAGATGTTGGAGTCCTTCACAGGCGCTGGCCCCTAGGAGCCCAGCAACCCTAGAGAGGTAGTGGCCTGAGACCTGACGGGCAGTAGCGCTGGGGTCCAGAGGAAAGCCCTAAGGTGTGGTAGCGGAATACTCTGGAAACGGCTGCGGCCCAGGGGGTCAGCTCGTACCCTGACACCACAGGCAGAGGCTGCCCGACGGGGCGCGGCTGGGAAGGGCGACAGCTGGGAACTGTCTGGAGGGCCTGTCCAGAGCTCCTGGCTCAGAGACTGTCACTCTGCCAAGAGCTGATCGATCAACCTGCTTCCGTTTGCTCCCACAGAGGTGACAGGAGTGGATGACGGCAATGAGCTCAGGACCGGAGGGTAGGCTGGGACAGGCACCCACCACCGACCCTCCCTCAGTGGTCACTGTGGCTGCCTGCGAGACGCCCAGTCTGGGTAATGGCAAGCTCGCCTCTCCTCCCTGAGGGCGGACACGTTTCAGTGGGGCGGGGCGAGAGGCTGACATGCACGGGGGAGCCCTGGGTTCGATCCCTGGCACCACCAAAAGGAACAAGGGAACCGAGAATCTTGTTCCCCTTTAAAGACACCCCCCCGCCCCGGGCTAGGCACGTGAGACTGACCACCAGCTACCCCGGTCACTAGGGACTGGACTCCTCAGCTCCCCCTGCACGGTCCAATTATTACTGCCCGGGATCCCCGCTACAGAAGCTTCACTTCCTTACTTCCGGGCCACACTTGGTCACTCCAGGCTGGCTTGGCACCACGTGGGTTGGCCACGTGCAAGGCCAACGCCCTCCACTGCGCTATCGCTCAGTCCTGCAGAGACCCGGGCTACCCCGCCTACTTGCAAGTTCTATCTGGAACACATCTCGGGTCCTTTCATTGACTCTCCAGCAACCGTGCTCGAGTCATCACCGTCACGTTACGAAACACTCTCCCTCACACGGCCCGTCCCTGCCGCCCGGGGCCCGTCGCTGGGTGCGCCGTGGGTCGGCGCGGGCGCACAGGGCAGCTGACCGAGCATCGGATAGGAAACAGAAGGCAGAGCGCCAGGCGTGACTCACTTGCTGCAGAGAGGAATCCTGCGAGAAACCCGTTTCCTTAAAGTCGATCTCATCATCACTGGATGAATGAATGTGGCAGGCTGTGACCTGATGCACAGAAACGTAGAAAACTATTTAACAGAAAATTAGGACATTTGCATCGGCATTTCTGGGCAAAGATCGTTCAGCTTTTCTCTCATCGACAGCAAAAACAAGAGCAAGCACCAACCATCCCAGCACCCACCGTCCTGGTGGGCTGCTCGTTCCCCAGGGCCCCCGTGGCTGTCTCTGCACTTGGTGGAGGACCCCCTCCCCCCTCTGCCCCCCGGAGCGAAAGGCTGAGAAGGAACAAGCACGATTAGCACAATTCCTAAGCGCCACGCCGGAAGGGGGGACCCGCCCCTCCCCGGTTCCCGCCTGGCGTGAGGCCACACAGGGCTGCGCGTGGCCTGACTGGGGCGCTCCGGCAAACCTCGGCTGGAATCAGATCCACCTCACTTCCCGCCGTCTGCCCGGGTGAGTGACCCGCCATTCCCAACTCGCCTCCCGAGGGACAGAGGTGGAGGTGGGAGCCCCAGAAAGGCCCGGCCAGAGGAAGAGGGAGACACCCTGGCCACAGCAGCTGGGGCGGGCTCCACAGGGCATCGAGCGCCATCGAGCTGCTGTTCCCAGAACGGCTGGGGTCTAAGGGCAGAGCTTCCAGCACGCCCTCAGTCACCTGGGCTTCCTCCAACAAAACGGGCTCTTGCCAGCTCAGGCACCAAGAAGGAAGCTCACCTTAGCTGAGCAACTAGTATGTGCCGGGCAACATAACCCCTTTCTCACGTTCTCCTTGACTTCTCTCCAGAGCATTCAGTCATTTTTTTCCCTCCAATCAGGAAGGAATTACCAATGACCCTGCCACATACACATCAGGGTGGCGACCCCAGGCCCGCTGGGATGTGACGTGCTGATACCAGCTCGACAACCGGCTTTGCACACGTGCCCTTCCTCCTCTGCTTCTCTCGGGCTCCCTGTAAACTGATGTGCCCCCAGGCTTCCCCCTCACCCCTGGATCCATGCCATCTCGGTCAGCTAACCCAGAACCAGAGAAGTTTTACACAGTCCCAGGCAAAGATATCAGACATGCGTTACAGAACAATCACCAGTGATAAGTCTGGGTGAAACTTCTTTGAAAGCAAACACCGAGAAAGCTCTGGTGTAAGAAGCTCGGTGCTCTCCTGCCTGTCCCCAACTCCTGTTCCCCAGAACCCGTCTCAATCCAAGAGCTCGAGTCGGGCCCCTTTCCAGCCCCAGACCTAAGCAAGGCTCGGCTCACCAGAAGCCTGCCCGGTGCCCCTGGCCCGCAGCCCTGGCACTACACCGGCCCCGTCCCTCCACATCTTTGGTCACTTTCTCTGAGAGAAGACCCTGCCCAGTGCAGGACCTCAGAGTCTAGGCGGCAGTCACCCAGATATTCACAGAACAAGTGACTACGTAAGAACACATTAATCACTTTGCTTAAAAAAAAAAAAAAGTCCCGAGATAAATAACACCTCTCCAGACAAAGTATTTTCTTAGATGATCCCTACGGGGCTGGGTGGCTGAGCTACACCCGGGGGCGCTGGGGGCCGACTAGGCCGCACTCCCTCTCAGGCCGGCGGACTCCGGGTTTCTGAGGGAGCCTCTGAGGTGCCGCCACCTCCTCTCACAACAGCAGCTGCCGTGTGACGTATTTAGGGAACGGGAGCGCGCTCCCCAGCCCAGCCCGTCAGGCTGCGGGGTCTGTCCTGAGCCGGAGCCCCTCAGGGACACACGCAGAGCTGGAACGTGTACGAATCCCAGTGCGACAGCCCCCGAAGCACTCTGATAGCAAGATGAAGAGCCCGTTTCCCACCGCATGACTCTCCTGAGGAGACTTGACGCCCGAGGCTGAGGACCCCAGGGTCAGGCCCGAGAACACACACACCTCCCGCCACGCAGTCTAAGCCAAGGCCTCGGACCCGGAACCAGGGCGGGAGCTCTGAGAAAGAAACGCTTCTCCTCACCTTGAAAAGCCAAAGCGACACTTACCTTTGGTCAGTGTTCAAAAGAATACGGTCCAAAACCAATCTGACTTAAGAACATATCACCAATGCCTTAGTGCCTAGCTAAAAAGTGCCAATCTGGGGCTGGAGCGATAGCCCAGTGGGGAGGGCGTTTGCCTTGCACGAGGCCCACCCAGGTTCGATCCCCAGCATCCTATAGGGTTCCCTGAGCATCGCCAGAGGTAACTCCTGAGTGCAGAGCCAGGAGGAACCCCAGAGCGTTGCCAGGTGGGACCCCCCGCCCCCAAAAAGAAAATAAATTAAAAAAAAAAGTGCCAATCTACAGAAGATTTCCAAGCTGGGGATTTCCAAGACGTCTACAGCATGCCTCCGCAGACCCCAAAAACAATCTACTGAGGATGAGCCCCAGTCAGCACCATCAGACAACTGCCAGGGACATGCCCAGGCCCACCGAGGCCAGGCCTGCCGGGGAGCACGTCTGGCTCCTGATGGTACTCTGCGGAGGTGCCTGGCGTGGGGCAGGGGAGACCCCAGGGCTGCTCGCTGCCTTGCTCCCAGCCAGGCAGCACCCGGCAGCTGCCCACTGCCCACGTTCTCTCTGCAGGAAGAACCCGGGGCTGCGAGCCCCACGTGGGTGCAGCCCATGGAACCTACTAGATCCACCGTGTTCCTCTTGTTGGTCTCCCCCAGGGAGCTCGCACAGAACGTCTCCCACCGCTCCCTGACGTCGTCCGGGAGCTCTGCAGAGAGAAGAGGACAGGCGTCACCAGCCAGCGAAGGGCACGGCGCAGTGACCCACACCCAGTGCCTGGTGGCATGTGGCTGCCAGCTGCCGCGCGGCTCTCAGGAGGGGTTGATGGGGTCCAAGGAGAGCAACCGCCCCCCCCCCCCCCCGATCATCCACAACTGACGCCAGGAGTCCCCAGCAGCAAAGGCGTCACGTGAAACCTGTTCACAGACACCTAACCCGGGCAGCGTGACCCTCCCACACCCCCAAGAAGGGCGCAGAGGGCACTGCATGCATGCGTCTGTCCAGGCAAGGAATGCAGCTGGTGCCACTGACACAGTGTGTGCTGCCAAACTGCCATATTGCACCCCAACTGGCTCACGGGTCCAGGCCGACCCAGGGAGACCACGCAACATGGGAGTCGACCTTCCAGGGGAATTTGGAAGACGAACACTTCTCTGAGGAACTGAAGCCGTACTACGGAAGCTCTGGATCAAACGAGCCCGGGCCCCGCACGGCCATTTCTAACCGTGGGCCTGGCTGGGTCCCTTTCAAGCAGAACCGTTCCCGGCGTCTGTCTGGGAACAGCCCTGTGGCTGAAGCCCAGTCCCTGGGAGCTTGCTTTCTTTTTTATCCAGTGAAAGTTTTTATTTTTTGATTAGTGAGACACCATGAGGTACAGTTGTAGACTTACAAACTTTCGTGTTTGGGTTTCAGTTATACAATGATCAAGTACCCATCCCTCCATCAGTGTCCATTCTCCACCACCAATGAACTCAGTTGAAAAATATGGAATGCTTCACGAATTTGTGTGTCATCCTTACGCAGGGGCCATGCTAATCTTTTCTGTATCGTTCCAATTTTAGTATATGTGCTGCCAAAGCAAGCACAGGAATGCTTCTTAAGTTTGAGTTTATTTTTTAACTTTCTGTTTTTATTGTACATACAGTATGTAAATAAAGTTTGCCAAATATCAATGATTTTTAAAAAAATTTTATTTTATAAGGTAGTTCACAACATTTTATTACATTTAATATTCAAACACCTTCCCACCACCATATTTGGAATCTTTCCATCCCAATCCCCAATCCCTGTCTCAAAACACAACCAAATTAATATATTTTTGTATTGTTTGTTATAAAAAACCACTGAAAATGCTACAAAAAGTATCCCTAGAGGAAATAGTGTGAAGATTGTTCTATTTTGGCAAGGGGCTATTAAGATATTCTTTAGGATATCACTAACATGTTAAAGTTTGAGTGATGTGAGCTTTCAAATATATCTGAAAAAATATATATGCATATATATATTTCCCTTTATGATTGGTTGCTTACAATTTGAACCCCATCAAATGTGGTGTGGTACTCTTGGAGAATGGGTAGGGAGTGTATGATGTGTTGAGCCTGCATGGTCCAAAAATACATCCACTCATATGTGAGGCTCGCCTGAGCGTGTGGGGAGTGGCTTTGAGCATGGCGGTGGTAGGGTTGTGGAAGTTTTAAGATGCTGGGGCTGGGTCCATTGGGGCAAGGAGGGCTCTCACCCACCTCCCTTTGGCATGCTCCAAGTGAAACAGCCTGGCATGTGGTCCCGGGGCATGGCTATGGCAGGTGTCACGTTGCTCCCTTCTGGAAGATATATCACATGACTTTTAACTTATAAAACAAAAGAACAATATGAGTAGTTGAAAGCCAGTAAAACTTTTAAGTCACTGTCACTGTCCTCCTGTTGTTCATCGATTTGCTCGAGCAGGCCCAGTAACATCTCCATTGTGACACTTGTTACTGTGTTTGGCATATCAAAGTGGGTGAGATACTCTTGGTAGCTTGCCAGGGCTCTCCAAGAGGGGCGGAGGAGAGGAATCAAACCTTGGTCAGCTGAGTTGGCCGTGTGCAAGGCAAATGCCCTACCTGCTGTGCTATCGCTCCAGCCTTCAAACAATGAAATATTAGACCACTTCATACACTCTATTCAGAATGAAGCTATTCTTAGTTGGTAGAGCGATTTGTCTGGTTAATTCCGATAATTACAGTGCTACATACTTGAATATACTTGAAAAGGGAGATATTAGATATTCTTACCACGTACATACACAAAATGACCTTTTTCTTGGGGGATGCACACCTGGAAGTGCTCAGGACTTACTCCTGGCTCTGTGCTCAGGGATCACTCTTGGCAGGGCTTTGGGACCCATTTGTGGTGCCAGGGATTGAACTGGATCAGACATGCGCAAGGCAAGCGCCCTACCCACTGTACTATCTCTCTGGTCCTGAAACCATCATTTTGTGTTCATGGCTGATTTTATGGTGATAAGCATTTTGCAATAGGTGTGTATTAAACCAATATACCATACATCTTAAACTGACTCAATGCCATTTTTATCCACTGGCTCGAGAAAGATGAAAATAAAATAAATTCACACTCAGCTGATGATGTGCTGTAACATAATACCCTGCACTACAGGTCATGAATAAAATCAGCAGATTGAGGAGACGAAGACTGAGGCAAGAGGGGCCCTTCCTCCTGGATGGAGATCTCAGGGGGGACATCTAGGCTGGGACTATACTGGGGGAGAAAGAGCCACTGTGCTTCCTTGGAGGGAGGCAATCAAAGGATAGACACGGCAAGTGATGTGCTGTCTGGGGGCCAGAGATGCTGTGAGGGCGGAAGGAATACTCTGCCATCACTTAACTCACAGCACCACAAGAAGAAGCGATACTGTGGAAACTACAGATGTCATTTTCTCTTTCACCTTCTGGGAAATGAGAATTTCTCCCTGGTAAGCCCAAAGGAGGAAGTGCACGGGGCTGGGAAGGTTTTGGCAACAAGACAGAGAACCATGAGGACCTTTGGATTGTGCTTGTGGGCCACCAAGTTCAGCATGGTGTGACTCCTATCACTGGGCAGGATTCTAGCCCTAAGCTAAGTCATCACCTATCACTTGTTCCAACACAATGAATAGACTCAAGCAAAGATGAATAGATTCAAAGCTGGAAATAAACTCTATCTCAGTTCACTCCCTCCAAAAAAAGGTAAAATCCAAAGCTAGAAGAAGGTAGAAAAGGTCAGGATTGCCAAGGAATGAGCAAGAAGCTATTGCAGGCATCTCTCTCTCTTGAGCGACAGCCTTCTTGAAACCTTCCATGAACAGAAGAGCATAAAGCAAGAAAGCAACAACCATTGGTTAGTTTTCGGTGGAAAAGGGTTGTGAGCATTCCCAGACTTGACAGAGTCCCTGGGTTTGCTCCTTGGCACTGAAAAAAAAAATTGAATGTCTACCAGTCTACCAAGCCATAGAAAAAGTCCAGCATCTAAAATCACACCGACCAATAGCGCAAGCAGGAAGAGGTAACAAGGACGCGCCAGTATGGAGCCTGGGGGTTTCTTCTGCTGCAGAGAGAACACGAGTTACTGTTGCCTCTCCCCAGCCCATCATAGAACTACAAACACACTTTGAACTTTCAAGAAGCAGGGGATACCTGCATTCAACGTGTGACCTCCACCAGGAATTTGTAGGACAACAATAAATCTGAAAGCAGGCAGCGAGAATCACAGACACACAGAGAAAGAGAGAAAGAGAAGGAGAGAGAGAGAGAGAGAGAGAGAGAGAGAGAGGAGAGAGAGAGAGAGAGAGAGAGAGAG
>JAOXYA010000045.1:48995952-49008993 GCA_028565675.1 Sorex palustris | reverse complement strand
GTCTTTGCAAGTTCTTCCTGCTCTTCCTACACACACACACATACACACACACACACACACACACACACACACACACACACACACAGAGCAGTCAGGGAAATATATTCTCTGGCTCATTAACATTTCCGAGAATCTGCTAATGTCCAACCATGAGCTCCTGCGACGGCCCCTCCCTTCCAGTGCTCACAGGGTGGACACAGTCATCCCAGGTACAGCTGTGTCCCCCATCTCCTAGACCACCTGCCTTGCCAGACAAGGACAGCAAGTGAGACAGAACCGCTTTCTATTTGGGGAAAGCAAATAAAACTGGTCTGGAGCCTGACGCAGCTCTACCCCGATCAGCAGCTCCATGCGCCCGTCTGCAGGGAACAGACCTGGACTGGGGACAAGGGCCATGCTCCCCCAGAGAACGCGGAGCCCCCACAGGCGGAGGCGGATGGACATGGCACCCACATGGAGAGGCCCACCAGCCTGGTACCACCAACCATCCTGGTCCTCACCGTCCCGGGGCTGTCACCCCTCCTAGCTCGTGGCACCTGGAGGGAGTCTACTGTGGGCATGACAACGGGCACTGCTAACACACAAGAAGCGATCAGCAAACAGCTCAGAGTCCAGACGCAAACAACCACCGAAACCAGAAGAAACCAAAACAGCAGGCTAGTCCTGATCAAACAGGACGCGAGAAAGGCTGTTCTCTTCTTTCAATCGTCAGACTCACTATGAGCAAACTGGACTTCTTGGGTCGGCACCAACAGGACCCAGGATCTGAGCTGGGCGCCCTGGGTCTCGGAGACGATGGCTCACATCTGGGTCTTGTAAGAGCAGCCGAGGCAAGACTCACCTTCCCAGAATGAACCAACATGACTGGAACCAACCCAACTCAGTCTAAACTCACTCCTCTTAGGGACAAAAAGCCGCCCGCCACAGCCCAGCGGCAGCCGCTTCCAACGGGGATTCCATCCGCGCCGTTTCCCACTGTCGCCCACACACCCACCTTACTCGCAAGGCGCCCCGGGTCAACCCTCTCAAGCCAACCCCCCCAGTTTCCTTCCCGGGCCCTCTGGGGTCCATGTGAGTCTGAAACCTCCTTCACGTCACACGCCCCCTAAAGTTTGTGGATCCAATCCCTTGAGAGTCCGCTCTGAGGCCCCAGGACACTGCATCCCCGTACGGCATCGCGCTCACCAGCGCAAGGCAGCAAACGTGACCTAGCGAGCACACAGGTGCTGCAGTCACAGGGGCCGTGGCCACTTCCTGTGGCACTTCCTGAGTCACAGGCGGGGGGGGGGGGGTTATCTGGGGGGGGTCTCTCTTCTGAGGAAGAGATCAGGAGTACTGCGCGGGCAGGCCTCCCCACTGAGCACAGTAATGGCTCGCCTCAGTGACGTCACAGGGCTCCTGCCTCCTCGGCTCTACTTCGCCAAGGACTCTGCTGAAACTAGCGTTCGACGCTGTCAGCCCCGGGCCTGTTCCCGGCAGCCTCTGCCTCATGGGGCCGCCCAAGACCGCGGACAGAACACAAAAGGGGCACCAAGAGGCAGAACGGCACTCAACCCCTCGGTCTGACTTCTGGGGAGACGGCACCCCGAAGGCTAACTAGTCTATGCTACTGTGCTAGGGGGAAACTAAGGGCAGGATTTCCAGAACCTTGGAGAAGGAACATGACGATGATTTTAAAAGAGGAATCTACAATGACGTCACTCACACCCACTGACTAAAAGCACGGAAACTGGCCCTCACGTCTTTGACTTTAGTGTGGCCCCTGGGACGACGTGAGCGTCCACGACCCCGCTCCACGCCCAGGGCCGCACTGTCGCATGTCCGAGGAACAGCCAGTCGCCTCCCCGCACAGGCGGCCGAGGCTGCAGCTCACTCCACCCCTGGAGTGTCTCGCCGGCTATAAAGGAGCAGCGTCCTCACCCCAGCCATTACTGCAACGGGGCAGGAAACGCGACTTTCCCTGGGAAGCCGATCATCTCTGTTTTGCTGTTTAAGTCCTTACAAGGCGACACTACGTGCTGGGAAATGCAACTTGACTTCGTAGAACTTTGAAATTTAATAAAAGGCCATGTAACGGGCAGTTACGATCACAAGACTTGTGACTGCCATGAGCCGCAGTACAGCGAAGGATAAGAGAAGCACTGCGCCGCTGAAGAGAGGCCTGAACAGCCCCAGCTGACGACCGAGCTGGGGCTGACACCCGCCGATGCTTCAGGAGTTACTCCTGGCTCTGCACTCAGACCGAGCTGCCTGCCCTGGTGGGCAGGAGGGTCTTCCTCAGGAAGCGTCAGGAGACACGGGCGGAGGCAGCAAGGGAGCCAACACCAGGAGCCTCCACCGCCCCCCCGCTGCAGGGCAGGGACTCAGCGGGCGCCCCCTCCCTGGGGAAGGCGTCTCCACGCCACGCAGGCATCGCTGTCCCCGTGCCCGCCTGCTCACCCCCCACGGTGACTCCCCACTGACACTCACACGAAAGCACGTCGAGACGCATCAGAAGGGAAAGTAAGAAACGGGCTTTACACATACTTTTCTAAAGTGGCAAGCAGGGGATCTGGTTCTGGGCTGTTCTGAATTTGTAACATCTGGTCTCTGCTCAGGCGAACAATTTCACAAAGTGACTGTGATGCATTTGAGTGCCGCTGGAGGGGGGGAAAAAAGCACAATTTTAACTATGAAACATGGTCAAAGTTAAATCCATAATAAAAAGTCAGAGGAAATTGCTTAGGAACATAAAATAACACGAGCCATAAGCAACAATGAATTAAGTTCAGCTCAGAAAAAACATGCAAAGCCTGGGTATTTTCTTCTACTGAAACTAATGAACTTTATTTAACAAGACCACAGAGTACATACACTAAACAGAAAGATGAGATCAAAGTTCTGGAAAGGAAAAAAATCCTACAATTGGCCAAATTTAAAAAAAAAAAAAGGAGCTCAAATGAAGTATGTTTTAGCAGCGTAGAAAAATAAACACGATTATTCAATTAAGAAACTTCTAGAATGCTCAGTTGGGTAAATAACAGCACCCTCTGGCCTCCCCAGTGCCTGCCTCGCTCAGCGCCCAAGCCCCTCCCTCCTGCAGCCCGTGGACAGGTCAGCACAGCCCAGTGGCACCACAAGCTCCCTGGCCGCTTGTGCTCGAGGTCTGGGGGCGGGTACGGTGCAATGCCGTGCTCCTACCCACGAAGGCACGTCACTCACTGCCACGTGCTGCAGAACGAGGACTGGGAGCTTTCCGGAGAGGTCCCATGAACATTCTACCATGCCACACCCGGCAGTGCTTGGGGTGTGATGCCAGGGACTAGCCCGGGCCCCTGCACACCAAGCACAGCACCTGCTCGGCAAAAGAGCCCCTGTGCACTGCACTGCAAGCCCCACCCGCCCTGACACACCCGGGGGCAGAGTCGTCAGGAGCAGTGGCCACACTCATGGCTTGGCGCACTTCCCAGTCAGCCAGAGCCGAGAGAACTTACGTCTTCTTCTTGCGACGGGTGAACTATTTCCACCAGCCTCTGGATGATCTGCTCCTCGTTCAGCCACTGTAAAACACAACGCAGGCGTCACGGCACTGAGCCACCCTCGCTCTCATCCACGGCAGACTTACAGGCGGGAAACGGCCGCCACATTTTAAGACGATTACGGGCCTCTCTGGGCTCTGAACGCTACAGGAAATTACAAGTCCCCCGAGGAAGCGGGCAGTGACTCCACCCTTGTAACAGCCGCCCCCAGCACCACGACTGCTCTGATGTGCTGCAGGGCATGGACCCGGGCTTGGTGACCAAGGAAGAGGGATGGAGAGGGAGCGGGATCCGTTCCGCTTCTCTGAGCAATCACTCGGTTCAAGAGAGCTTCAGAGAGATCAAGAAAGACCCAGAGTTCCAGCCGCACCAGCCCCGGAGCAGAGCTGACAGTCACGGTCATGACAGGGGCCATCTGGAGGAACGAAGGACAGGACGAGGGGAGGGAGGGCAGAGAAACCTGGCTGCACGGGAAACGCCCTCCTCCCCAGAGGACAGAGGAAATGGGGCCCCAGGGCAGCTCGAGACTGGCGCCAACAACGCCGCGAGCACCCGGGCCCGAGTTCGCGAGTCCTCGTCACGCTCCGTACTGATGTGAGGTTGATGCCTGCGCTTCCCGCCCCCCGAGCTGAAGGCCAGCCGGTCTGACACCTGGGCGCAAGTCTGTTGATGGGTGGACGCCAACACGGGTGGGGCGGACAGAGCTCTCATCACTGAACAGGCACCGCAGGGGGTATCTGCCACTCCGCACCCTCAAGGAGCAAAGTTCTAAAAGGGCTGGTCCAGAACAGGGAGGAGGGGCCTGAGCACCCCAGAGAGGGCTCCGAGGAGTAAGCGGGTCAACAAGCCCCTACGCTTGCCTGGCTGTTAACACCCACATTCCAAGCCCACTCTGGGGGCGCTGGGAATGGAAGTCTTTAGATGCTTGTAGGTCACTTCCCCAACTCAGGTCTTGGTTAAGCGCTTTTACTACGTTCCTCCAGAAGCGCCAATGTTCTTCTGGAAAGGGATCTGAAATTCAACCTCAAGCATCCAACGGAATTTCTAAGAAGCTGTACTGAGTAACTTCCCCCTAGAATAATCCAAACAGAAAGGCGTTGGCTTCCTCTTCTGAGAAGGCCCTGGACACCCCTGAGCTCCTGCGTGCTGTGTGTCTCCGGCCCTGCTCTGGGGCACAGCCGCACAGGCCCTCCTGTCTCTGCCCCGCTACTAACACCGCCACAGTGAAGCTTGGGATGGAGCAGCCTGGGGGTCAAGAGTCACAACAGGGTCAGCTGAGGCACTTGCCCTGTGGGGGGCCAACCCCAGTTTGATCCTGGCATCAAATGACCCTGAGCACTGCGAGGAGCCCCGAGCACTGCACAGAGTAAGCCCTGGGCACTGCGAGGAATGAACCCCGGGCACTGCAAGAGTGAGCCCCGAGCACTGCACAGAGTAAGCCCTGGGCACTGCGAGGAGTGAACCCCGAGCACTGCAAGGAGTGAGCCCGGGGCACTTTGAGGAATGAGCCCCGGGTACTGCAAGAGTGAGCCCTGAGCGCAGAGCAAAGTGTAGCTCCTACGCACCATGGGTATGGTCCAGAAATTTTTTAAAAGCCACGAAGATGGACCGGGGTGAGAAAGCAAGCAGGGCGAGAGACAGAGGGACAAGAGGCTTCTGGCAGAGACCTCGCTTGCTACCCAGAGCCCCTCAGAAGGCCCTCGGATGGCAGGCACGGAATCCCTCTCTCCATCACGAAGCACAGGCCCGGGTCAATGAGCTCACTCCCCGGCCCTGCACACGGCAACGCCTCCCCTCTTCGACGAGAGACGAGACAGCATCCGAGCATCCGAGCGGACAGATGAGCAGGACCCGCGGCCAGCCCCGCCTACTCACGTTCAGCACGTCTTGCCTGGGCTGCGGGGGCTCGATGCACGTCAGCAGCCTGAGCAGCAGGTCCATGATCGCCGACGTCCCTATGTGCTTGATGATGAGGTCTACAAAATCCCGCTTCTTCTTCAGGAATTCCACGATCTGGAGGAACAAATCAAACCGGGAAGAAACGCAACTTCAGTGGAGACGCGTTCAGCTGCTGGCAATCCTGAGCCCCTGCCCCTAAGGGGGTGCCTGGCACACATGCGTGAGCACCAGAGCACCGCCTGCGAGCAGTTTCCGTCATCCCCGCCCACTCCACACAGCCAGCGAGGAGGGGCCAGACCCGAGACGCCTCGCGAACAGGCGAACCCCACCCCGCCGCTTCGGAGGCAAGGGCGGGCATCTGGAAGCCAGAGTACACCTGAGCAGGAGCAGAGGAAACCCAAGACGGACACAGCCAGGCCCGTGTCCCCGGCCCTCTAGCTGGGGGCCGACGAGGCCCACCGCAGGTAGCCACGGGGAACGGGACAGCAGGAGGGGTGGGGGCACCCCAGGGAGAGTGAGGGCTGCTGAACTCCCTGTCAGGGACCAGGGAAGGAAGCTGGGGAGGTACAACAGGGCTTGGCTGAATTTCAGCTTTAAGGATTCACGATCCCCGAACACACTGCGGCTTCGGCAAGCGTTGGCAGCGTGAACGGAACTGTCTCACACTGAGTCCTGCAGTGGCTCCTATAAAGCATGGTGTGTGTGTTGGGGGGAGGTCGGGGGGACGGGACACAACAAGACCGCTGGGCGAGGGTCACCCATGGCACTCACTGGCAGGCTCAGCCTATCCTAAGCCCCGTGAACAGCTGCCCCTACCGGGAGCTCCCGCAATGGGAAATGTTCTTTCAGGTTCCCAGAGCCTAGAGAGGTGCCGGGGATGGCGTGGACCCAGAGCTAACCACACACAGGCCGGAAAACTCTCACCGCCATGCCGCTTACTGCACTAGCCAGGCTGGAGAGGGCTCTCACCCCCCCGCCTCAGGGGCCTGGGACGCAGGGATGCTGTTACGGCAGCCTCGGACTCCTGGTTGGGAGCACGATTTGCGTGCATGTCCCTGGACAGACGTCCTGAGCTTAAGACAGCATGACCCCCTCTGGGTCTGACAATGCCAGGTCGGGGTGGGAGGGTGCCAGATCTTTGCGTGGCCGCAGACCATCACAGCCGCCACCGCTGCTGCTCAGCCTGCTGGGTCCAGCCCGCTGCTGCAGGAGCCGGGGTGAGGGCACTCCCGTGGGCAGCCAGGACTGCACCTCCCAGAGGGCCCAGACGGCCCCAGGCACTCTGAACAGCAGTTTCCAAAGGAGTTTCTGAACAAAGCGGTGCCAAGGCAGGTCAGGACGGGAGGCAAAAGGAGGCGCAGAAGGCATCGCGGCAGGAACGCACATGAGGTGACTTCCGTCCGGGCAATCCGTACCCGGACGCCAGAGCCAAACACCCAAGTCGACACTCAACCCCAAATCACCATCTGCATAAACCAAGAACCCCCACACGGGTGGGAAAGGCTCCGGATTCAAGTCCCATCTGAGCGACTGGGACGTGCAGCTGCTCGCCCAAAGTGCTCGCGTCCCAACAGTCACCAGACTGGCACTCTCACTCGGGGCAGCGGCCAAGGCGCTTTCGGAAAGGGAATCAGGAGGGGTGCGCCAGCGTGGGGAGCGGCTGGGCCAGGAGCCCGGGGCAGAGTCCCCGGGCGTCATCCCGGAGTGGCCGTCGGGGCCGACGGGGGACAGTTACCTGCTCCGGCTTCCTGCTGATGAGGATACTTAGCACCTTGCTGAAGAAGCTGGCGAGCAGGGGGTTGAGGGGGGAGTCGTGCAGGAGGAAGCTGTACAGCCGCATGAGCAAGGCCTCGTCCCCGCCCAGCCTGTCGTTCATCTGGGACACGTCCGAGGTCAGCAGCTCACAGGATATGTTGGGGTACCTGGAAGGACAGACACTCTCGGGACCTCGCCCAAGACAGACCCGGAAGCGCAGCGGAAACTCCAGTGCAAAGTCACCCAGGTGTCTGCTGAAGACGAGCAGAGCCTTTTCAACCGACTGTGGGTGTCTCGAGGGACGGGAATCTTCAACCCCGCCTCGAGGCTTCGAGACTGCCTCACGAGGAACCTGTTCTCCGAGGAACCCGTTCTCCCTGACATCAGAGCAGCCGGGACCGGAGCCGCCAGACGCCGCCCTGCAGGGCCCACACACCTCTCTGGCCCCTGAGCACAAGGCAGGCGAGCCTGAGCAGTGCAGCAGTGCGGAGCGTGGAGGAACACCAGGAGGCGACGGGCTCCAGGGACGAGCACTGCACACGAACTGCCCAGGGCCCTCCTTGCACCTTCAGGAGAACCAACTCCCCAAGGCACAACATCCACAGCAGGCTGGCACCCGTCACGGGTCACCACAGTGGGCCAGGCGACTCCGGCTGCAGCCCTGGAAACCCCCGCCTGGCGCATGCCCCCCACCGAGCACTGCCCACGGAGAAGGGCGGCGGGACAGTGTCCACGGCACGCGCGCACCCAGGGCTCGCTGCTCTGCTCTGAACCGCTCCCTGCTGACAGGCCATACCGGGGCCAGCACAGGGCCGGCCAGTCACAGGACAGGGAGGTGGACAATGGGCAAAGGCCACAGGCCACCACAGCAATGCCGAGCAGAGCCACCGCCCTGGAGGTGGTTGGGTGAGGCCCCAAACCGCCCCCTAAGAACACAGTGGGGGGGAGTGACAAGTCACAGCATGGGAGGCCTGACGCCTGGCCATGTCCCACCTCCTCAGCACTGTGAGGGCCTCCTGCCACCCCACTGCCACTTGTCCCTGGGCAAGGAGCAGGAGCCACCTCCTGAGGGCCAGAGCCCACTCTCCCCTCTGCTTCTGGTCTCCCCTGCACGTGCTCTTTCCATTCCGAGGCTCCAAAAAGACCAACCTGGCTGATGGGCAGCGAGCAGCCTTGGGGCGGGTCACAAGGAAGCGACCCCAGTGACACTCGGCCCGCCCAGCCGGCAACAGCCCGGGCTGCCTCCACCCCAGAGCTTGGGCCCAGCTCAGACCTGCTGCCCACCGCACACAGCCGGTGACCTGCCGTGGCCACAGCTGCATGCGGGCTCGGCCAAGTCACGAGCACCGAGGGGTCACGTCGGTCCTGCCCAGAAGCATGGCCGCATGTCCCCAGGGACGGAGTCGGGTTTTCGCTCCGGGACAAAACAGACCAGAGCCAGGCAGGATCCTGCCAGATAGAGGGACGGGCCCGAGCAGAGCCCCGCACACGGCGTGCCACCAGCAGGCAGCCCCCACGTAGACGTCGGCTGTGCCGGCGGGGCTGGCTGGGGGACATGCGAGCCCCCGGGGCCGTCCTCCTCGCCTCCCTCAGGGCATTGAGCTCTGGGCACACACTCCAAAGCTGGCAGAGAACAACAGGACTCCCTCCAGACCCAGGCCCCAGCAACTTGGCAGTCCGCCTGTGCCCGCGGACAGTTGGTACTGAGCAGAGGGGCAGGCTGGGGCTTCCACGGGGCGCGGGGGAGAACCGCAACAGGCGCGCCCTCCCGGCCCGCGCATCTCCCCGGCGCCCAACAGGCAGCCGCTTCACCTGAACGCGTCCTGCTGCTGGGCTGCCGAGGACCTCAAGAGTTGCAGATAAAAACAAAACGGAACCCCGGTCCTTTCGGCTCCGATGCAAGGTTCCCAGGGAATCTGCAGGGATCACGCCCGCCATGGGGGACAGCACGGGCCGGAAGGTGGGGGACATGGGCGACCGGCCCACACAACCACAGCTGGTCCTGCGCAAAGCGAGCGAGTTCCCTGAGACCCAGGCGCTTCGTTTCGGGTCACAAAATGTCAAGATTAAATTTACCAGCCACGCTCTTCCCATAGCCACGGCTCAGGCTGAAATGGCCCACGTGAGCCTGGAGAGTCACTTAATCTCACTTTTCCAATTTGCCAAGTGGAGAAGATACTTACTTGCATTGCCTTACTTACTATTTTAAGAAACTCTATCACCGTTTATCACTTTGCTCTTTAGCACAAAACCTTCCACCGCGGTCTAGCGTGTCTGTGCTCTGAGCCCAGCGTGCCTCGGTGCTCAGGGAGCCCACTGCCACGACCGTCAGACCCACGAGTGGCCAGGCTGACCCCCCACCCCCCGGAGTCCCACGCGAGGACACCAAATGCTCTTACTTGTATCTGATCTTCTCGTCCATGTCTTGAGGTGGTTCTTCTATAATGAACGAGACTAAATCTTCGAGGCATTCTGCTTTTAACAGAAACTCGATAAGTTTGCGGTTCTGGGCTTTACATTCTTGCAAAACATCTTCCTCATCCATTAACTCTTTCAGTGTCACATCTTCTCTTTCTAGGAGGGTGTCTATGTGGGATGATGAGTGAAGATCGAATTTCCAAAACATGCTGGTCTAAACAAAATGCAAAACGCAAGAGTCTTTAAAATAACATTTCTAAAAAATAAAATCAAATAAAAACATTTCTCCTTTGCATGAGTTCTTCAGATGTCAGTTTAGGTTTACAGTCTCTTTTAACTAAATGTTTCAAACAGAACCTGCAGAATGATTCAAGGCGGGCAAGGTCTGTCCCTTTTCAGAAAACGTTCTTATTCACTACCACAATTCTTTACTTGTAGGTGCTAAAAGGAAATCCAAATTTCGGAGAGGCTAACAACCGGAAAGTCCAATGAGGGAACAGAGGGTGTGAGGGCAGGGCACACGCATCTGGGCAGCAGCGCAGCCCACCAGTATCACCGGGGGTAGCCCTGCCCGCTTCCCAGCCTGTGGGGGTTTCGCAGGATCAAGAGCATTCTAGAGCCAGAACACGGAGCACTCCAGAATCTGCGGAGTGCCAGCAGCCATGACATGGGAAAGATGGTGTCATTCTACAAAGAGCAACGGAAACCTGCCTCTAGAAGCGCTGGCCAGGAGCTGACCGGGAGCCTGAGAAGCGCTGCTGTGCAAAGCCCCGGGCTGTGCAGCTGGGCCCGCCAAGCTGCAGGAACATGAGGCCACCGCATCCTACAACTGCTGTCACTGTCCCTCAGGTGACAAGAAGGCAGGGAGGAGCCGAGTGCTGAGGGGGTGGGGGGAAACCATGCTGAGCCCCCGCTGCACTCGTGACACTGTGCCCCGGGTTTTGAAGTATCAGGAGCACTCTAAAGTCAATATCAGGAGCACTCGAGAGCCAGTATCAGGAGGGGCCAGCAACACTGGCGCCAGGAAGCAAGTCCGTCCATACCTGCGGCTTTCAAGTCCTGAACTGGGGGGCCGCGGCCCCGGGAAGAGAGCTGGCGCCGTGGCCCACGGAACCTCATCACGGGAGCTGCCGCACCAAATCCACGCCCATGCGGACATCAGGGTCCACCGGACGCTCCGATCCTGTGCACCTTAAAATGCTCTCTTGGGGGACAGAGAAGGCACACGGCCCACCTGGCAGTGCTCGGGGATCAGTCCAGGGGGGCTCGGAGGGCCACATGGGGGCCAGACCCACACCTAGGTTGGACACTGCAGGCAAGCTCTCTCCCCGCTGTCCCCTCTCAGGCCCCTGGACGGGAATGCTGTGGCCCTGCTGGCAGCACGAACAGCTCCAGGGCCCAAAGGACCACCCGCACCCCAGCTGCCCCAACAAGCAGAGGCTGTTCTAAACGCGGCCCCTGACCCAACAGGGCGGGGCGGCCCCGGGACCCAGATGTTCCAGGAGCAGCACACCACAGTTGATGGGGTGAAGGCAGAGGCCATCGATCCTGATCCAAAAGAAAATAAATTTTAGCACATAAACATAAGGCTCAACCTGGAACAAGATGTTAGTGATCTCTTATACAAGGGCCTAATGGCTCTAGGGCGAGATACAACAATCTTCCTGCATTTTCCTCTAGGGAAATTTTTTGGATCATTTTTAACGTATTATTCATAACAAGCCATACAAAATGAAACTATGCAGGAACTGCTTTGGGGGCAGGCTTGGGTGGTGGTGGGAAAATTCGGAATACTGGTGGTGGGAAGGGGTCATGGTGGTGGGACTGGTGTTGGGATATTGAATGTAAAACTTGTGAACAACTTTATGAAAATGAAAGGAAATTGGGGTTAAAAAAGAATGCCCTGGAGTTGGAGCCAGAGGAGAGTACAGCAGGGAAGGGAGCTTGCTCTGCACACGGCCGACTGGGATTTGGTCCCCGGACACCGCCAGGAAAGACCGAGTGCACAGCCAGGAGTAAGCCCGGAGCACCACCAAGTATGCACCACCACCAACACCACCAACCACCACCCCCAATCTTTTTTTTTTTAAAAAAAGGGGTAGTCCAGAAATTCCACAGCAAACCTACCCAACAAGACTCCCGCGGTAGGAAGAGAACTCAGGGAAACCGACACCTCACCAGGACTGTTCTACCAGGCTGAAGTACCATTCAGAACTGAAGGAATAGCCAGGAAACAGCTTACGGAATTTGTAGCCTTGAAATCAGTTTTACAAAAAAAAACATTAAAGAAGCTTCTTTAAAAGACAATCTTCTCGGCACTTTGCCACCTTGCCTGGCACTGATTCCCTGATGGCACTGACAGCTGCCCCTGCTAGAATCAGGAAGGCCCATTTATCTCCAGCCTGCCAAGGGTTTGTGTACTTTTTTTTTCAATAACGATTTAATGTTTTATTTATACCAACTGTTCTATTGTTCAGGTGATTTCTTTTTACATCTAAAGATTTTTATTACAATCTTTTGCTTATGAATGCAAACAAGGAATATCTACAGTATTTTCTAACACAAAGCCGATATTCCAAATCCTTTTAGGATAAAGCACACTTTTATAGTTTTGTAGGCTATTCATATTTCCCTTAATTTTAAAAAATTCTCCTCTCTTCACTCTTAATAAATCGCATACTTGTCAGACTTACCTATTTCAAATAAAGTTTAAATGGATTAACATCAAATTATTTGAATTTATATACCTGGTTAAAGCTACTGTTTTTGAAAAACTGTTATTACCAACTTATCAGGCTGGAGCGACAGCACGCGGCCAACCTGGGTTCGATTCTTCCATCCCTCTCGGAGAGCCCAGCAAGCTACCAAGAGTATGCCACCCGCACGGCAAAGCCTGGCAAGCTCCCCATGGCTTATTCGATATGCCAAAAACAGTAACAAATCTCACAATGGAGACGTTACTGGTGCCCACTGGAGCAAATCAATGAACAACGGGAGGACAGTGCTACAGTGCTACAACTCATCATTGCATCACTGTAATCCCGCTATTCCCTGATTTACTCGAGTGGGCACCAGTAACGTCTCTATACGTACCAACCCTGATATTTTACCAGCCTCTCCGAACTCATCTTTCCCAATGATTGGAGGGTCTTTCAGGGTCAGGGGAATAAAACCTGTTATAGTCACTGCTTTTGGCACATCGAACACACCACGGGGAGCTTGCTAGATTCCGTCCATGTGGGCGAGACACTCTCAGTAGCCTGCCGGGCTCTCCGAGAGGCACACACACACACACACACACACACACACACACACACACTTCTAAATTTGTTGCCTACTATCTGAACCCCATCAAACATGATGTGGTAATGGTAAAATGGTAAAGGCCCTCCCGTTGATCATCGATTTGCTCGAGCGGGCCCAGTAACGTCTCCATTGGAGACTTTGTTGT
>JAOXYA010000045.1:48952861-48993169 GCA_028565675.1 Sorex palustris | reverse complement strand
CCGCCAGGAGTAACTCCTGAGTGCAGAGCCAGGAGCAACCCCTGTGCATCGCCAGGTGTGACCCAAAAAGCAAAAAATAAATAAATAAATAAATAAAAATTAAAATAAAAAAAAAGAAGGGGGACAGCCCAACTCCACACCCAGCACCATGTGGTCCCCTGAGCACCATGGGAGAGACCCTCAGCACTGTCAGGAGTATCCCAGAGCACTGCCAAGTGTGGCTGCAAAGTCAAATAATAAATAAATAACGGTCCAGTTAGGACCCCTCTGGACGCTGACCCCACCAAGCTGAAGAGACAGCATTGGGGGACACATCTGGGGCGGCCTCACCCTGCTGTCCCTCAGCCCGGGACTATCTCCCCAGCACCGTCAGCTGTGAGTGCAGCCCCTCTCCTGAGCCCTCAGGAGGAAGCCGCGTCCTGTCTCCAGGACAAGTCTTGCAGGGTCTCTGCAAGACTCACCCCTGCCCGAAGCAGCAATGGCGGAGAGGGACCCCAACAGGGCCTGCCCAGCCCCACCTGTGGGCGTCCTTCCACCTACCCTGGTGCCCGCCCACTCCACCAGCACACCCGTGCTCAGCCCCCCACTCGTCTGGGGACCCTCAGAGACCTTCCAGGAAAGAAGGGCATGGACGCTGTACCCAGAAAGGTGCCCCAGCTCGGGGGGCTGCGAGGCTGACCCCAGCCTCCTGTGGACCCAGGGGACAGTCCCTCCCCTCCACGGTGACAAGAGCCGGAACTGACGGCCCGACCGTGTCTCGGCAGGCCGCCCCTGCCCCTGTGTCTGTGCGTTCGGGCCGGCTCCGGTGCCGTGGCCAGGAGAGGCCCATGGGGACTGGCCCCCGCCCCCACCCCACCCCGCGCGGCCCCGCCTCTCGCACCCGCGCTCGGCGTTGACAGCGATGGCCCTGGGCTTGTCACGCTCCCCGCGCAGCACCACACCCACGGCGCCCCCGTCCAGCCGGAGCACGTTGATGCTGTTGGTGACCTCACACGTCCAGAAGAGGGTGCGGCTGTAGATGTCCAGGCTGAGGTCGTGCGGCTGCCGGTCGGGGCTCTGGCCGGGGCTCGGGGCGGTCAGGAGGGCGGGCTGCAAGAGAGGGCACCCTCAGAGCCTGGCCGCGGCCGAGGGTCCCAGGAACCCCGACCCATCACCCACGGGGCCACAGCCCACACCTCACAGGACACAGGAAGGCCCTCGGCACCCCAACAACCTGCCTTCAGGTGCCCTCAACAACCTGACCTGGTTTCTACACTGAGACAGGGCGGGGGCCCCGAAGGCTCGACCCCTCCCTCACCCACAGCCCGCACGGCAGCTGGCCCGGGGTCCCAGCCTGAGCCCCGCTAAGGGCCCCGTTTGTCTCTGCAGGGACACCCACATTCCTTAAGCTGTGTCCCAGACGGGGCTCCATCCCCGCGGTCCTTCCCGTTCCCCACCGAGCTGGGCAGCTGGGGTGGGGGTTGGGAGGCGGCCACCTGCCTGCACTGGCTGAGCCCCATGGAAGGTGGGTGGGGACAGGTCACAAAGCACGCACGGGGGGGTGGGGGGACAGAGAGCAGCACATGAAGGGGGAGCGGGGAGGAGTCAGTTGGGTTCAACCCCCGGGCACTGCGTGGTTTGGTCCTGGGGGATCCGGGCACCACCGGGTGGCCTGAGGGCAGCTGTGGGCACTCACATGGCACTGACATCCTGAAAGGGGTCCCAGGCCACTGAGCACCACTTGAGAGGCCCCCAAAAGTGGGGGCACACTCCACAGGGTTAACCAACTGGTTAAAACCCCAACTCCAGTTTCTTTTTTTTTTTTTTATTGCTTTTGGGTCACACCCGGCGATGCACAGGGGTTGCTCCTGGCTCTGCACTCAGGAATTACTCCTGGCGGTGCTCAAGGGACCATATGGGATGCCGGGAATCGAACCCGGGTTGGCTGCGTGCAAAGCAAACACCCCCTCCCCGCTGTGCTATTGCTCCAGCCCCAAGTTTCTTTTCTTTTATTGTTTTTTTTTAGGCCTCAGCCACCTGTGCTTATGGTTCACTCCTGGCTCTGCACTCAGGGTCACTCCCAGCTCTGTGCTCAGGGGTTACTCCTGGCTCTGTGCTCAGGGTCACCCCCGGCAGAGCTCAGGACACCACATGTGTGCCGGGGATGTAACCTGGTTCGGCTTCACCAAGGCAGGTGCTCTCCCCCCTGCACTAGCACTTTGGCCCCCAAATTCCAACTTGTTCTGTTTTGGCTTCGGTTGTTGGACTACACCTGGTGATGCTCGGGGGTTACTCCTGGCTCAGTGCTCAGGAATCATTCCTGGCGGTGCTCAGGGGACCCTGTGGGATGCCGGGATCAAACCTGGGTTGGCTGCGTGCAAGGCAATCACCTCCCCGCTGTGCTATGGCTCTGGCCCCTTCACCTCCACTTTCTAAACCAGAAGCAATACTCTCTCCCTAGCCGATTCTGGGCCAGGGGCCCCCTCCTCCAGGAGCCCAGCGGGGGTCGCAGGGCAGCCGCCACATGGCCAGAGGTGCCTGGCCAGCACAGTCCGGTGCTGGCAAGATGCTCTCAGCCGCTCCCACTAAGGGACCTGGAGGACGTCTGCGGCATTGGACACAGGCTGTGACGCCCCGAACTCAGCAGGCAGGGGCCAGAGGGGGGTCGGGGGGAGGGGACAGGCTCCAGGGTGGGCAGTGGACACAGCTGGATGGCATGTGAATCGTGGCTGTGTGTTCCCCACACAGTGGCGGCTGAAAGGGGGCCCAGGGAGAGGCTTAGCAGCTGGAGCGTGGGGTCTGTGCGGCGGAGCCCACCTCACTGCCCTGAGCACTGAGCGGGGGCCCCCAAAGTCTCAGCTTAGTGGCTGATACCACGTCTGGTGTATTTTCAATAAAAACAATGGGGCCTGGGGCAGGCTCTGCATGCGGGAGGCTGGGGTAGGAATCCAGGTACCCCAGATCGCCCAAGCACCACTGAGTGCAGTCTACAAAAAAAGAATCAAGGGGAGGACTTCAAACACCCGGTGGGCGTAGTTAATGAAACACAGAGGGGATGCACCAAGTGGGAGCCCAGAAGCCCATCCAAGGGAGCTTCCTTTCCTGACACCTGCTCTGCAGGATCCTGAGGCAATTTGCACCAGACATTCTCCCTGCAGGGAGCCACGGCCCTCACACCCCTCCTGCCCCCTCCTCCTAGGCATCAAGGATTCAACAGGCCTGTCTCTCTGCCAGATGAAAAGCTCCACTCCTCAGCCCGCACCAGCCTGTCCGGCTCATCCAAGGACCCAGCCTGCGACGGGCTGACTTTTCCCTTGGTGGGTGATGGGCAGGAGGCCCCCTCACCACTCCCACCCCTCCCACCCCCCCTCCACCCCCCCTACAGTCGACCACGCCCAGCAGTGGTGAGCCACGCCCAACAGATTTGAGCCACGCCCAGAAGTGGCGAGCCACGCCCAGCACCCACAAGCCACGCCCAGATCCGCTAAGCTCACAGTCACCTGCTCAGGGTCCAGGCAGCCCCGGCTGCAGACACCAGCACCTTCTTTCCCAAGTCTCCCCAGCTTCCCCGCATCACTGGTCAGAGAGGCCCGGATCTCACGGGATGACCACTGATTCCACCCTGCCCGACCACTCGACAAAAAGCCAAGTCCCATGATGTGGACGCCGGTCGGTCCGGGACTCCCAGCTCACTGACAGTGTCTGCCGAAAACGCCTGCCGGTGGCCCCAGGCCGGGGAGGCCCTGACACACAAATGCTGCCCCTCTAGGGCTGGGGTCAAACCTCACGGTGCAACTACATCCTTGCTCTGCACAAGCCACGCCCAGCACCGACAAGCCACGCCCAGCACCGACAAGCCACGCCCAGAACCGACAAGCCACACCCAGCTCCTCACGGACCAGGAAAACAGGTGAGGAGGAGACACATCCCGTCCCTCCTCCCGGCTCCCAGCTCTGACCACACCATCCACCCCACTGGCCCTGCCAGTTGCAGTGGCAGGGGCTGGACCCCAGCTGGTCCAGCGTGTCCTGCCCCTGCTCCCCCGAAGCCCTGTGTCTGGGGTCAGAGGCTGAGGAAGGCGTGGGGTGTTCCACTATGACCCCCAGAAGCCGCAGGCAAACTGCCAAGCCCGGCAGGACCCATGTGTAACCTCTGGAAATAGGAAACCAAGTCCCCTCCGGCCCCCAGAGCAGCGCCCGGTGTCAGAGAGCCTGAGAATGGGGCTGGAGCAATAGCACAGCGGGTAGGGCGTTTGCCAGGAGTGATTCCTGAGTGCAGAGCCAGAAGTAACCCCTGAGGAGCGCCAGGTGTGACTCAAAAAGCAAAAAAAAAAAAAAAAAAAGAGCCTGAGGAGCAGGAGCCTTCTCCCGACACACATCAGTGACACTTGCCTGGGTACCGTCGTCCTTGGCCCGCTTGATGTTCTGCCGCCCGTCCACCCAGTAGATGAACCTGTCCAGTGGGTCATAGTCCATGGCCCGGACATTGCGCAGCCCGTGCAGGGGCAGGACGAGGTCCGGGCTCTGCTGGTCATCGGGGATCATGCGGCTGATGGCACCCTTCTGGCTGAACAGCAGGAAGGTGGTGGGCGCTGCAGGGAGAAGCAGAGGGGCCGCGGGTCAGGGCGGGGAGCTGGGGGCAGACTCCGAGTGACCAGCGGGCAGATGCAGTCGGGGGCTCTCACGGGGGCGTGCTGGCCTGCAGGGGCAGTGGTGGGACTGTCCAGGCCGCGTCTGCATCCCTGCGGTCCTGGTACTTCAAACAAGCCCGTGTTCTTGTTACAGTAGAAACGGGCGCTAGGGTGATGGCCCAGAGGGCTCTGCATAGTTAGGCCGGCGCTGGGTCCCTGTCCCACACTGAGAGACCCGGGAGCACTGTACCAGGAGCAGCCTCGGAGCACTGCTGGGTGTGCCCCAGAGCTGGTATGGAAGAAAAGTAAAATACAAGGGGTGGGGAAAATAGTAGCTAAATGGGCTACAGCACGTGCAGGAGCCCCGAGTTCAATCCCCAGAATGCACGCTCCCTGCCCCCCGCCCCCTGCCCCTGCCATGCTGCCTACAGCTGAGGGGGCCCCAGAGCGAGGCTGGGTGCCAGCACGGAGCATCCCAGGAGGAGCCCCAGGCCCCGTGAGCACCGCTCGCAACATCCTCCCCTCTCCCCACAGAAGAAGTGGAAATAAATTTATTGCAAATTATCAAAACCTGAGACAGCAATGGGGCGAGCACAGTCTGTGTGTGTGTGAGTGTGTGTATCTGTGTGTATTTGTAAGTGTATCTGTGTGTGTGTGTGTGTGTGTGTGTGTGTGTGTATATATGCAGGCCTGGGGGAGGGGGGCAACAGCTGATGCCCAGGACACAAAACAAAACTCGAACCATGGGGTGAGGTGCTGGGGACCACGTCCCCCTGGGAACTGGTCTTGCAGTCTGAAATCATCTTGTGTGCATGCCAGACTGGAACCCAGGCGTGCCCCTGCCTGGACAAGGAAATTGTCGTCCAGGGGGTGCCGGGGGCCCCTGAGGGGGAGGGGCACTGTTAAGAGTGACTGTGGTGGGGCAGGTGGAGCGAAGCGGTCACCCGAGGTTGGCCAGCAGAGCATGGGCACTGTGCTTCTCTGGGGCTCTTCAAGGTGGGCCATAGAGTGGGGCGAAGGCCCAGTCCCCCCCACAGGTGGGGACCAGGCAGGCCTGGGTTCCTGCTGAGGCCCGCATGGCAGCTGCTGTGCCCATGTTCCAGGGGAGTCAGGGCTGCTCAGAGCCTCCCCGAACCCCAGGGCATGTGAGGGAGGCCAAGGGCAGAGACTGGATTCCAACCTTAGCACTGTGTGGCATTGGGTGGCTTCCTAGGCGTCTCTGTGCGAGGTTGCTCCAACCCGTTAGAGCCTAAAGAGGCCACAGGAAGCCGAGATGACGCTCCCCCTGGGATGACCATCCTGGCCTGGCCCCTCCAGTGTCAGGATGAAGCTCCAGGGCCTCACCCAGCCTGGGCCACTCAGTCGCATCATACTGTGCAGTGCGCGACCTGCCCCACTGTCCATGTGCTCCAAGGGACGCCCCTCCCCCGCCCCTCTCTCCCCCGTCAGAAACTCTTCTCCCACTGGTGGGTGGGCAGGGGCACATGGGGTCAGCGAGGCACTTACGGCTGCAGTTGCGGCTACTGGGGTCCAGCGTATAGTGCGAGGCGCAGCCGCAGCGGTGGCCGCCAGGCACGGCCAGGCACAGCTGCCCACAGTGGCCATTGCCATGCACACAGTCGTTGACGCCGTCCTGGCGGGAAGAGTGGAAGACCAGGATGTCCATCACGAAGTCCAGGTGACCCTGGATGAGGGTGCGGTTCCGGCCGCTGGTCTTGTCGGCCCGCTCGATGCTGTGCAGGTTCCAGTCCGTCCAGTAGATGTAGTCGCTGTACTGTGTCAGGCCGAAGGGGTGCGGGAGGTCGTCGGCGATCACGACCCGGTCCTGGCCTGTTGGGGACGCGGCACGGCCTCAGCCTGGCAACCCGCCGAGCATGTGGCCGCTTCGGAAAACGGGCAGGGGGACTGGAGCATTAGCACAGCGCGGAGGGCATTTGCCTTGCACGCAGCCGACCCGGGTTCGATTCCCAGCATCCCATATGGTCCCCCGAGCACCTCCAGGAGTGATTCCTGAGTGCAGAGCCAGGATTAACCCTTGTGCATTTCCGGGTGTGACCCAAAAGCCAAAATGAACCCCAAAAAATACAAAAAACGGGCAGGAGTGCGGGCAGCCATGCCCCCACACCTATCCTGGAAGAACCACTGGGACCCAGCAGGGCCCAGGACCACCGAGCACACACGGCCGAGGGGTCCAGGCTCGTCTGTGCCAAGAGAACCAGGAGATGGAGCGGCAGGCCCGGCAAGGGGCCGGGAAGACGCCGCATGCACCAGGCCCTGGGGGTTTCTGTTTCAGCATCACACATCCTGGCGATGCTCAGAGCTGACTCCTGGTGAGGCTCAGGGGACCATAGGGGTGCCCGGGAGCAAGCCTGGGTCGGCCACAGGCAAGGAGCATGGCCTCCTCACTGTCCTCACACTCAGGCCCTAAGCAGCCCCTCAGCCAGAAGGACAGGACCACAGGAGAAGTCTTGGACGTGATGGAATGAAATCAGGTGCTACCGACGTGCAGGGAGAGAGCACTGGTAGAAAGTTCTAGAACAGCTGCAAGGGCATCAGTCACCCAGGCAGCTGGGAGGTCGGGGACAGGCTGTGTGCCGGCTCTGCATACAGACACCCTCCTCTGACCACGTGGGCTGCTCCCCCTTTCCTGTGTCTATGTCAAAGAACTTTGCACCCAAAGTTCAAGAGTGTCCGTAGCACGCCCTGTCCTGGCCACCCACAGCCACTGTCCTGACAACAGCCAGTCCGCTCATGGTCACGCCCCCGGCCACATGGGAACTCGGAAAACTGGCTTCACTCCAGGACCCCTAATCTCTCCGTCTAGTAATAAAGGGGTGCTGGGGGCACGAGGTGCCAGGGGCCAACCCAGGGCTTCATTTGTCACTTGGTTCTGTCCTTACACAATACCCCACTCAGTGCTTATTCTTTTGGTTTGTTTTTTGGCCCACACCCACCGGTGCTCAGGACTCACTGCTGGCTTGGGGGATCCTGCAGTGATCAAACCGGCCAAATGCAAGTGCTTTAACTTCCATACTCTCTCTCTCTCTCATCACAGAATATTTATTTGTAAAAATCAATATCGTACTTTTATTTTTTGACTTTTTTTGAGCCACACCCGGCAATGCTCAGGGGTTACTCCCAGATCTAGACTCAGGAATTACTCTTGGAGGTGCTTGGGGGACCATATGGGATGCCGGGGATGGAACCTGGGTCAGCCGCGTGAAAGACAAACTCCCTACTCACTGTACTATCGTTCTGGCCCCAAATCAAAATCTTAAATTTTTTATCGCTCTGGCCCCGAATCAAAATCTTAAATTTTTTTTCTTTTGGGGTCACACCCAGCAATGCACAGGGATCACTCTTGGCTCTGCACTCAGGAATGACTCCTGGCAGTGCTCAGAGTCCATTTGGATGTGGGGAATCAAACCCGGGTCAGCCGCGGGCAAGGCAAACGCCCACCCTGCTATGCTATCGCTCCAGTCCCAAATCTTTAAATTTTAAAAAATGCTCAGGGACTGGAAAGAAATCTGAGGATACTGATCAGAGTCGGGGATCGGTGCCATCGATCAACCGCTTCTCTTCACAGAGCTCTGGGCTCCGGGAAGGGGCAGAGCTGACCACTGCATCACTCCAGAGAACGTCATGAAGGAAGAACGCTGACCCCACACACACGCGAACACACCTGCACATGCCAGCACACGCCAGCACACACCAGCGATCGCCTGCACATGCCTGCATACACCAGCACACACCTGCACACGCCAGCACACACCGGCACATGCTACCACATGCCTGCACACACCGCACACGCCAGCGATCACCTGCACACGCCTTCACATGTTTGCACACAGCTGCACATATGACACACACCCGGGGGCAGGCCGGGAGTGCCTTTCTGTCCTGTGCTAAGTGCTCAAGGCAGCACCTCAGGCCTCTAGGGATAAGACTGGGGCACAGAGAGGTTAAGGAACCAGCTAAGGTCACACAGCAAGTGAGAGGCAGCGCCAGGATGGCCCCCCAGGGTCCCGGTTCATGCTCCACAGATGCCACATGGGAGCCAAGCGACACTCCCGGTACAGAGGCCCGGAGATTCCAGGAGACTGAGGTTCTTGGCCCACGGGGGGTTCCAACTGTGCCGTGGCCAAGTTTCCTCCTGTGGGGTTGGTGCGTCACTCACTGTGGGCTGCGGCCATCAGGGACGAGGCCAGCTCTGCCCCTGACCCCAACCGGGCAGCCACAGCTGAGCTGCCCAGGCAAAGCTCCCTCTGGCCCCTGCTGTCCAGGTACCCTGGGGCTGGTCCCCGGTAGTCGGATACTCCCTCCATCTTGGGATCAATGACACTGGCCCAGAGTCTGAGATGCTGCCTGCCTCAGTTTCCCCATCAGTGGGTGCCATCAGTTACAGAGCCAGGGGCCAGGAGAGGGGAGCACGCAGAGTAGGTGCGAGGGTCTGGCGAGGGCAATCTCAATCCCGGCACCACACGGGCAGCCCAGGTGCCCCCTCGCTGCCGGCCAAGCAGAGTGGGGAGCCCCTGCGCCCCCTTGCTGAGGTGGCCCGACAGTGGCCGGGGGCGGGCAGGGGCGCGGCACTCACCCAGCATGTCGGAGGACTCGATCATGTTGGTGTCCAGGTCGGTCCAGTAGAGGCGCTGGTCGGCGTAGTCGATGGTGAGGTCGTTGGCACGGCCCACCTTGTCCACCAGGGTCACGGCGCCGCTCCCGTCCATGCAGGCCCGCACGATCCTGGGCTTCCCGCCCCACTCGGTCCAGTAGATGTAGCTGGGCAGGAGACATGGGGACACACACGGTGGGCTCGGGGCCGTGACTGGATGGCCGCAGCCGCACCCAGGGCGAGGGGGACTGGGGGACGGGCTGACGCCTGACTCGGTAAACGGGCCCCAGTCCCGCTCCCCACAGAGTCGAGAGCGGGCAGACGCAGGTTCCAGAAGCTGCCGGGATGCGGTCACTGTCCCCCATGTCCCCCACCTCAGGGACGCGCCGGGCAGGTTGGTGGTAGTCTGTACACTGCCTGACCTTACACTGGTACCAACCCCGTGCGACAGCCTCACTCCCTGACCGGCTGAGAGAGGGCGAGCCCGAACAGGGTGAGGCCAGGGCCAGACCCGTCCGCGAGCTGGGGACGGTCACCGTGGGGCGGCAGGGCAGCCGCGGGCTCGTCTCCTCCTGGGACTGCCTGCCCCACTGCTCCTGGGACCCCACGCCCGGGCTCAGCGCTGGCACCGTGACCTCAAGGACACGGTCACACAAGCCCTCGGCCCAAAGGATGCAGAGTGCCAGCTAGGACCCCGGCATAGGCAACCCCCCACCCCGAGCCGCACCCACAGCCCTCACCCTCGGGTGGGGTCCAGGGCCAGAGAGCGCGGGTTGTCCAGGTCCTTCCAGACGAGGACCTGCCGGAACTGGCCGTCCAGCCGCGCCACCTCGATCCTGTTGGTCCCGGTGTCGGCCCAGTACAGGTTCTTGCCCATCCAGTCCACAGCCATGCCCTCGGGGTAGTCGAGGCCGAACTGGACCACGTGCTCCACGGAGCTGCCGTTCAGGAAGGCGCGGCTGATGGTCTGGGGGGCGGGAAGGGAAGGGGGGTCAGCACGCGCCGGACCCTCCTCGGGCTTGGCATTGGCATCAGCACGGGAAAGGCCAAAGCACAGAGCAGGCTTGGCAGGACAGAGGGCGGCGGGCCTGTCCCCGGGGTCACGGAGAGTCTGGGATGGGAAAACCCCCCAAGAACCCGTGGGAGCATCCGGGCAGACAGGGAGCGCGGGGGGGACAAGGATGGTGCTTCGGTTTGTTTGCTGGCGACTCGGGACCCCTCCCGGAGGTGTGGGGGCAAATGGGCCCCACACCCAACAGTGCTCGGGGGCCTTGGGGCCACACAGTCTGGGGCCCAACTAGAGGGTCCAACCTCGAGAGCTGAGTACTCCCCCCAGCCCAGATGGACCCTGTGAGACACTTTCTCTTTTTCTTTTATTTATTTTGGTTTTGGGGCCACACCTGGCAGTAAGTCAGGGCTTACTCCTGACTCTGCTCAGGGCTCATTCCTAGCAGGGTTCAGGGGACCCTATAGGATGCCTGGGGATCGAACCCGGGTCCTCCATGTGCAAAGCAAATGCCCGCCCTGATCCGGCCACAGAGACCCGGGTGCGCGCCCCGAGTGATCCTGGAACATGTGAATCCCCGGAGAGATAATCAAGACGCTGGCCCCCTCTTTCTTTAAAAACAAACTGCCTCGCCTTTGTTCCGTTTTGTTTGATGAGTGTGATTTTTTTTTTCTTTTTGGGTCATACCCAGCATTGCTGGGATTACCCCTGGCTCTGAGCTCAGAAATTACTCCTGGCGGTGCTCAGGGGACCCTATGGGATGCCTGGGGATTGAACCCGGGTCCTCCGTGTGCAAAGCAAATGCCCTCCCTGCTGTTCTATTGCTCCGGCCCCTTCTTAAAAAAAAAAACTGCCTAATAAACAAACAAACAAACAAACAAACTGCCTCGCCTTTGTTCCATTTTTAACAATGAGCATGATTTTCTTTTTGCTTTTTGGGTAACACCCAGCGATGCTCAGGGGTTACTCCTGGCTCTGACCTCAGAAATTATTCCTGGCGGTGCTCAAGGGACCATATGGGATGCAGGGGATCGAATCCTGGTCGACTGCATGCAAGGCAAAAGCCCTACCCGCTGTACTATCGCTCCAGCCCAATGAGCATGACTTTTTTTTTTTTTTTTTGCTTTTTGGGTCACACCCGGCGATGCACAGGGGTTACTTCTGGCTCTGCACTCAGGAGTTATCCCTAGTGGTGCTCAGGGGACCATATGGGATGCTGGGAATCGAACCCGGGTCGGCCGTGTGCAAGGCAAACACCCTCCCCGCTGTGCTATTGCTCTAGCCCCCCAATGAGCATGACTTTTGAGGGTGCAGAGGAGGGGGTTGGGTCATGCCCGGTGGTGCCGTGATGGGGTGGCCGCACATGGCCAACGTCTTAATTATCTGTCCAAGGATTCACACGTCCCAGGATCACTCGGGGCACGCACCCGGGTCTCTGTGGCCCCGGCCCCACACGTGGAGTCTGTGACGAGGTTCCATCAATGACAGCCCCACAGACAAGGGACGCCCCCAAGCTGTCACCACACACCGCAGGACACCCCGCCCTCACCCGGGGTTTCTCCGCAGCAAAATAAAATGCTGTATTTGGTGCGGGACACGAGCTCGTGCCTGGGGTCAGGTAAACAGCGTCCCCCAGGGCCCCTCCGCGCCCACCTTCAGGCCCACGTCCGTCCAGTAGATGCGGTTGTCGGCCACGTCGAAGTCGAGCGCCGAGGCCTCCTTGACGCCCGTGAGCGGGATGGCCACGTCGTTGTTGCTGGTCTCCAGCGAGATCCTGTGCACGGCCGCGCGGCTGGTGAAGACCAGGAAGGCCTCGGGCACCACGCACGTGTGCAGGTCGCCCAGCAGCTCCAGCCCGATGGGGCAGCCACACTTGGTGGCGCGCGGCGTGAAGAAGCAGAGGTGGCTGCAGCCCCCGTTCCGGTCGGCACACGGGTTGGTCCCTGCAGGGCGCGCACGTGAGCCTGGGCCAGGCACGGGACTCGAAGTACTGGGGACAGGGCCATGCCCGCGGGGGGATGCAGCAGGGAGGACAGGTGGGGGGCTCGGGGTCATGTCCCCCGGGACCGGGGAGAGGATGGGTCGGGGAGTCAGGGTCATGTCCCCAGGGGCTGGGTGGAGGACAGGTAGGGGGCTTGGGGTTGTGGGGAAGGACGGGGTGGGGGGCTCGGGGTCATGCCCTCCAGGGTCGGTGGGGAGGGAGGTGACGATGGTCACTGTAGCACAGTGGCCTCTGGGCCTAGACTCGCTCCCTCTGTCCACACCGCAAGCTGGAGGGGTGACCCACCCCACGGCCAGAGGCTGAGCCCTGAGTGGAGGAGCAGGGAGGAGAAAGAAGCAAGCGAAGAACCCTGACCCGACCCATCTCCTGACCAGGCAATGGCCACCCTCACACCCCAGGCCCTGAACTCATGAGACCCCCCCAAGTCCCTGCAAGCAGACCCTTGCTGAGCCCCCAGACCCCATAAGGCGGGGAGGCGCCTCCTGGACATTCTCATACTCTACAGGGGTGCAGGGAGGCGCTGAGACGAGGGAGGGGCCAGGGCAGCGCCCCTCCCCCGCCCATCCCCTCACAGCCCCGCCTCCAGGCCATCACTCTGGGACCCTTACTGGTGAGCCCCCAGGGCTGCTCCCTAGTTCCAAGATGGCGGGGGGCAAAATGTCAGTACAGCCTGACCTGCAATTTAAGACTAATCTCTTCTTGGAAAAATGTTAAAATACGTTGTACAAGTTTCTGAACTATGCCTGGGGTAAGCGCCGTGAGCCCACCACTAGGGCTCACACCCTGATTCACTGAAAATCTGCAAGCTTTGTTAATTCCCCATTTTGCCCAGTTCCTCATGTAATCAATTATATAAGGCCAGCTTGGGAGAAATAAATTTGGAGCTCGATCAGAGTCTTGACTTGCTCCCATCCTCTCTCTCTCTCTCTCTCTCTCTCTCTCTCTCTCTCTCTCTTTCCCATTCACGCACCCTCTCCCGGTTATCCACGTTGACTAGTCCCGCGGGTCAGGGCACCAATCTCAAATGACCAATCCTGTTCTAAAGCTTCCGGATCCCACTAACGTGCTACTGAAACTCTAGGGCACGGCAGAGGGGGTGTCACCCACCGACACTAATTCAAAGGCAAACACTGAACAGCTCCAGCCTCCACTGACCCACCCACCACCCATGCAACCAGCCACAAAACCATCCACACCCCACCCACCTACCACATACCCACCCCCCACCCATCCATGTTCCCTCATTCACCCATTACTTTGCCCCCCCACCAAGTCTCTCCATCTTCCACTCGCGCTTCCAGCCACCCTCTGTGCTCAGAGCCCACCCGCCACACTCCTGGCCCTGCCACCTGACGTGGCCATGTGCTGGGCCTCGGCCACATCACCCGAAACCACCTCCCAGCAGCCCAGACCCGGTGCCATTCCACTCCCTGTCCTCCCCCACCCCTGCTTCAGGACTCACCGAGCACCTTGGCCACGTTCACGGCCTTGAGCCCCATGAGGTCGGGCAGCTGGTCCACGATGACATCACGGCTGGCCTTGACCTTGTGCACGCGCTCGATGCTACGCCGCTGCCAGTCGGTCCAGTAGATGAAGTCCCCAAGCAGCGTGAACCCGAAGATGTGCGGCAGCTTGTCCTCCAGCAGCGTCCGCCTCTTCGTCCCATCCACGTCGATCACCTGCGGGGGCGGGAGACGCACGTGGGGATGGGGCGGGGGCCTCCCCGGAGGACAGGAGTCCCGGGCTCCCTCGAGCAAAGGGCTGGGGCCCAAAGAACACTACAAAAACCTGGACCAATAGGACCCAGAGGGCTCCACGCAAAGGAGGACCACCAATGGGGTCCATGCAACAGAGGACCACCAGTGGGTTCCATGCAATGGAGGACCACCAATGGGGTCCACACAACAGAGGACCACCAATGGGTTCCGTGCAACAAAGGACCACCAATGGGGTTCACGCAATGGAGGACCACCAATGGGTTCCACGCAACAGAGGATCACCAATGGGTTCTATGCAACGAAGGACCAACAATGGGGTTCACGCAACGGAGGACCACCAATGGGGTCCATGCAACAAAGGACCACCAATGGGGTTCACACAATGGAGGACCACCAATGGGTTCCACGCAAAGGAGGACCACCAATGGGTTCCATGCAATGGAGGACCACCAATGGGTTCCACACAACAGAGGACCACCAATGGGTTCTATGCAACGAAGGACCAACAATGGGGTTCACACAACGGAGGACCACCAATGGGTTCTACACAACGGAGGACCACCAACGGGGTCCACCTAACAGGGTCCGCCTAACGGAGGACCACCCACAGCAATTGTGTTGGCTTGCAGAACCTGGGCTTCATAGTCCTGTGACTCTCTGAGGTCCCCACAGAAGTCCACAGGCTCGGGGAGGAGCCCCCAGACTCAGCCCCAGCACCACCCCCACGGCCGTGGTTCTGCCTCCATGGCTGCAGCTCCCAGTCTGGGTGGTTCCCAGAGTACCCAGGGCCCGTCTGCTCCCCCAGTCACCTGGGCAGAGGCAGGGGGCGCCTGAGCCCTGGGTGTGGGGAGCAGCAGGCAGCACCCACCTCAATCTTGTCCGTCTTGGCGTCACCCCAGTACAGCTTGCCCTCCTGCAGGTCCAGGGCCAGGCCATTGGGCCAGCCCAGAGACGTGTTGACCAGCACGCGCCTGTCCTGCCCGTCCAGGCTGGCGCACTCAATCTTGGGGTGCTCCCCCCAGTCGGTCCAGTACATGAGGCTGCAGGAGAAGCAAAGGGTCTGTGATGCCCGGCTGTGGCCAGCACCCGCCGAGCCCTCCTGGGAAAGTGCCCGGTGTGGGCAGCGCGCGAGGGCCTCAGGTCCCAGGGCTGGGGACTGAGCCCCGGGGGGCACCTGGGGCATGGAGTCAGCTCGAGGTCCCGCGGGGGCCACTGCTTCCTGCCTGTGACCCCCCCCCCGCCAGACTCAGATTCCCTCAGTGGGCGCCCTGGGACTCGGCCCTCAGCCCCTCGCAATGCAGGGAGCTGCTCCCCAGCGCCCTGCCCCTCCCCCATACCCGCCACAGTTTGGGGACTTGCACTCCCTGCTCTTCCGGCGCCCCCGCCCGGACAAGGGTCCCCCACAGTCTTATCTCTCCCCCTCGTCCTCCCCAGGGTCTCTGCCTCAGCTCCTGCTCGCAAGCCCCTGGCCAGAATCCACCAGGTTCCTGCAGACTACCCAGCTCTGGGGTTCACTGAGCCCCGAAACACTTGGAACCAGATGGCTGGGTACAACCAGGCCTCCCGCTAGCCCCCCAGGCTGGGCAGGAGGAAGGGAGTGCCCAGAGGAAACACCAGGATAGCCCCAGCCCCGCCATCAACCAGGCTGCCAGAAGGTCAGAGATCTGAGGGACACATCCACAGGCCCTGGCTGGAGCCCCCAGGCGGGAGAACATTCTAGAACGCGGCTGCCGCTTGCTCACCCCCGCATGGGGTGCACCACGATGGCACGGGGCTCATCCAGGTCCTCGGACACCAGGATCTTGCGGGAGGTGCCGTTGAGGCGCGTGACCTCGATGCGGTCGGTGCCCGTGTCCGTCCAGTAGAGGTTCCGGGCCACCCAGTCCACCGCGATGCCGTCGGGGTCGCTGACCTCAGAGCTGACCAGTGTCTGCGCCCCGGAGCCGTCCAGGCGCGCCCGGCGGATGGCGCGCACCTCGTCATCCGTCCAGTACACGTGGCCCTCCAGTGGGTCGTAGTCGATGGCGATGGCGTGCCGGACGTCGGCCACCTGCAGCACCATGTCCGTGAAGTCCGGCGTGTCCAGCGAGATCCGCCGCAGGTCCGTGCGCCGGGCCAGCAGCAGCACCTCCTCAGCACCTGCAGGCACCGTGGGGCGGGCTCAGAGGCGCGGCTCGGACCCCCGAGGCGGCCCCCACGTCTGGGCCCCCCGAGGCACAGAGAGGTGGGGTGAGCGGCCGCAGGACGCACAGCCCAGGCACCACCTCCTCCACCTGGCCTCTTCCGAGCACCGGACAGCCCTAGCCGGACAGTCCAACTCTCCCGTCCCTCCATGCCAGAGCCCAGAGGCCACCTCTGCCCACAGCTGGCCCAGCGCATGCGCTCAGTGCCCTGCCTGGACTCTCGGACCCAAGACTGGGGCCAGGTCCACCCAGGGCAATTGGGGGGTTGCACGCAAGGACCCCAAGGAGGAGGGAGCGGAGTCACCCCCACCCTGTGGGCCTCACCCCCCACCCACTTGCGTTGGGCACCTCGGCCTCCACTAGGGGGCGTACACTTGACAGCAACAACCCAGGGAGCCGGGGAAACTGAGCCATGGGCCAGGCTCGGAAGTGCCCAATCGCCTCGGAGCCCCCAATGCCCAGATCCAGGCTTCAGTGGGCGGCGCTCCTGCCAGTTCTGCCCAGCGTGCGTGGTCAAGGACACGGCCAACAGGACACACGCAGGCCACACGCCACCACCATCCCATCCGGACAGCGGCTCCTGACGCTGTCCCACACCTGGTGATGGTGGGTGGGTTGGACACACAACACACACACACACACACTCTTGGCACCCACATCCACAGAGCTGAACACACACACTCACACCCAAACACACACTGAACACAGCCAACATTCACATTAATACACTCCCTCTCACCCACCCACCCACACACACACACACACACACACACATCCTCACATACTGAACACAGCCAATACACACTCATACACACACTCTCACACTCACACCCCCCCACCCAAACACTCACATACCACTCTCCTCACACCTTTATACACCGAAACATTCACACATACTCACACCCCAAAACACACATTCACATACTCACACACACATTCACACATGCACTCACTCACAAACACATTCACGCTTGCTCACAAACACACACACAGGTCTGCCCTGTGCCTGGGCACCCTCCTCACTGCCGCATCCAACCCAGCACATGAGGGGTTCTGCTCAGGTATCCTGGGGACCCCCTACAGAGAACCTCGTCCCCATAGGCGGCCGAGGTGCGGTCAGCCCTGAGACGAGGGTCAGCATTCATGGATGGACGGTCAGTTGGCCCCGGAGGCCAGCCTGGAGGCGCCGTCCCTAGGGCACACGTCATGGGGCTCTCACTGTGAGAGGGACACGGGACAGACACCTCAAGTGTCACCTCACACAAGACTGTGCAAGGCGGGAACTGGCACCAGGTACCCAAACACAGTGACCCCTGACCCCCTGCCCCCAGACTCAGTCTTCTTCAAGATGCACCTCCCTCACGCCAGCCCCGGTGAGACGCCCCGTTTCCCACAGAGACTGGGCCGCAAGCCGGGGCAGACAGCAGCAACTGGACCCCAGGGCTGCTCTGCAGAGGGGGCTTCACAGGGCCAGCAGTGCCCAGACCACCCGGAGGGGCTGGGGCCTGGGCTGAGGGCCGGGTGCCAGGCAGGGCTGGGGGCTGGACTCAGGGCTGGGGGCTGGGGACCAGGGGCTGGCGACAGGGCTGGGTTTGGGACTGCTGCTGGGGGGGGGGCACGGGCTAGCAGGACAGGGCCCCTCCTCCTGACTCTCTTGCCCCCCTCAGCCTGGCCCCACGTGAGCTGCAGACAGCCCCGGAGGCTGGGTTCTCAGTGTTCTGAGGGAGGCTGACGCTGGGTCAGGAGCCTGTGGAATTCAGGGGTGCTATGACCCCCCATCCCAGAGAGCTCTCAGGGACCATGGGCATCACAGTCCAGCCCCCCAAAATCAGGCCACCCAAAGTCCCCAGCATATACATCTCACACCCCAGCAGGGAACCCCATTATCGGCTTCCCATAGTATGTAATTAAGTGCTGGGTTAGATCTGGCAGGTGTTAATTAGCTCCAAAGGGGGGGGCTCAGACCCCCCACCAGGCAGAGCCTTTGAGGTTTTCCAGAGTTTTGCTGGGAGGATAAGAGTGAAGGGGGAGAGGGGCAGACTGGGGGGAGGGGAGGGGGCTGGGAGCCCTGAGTTCATGGGACCAGCTTCTCCGGCCTGTTGGGGGGAGCACAGGGCACTGACAAGGTCACCCCATCTCAGGCACAGAGCAGGCAGGACTGTTGAAAGACAAAGAAAGTAGACTAGAAAAATGAGCAGGGCGGCTCAATGGTTTGGGCTGGGGAGGCCCCACCGCCTGCGCTGCAGTTCCCAGAGCCTCCTCTGGGGGGCGCCCCAACTGCTCTCCTTCCTGCACAAGGCAGGCAGGTAGGTAGGTAGGTGCCTGGACCCGGGTGCCCATTGCCAGCCAGACAGGGGCTGCCCACTCCACCCCGCCCCCGCCACCCCCGCCATAAGATCAGGGTGCACTTCCGAACACAGAAGCGCTGACCCAGGGGCCAGCCCACACCCCGCCCAGGCCGGTGTCCACCCAGACCCAGCCCTGCTGGAACCACCGCGGAGCCCCTGCTCAGTACATGCATAGGGTGACCCCTGACGGCCCTTGGCCATCTGCTCACCCCCACCCTCCCCACGGGTCCCTCCTACAGGGCCACCTGGCTCGGGGCGCCCCTGAATCCAGACTCAGGCAGACTAGCCTTTGTCCATGTTCCAGAACATTCTTTTGCTTCTTTTCTCATCAGGGTATAGATCTGAGCCCACCCTCAGCTCACAGGCCACACCCGGCAGTGGGGGGCTCCCTGCCCAGCTCCAGCTGCTGGGGGGGCGGGGGGCTCTGGAAAGTGACACTGCCCACGGCAGGTGATGTTAAGACCAGTGGGGACGTGCCACTTGATTTTCCTGCAACTAGACTGTTCTAAAAAATAAAACCCCAGGAGCCAGGGAAAGCTGGACGGGCAGGAGTGAGCCTCTGCAGGCCAGAAGGGGCCTCAGAACTTGGGGGCCCCCCAAGTTCAATCCTGGCACCTCCTGGCTCCCCCGCACGGCAAGGAGAGGCCCAGAGCAGTGCAATGGGTTAGTGTCAAACACACTGTGCAAACCGAAAAGCAAACAGTGATTCTAAGGCGCTGGCCTTGCACATGGCCGACCCGGATCTGATCCCCGGCACCCCAGCGGGTCCCCTGAGCAGAGCCAGGAGGGATTCCTGAGTGCAGAGCCAGGAGGAAGCCCGAGCATCACCGGGTGTGGCCCAAAACAAAACAACAAAGTAATTTTAAAGAAACTCAGTATTGTCTGAGTGAATTAGAAGACATCAAGGCCAGCGCCGCAGCACTAAGGGGGCAGGGGCAGAGAGGGCCCGTGGCATGAAGGGGGACACCCAAGGATCCAGAAGCAAGAAGCCCCCAGCGCCCAGGGGAGGGCGGCACCGGGGGGCCAGGGCGCACGCACCCACCAACTCTCAGTGCGGGCTCATGGTGCCAGCACCCCATGGAGAACACCACAGACAGACGGACGGACGGGGCCCCCGGATCGGGAGCTGCAGGCACGGTGGAAACACCCCTTGATCTGGCAGCGAGATTTTCCTCAATCTGTCCCCACCCCCACCCCCACCCCCGCCCGTTTGTTTTCCTTCAGTCGTCACACGTGCTGAGCAGGAGATGAGACTTTCCCCAGCTGGGCTTCCTGCAGCTGTTCGTCTGTCCGTCCGTCCATGGCCAGCCTTTCCCACCCAAGGCAGGAAGGAAGCCCACCTCGAGGAAGTGCGATTTACGTGGCCTCCGGGTCCTGAGCCCCTCGGGAGGGAAGATCAGGAGGAAGGAAGGAAACGGGCGGAAAGCCACGGCCCTGGGCCCCACAAGGGCCGGCTGCCTTCCCCACCGACCCGGCCACGCAAGTCAGCGCTGAGCTGCGGGGAGCCACACCCTGGCGGTTCCATCCACGCCGGGCCTGGAGCGTGAAGGCCGGCTCAGCTCCTGACGCAGCTGCAGAGTCTCCTGGGGGCCCCCGCCCCCCTCCTGGGGCAGCCTCTGTCCACGCCTGCATTTCTCAGCTATAAACAACTCCACAGCGAGGCGCCCGCTTCTCCCTGCGTCCTGGCTGAGGGCTGGACAAAGGCTGAGACGCGGCCGGGACGGGGCCCAGAGGAAGTGGCCGGGCCAGCACTGCCCCTGGAAAGCTGAGCCCAGGAGCAGCTGTTGCAGGCGGGGGGGGGGGCGCCCTGCTCAGCCCACAGGCAGGCGAGAGGGGGGCCCCCCTGTCGGCCTGGACGCCGGGACAGCGACCCCTGCGGACAGCCCAGCGGCCAGGCACCTCCAGCTCCTGCCCAGCTCCCGATCCCCTGGTCTCTGCACCCACACCCAGAGGTCTGGATGGACCCAGATGGGCAGGAGCAAAGGCCCCAAGCCTGGCGTCAGGCACTGCAAGGGCCCCGAGCACAGCTCGATGAGCGTGACCACTCCCCTCAGCACCCCGGGAGCCTGAACGAATGAAGGAATGAATGAATGAACGGGCTGAAGCAAGTGGGGAGAAGCCGCGTCTTGCACACCTGCCCCAGCCTGGCACCCCCCTGCGGGGTGTTCCCCACCCAGCCCCCAGCCCCGCACCTGCTCTCAAGAGGCGACGAGAACCTCCGCCTGGGTGTCCCCGAGGGCCCCTGAGGGGACCACGCATCACCCCAACTCACTGCTCTGGGTTAGGACACAGGGAGGGATAAGAAGGGACTCAGGGAGGGGAGGGAGGGAGTGGGGGGGAAGGGACATGGGGAGGGGACAGGGAAGGGGTCTGTGTGGGGGTACAGGGAGGGGTGGGGAAGGGGCAGGGGCTCTGCTGGGACAGGCCCCCTAAGAGCACGGAATTGGGGTCTGGGGCGGGACAGACACACAGGTCCAGTGGCGCGGAGAGCGGGAATGCAGCCAGGACCAGAGCAGGCCAGGTGGGGCGGGGACAGGCGGGAGGGGGGACAGGCTGGGGGACACATGCAGAGAGCCCAGGGCCCCCAGGGCCAGCCCTGGAACCCGACACCAGAGGAGAGAGGAGTGTCTTCAGCAGGCTGGGGTGGGGGCTGGGGGGGGGTCCTGGGCTGGGGGAAATGGGCTGGAGGGCCAAGCTGGGCTGACTGACTGGGGTGACAGCTGTCCCTGTGGCCCTGCAGGCCCCGGGCACCCCCGGATCTCCAAACACACGTCAGCCCCGGCAACCAACATCAGCGTGAAAGCCCCTCTTGCTTCCCGTCCCCTCCGGCCTGCATGGGGCCCGTCTGTTCCCCCCCAACCCCCAAAAGCAAGGTCAGAGCTTTGGCCGCGCCAGCAGCTGGCAGCTCGGCCTGTCTGTCCCCTCTGACCTACTTCCCGGCGCAGCGCGGGGCGGCCACCCTGGCTAGGACGATCCCCAACACCAGGTCTGGGCTGGCCCATGGCAGCCCTCCCAGTTGTCAGCACCCGGCAGGCCCCCTCTGCCCACCCCCCCCCCCCCCCCCGCGCGTGCCCCCCGTAGCGAACATCTGTTCCAGCCGCTGGTCTGTGAAGAGTTCAGAGCCTCCCGCCCTAGGGGGCCGCGGCAGGGGGTGCCCGCACACCCCGCTGACCCCCACCAGGCTGGGGGTGCCCCTGCCCAGAGCCCCATTGAGAGCTGGGGGCTGGTGCTGCCAGGAGGAAGGAGGGCTCCCCCCAACCACGGCTGCTGTTTTTAGCTCATTCCCCATAATTGGAAAAAGATGGGCCGCCAAGGCAGCAGCTGGACGAACCCGGCGGCGGGCGGGCGGGCGCGGAGAGGTGCAGAGGGCTGCAGTCCGGGGGGACCCCCAAGAGGCCCCTGTGGGTGCACCCCACCCCGCCCCACGGAGATGGGGCGGCATCCGAGCCCCGACCTTCTAGGTCACGGGACGCGTCAGCCAGAGCCAAAGCGTGACCCCACCCGCTCGTGAGCCTAATTCACAAACCACAGGCAGCTCCGAGGGCGGGGGCCATGCGGCACCCCTTCTCCGCCGTCAGCCCCAGTTCTGCCTCTCCGTCCCGGGCAGGCTCGCTCCCCAGCACCCCACACGCAAGATTAAAAAACAAAACAAAACAAAACTGGGGCTGGAGCGATAGCACAGCGGGTAGGGCGTTTGCCTTGCACACAGCCGACCCGGGTTCGATTCCCAGCATCCCATATGCCACCAGCCCTTCACATGTGCTGCTCCTTCTCATGCTTCCTGTCCTCCTCCACTCACCCTTCTTGCAAAAGATCCCGGGACCAGGCACCCCCACGTCTCCCAGGGCAGACCCCTGCCACAGCCCTCGTCTGTGGTCTTGGTGGCTCTGCCCCAGATTCCGAAGAGTTGCAGCCTTGGACACACGAGCCAACAGCACATTTCCGAGGGGCTCAGGAGGGGCTCAGAGACCCTGCCAGGCTCCCAGGAGCACACGCCTGTGCGTGATCGGGAGGGACAGACGCCCACACACACAGGGGCAGCCAGTGACTGTCGTGGCCCCTCAGAACCTTACTCCTTCCACACGCCCCACAGCCACAGACCCCACAAAACCTAGAACCTCTCAGCCACACCACAAGCCCACACCACATCTCAGAAACCCCCAGCCTCTGCCAGAGCCCACGCCCCTCCACAGAGCCCACAGTCTGCCACAGAGCCGAGCATCATGCCACAGAAACCACGGTCATGCCACAGAAACCACAGAGTCCACGGTCATACCACAGAACCCAGGGCAGTGCCACAGTCACAGATTCCACAACAGTCCACAACAGAGCACATGGCCATGCCGCAGTCCAGGGCCACACAGAGCCCGTGCTACGCCACAGCACCCACAGTCACACAGAGCGCCTGCCCCGATAAATAACTGCAGCCACGGCTCAGCGCCCACGGCCTGAGAAGCCCCCAGCGCTGCCCCTTCTCCTTGGGCTCCGCCTCCCATCAGGCACAGGGCGCCTCCTCTCGGGGGCCCTGGCCACACACTCCGGGAAGGAGCCCCGCTGGGCCCCAGGAGCAGCCGGGAGGCGCCCCCACAGCTCAGCTCCGGGCAGGACGGCCCCGGGAGCTGGGGCTGGAGCGTGTTGCAGGGTGGACAGCTCCCCGTGTCCCCAGGCTGCAGTTCTCTCTGCAGTGACACAGGGGTGGAGGGGAGCCAGGGTCTGGGTCAGGGGCATGGAAACCAGAACCGCAGGGTAGCAGTTCCTGACATTCGGGCATGGAGTGGGGACTGGGGCCACACCCAAGGGTATAAGCCAGCAAAGTGTCCCCCATTTCCGGCCAGGTCCGCTCAGGCCCCGCCCCCACCATCCCTGCCCCTATCGGGCCCCAGCCCGCAGACCCCGCCCCCAAACCACAGGCCCCGCCCCAGTTCACAGGCTCGACGTATCACCTCAGGCCCCGCCCCTGCCGTAGGCCCCGCCCCTCAGGGCCCCTCCGAATCTGCAGGCCCCAGCCCGCAGGCCCTGCCCCCCAAGTCACAGGCCCCGCCCCAGCCCACAGGCCCGCCCCATCGCCTCAGGCCCCGCCCCCGAGCATAGGCCCCGCCCCTCAGGTCCCCTCTGAATCTGCAGGCCCCAGCCCGCAGGCCCCGCCCAAACCCACAGGCCCCACCCCCAGCCCGCAGGCCCCGCCTGCCCTGCCGCCGTCTCACCTGCCTTGCATGTCTTGCCGTCGTCCTGCAGCCGCACGCCCGTGGGGCAGGCGCACGTGTAGGAGGGCTCCCGCGGGGACAGCAGGCACAGGTGTGAGCAGCCGCCGTTGTCCTCCTCACAGCGCGTGTGGACTGCGGGGTACGGGGCAGGCTGCAGGCAGGGTCCCCTCCCTGCCGTTCTCCCCACCCACCTGTCCGCCTCCCACCTGCCGGCTGGGACAACCCCTTGCAGCCCGCCCCTGGCTCCGGGCACCCACCCTAGGCCGGCCCCAACCACGCCTCCAAGAGCAAGGTCGCCTCCACCAGGAAGGCCACCAGGGTTCCAAGGTGGGTTCCCAGGTGGGAGTCAGAGGGGCCCCGAGGCAGGGGGTTCCCGCACCCCGACCTACAGTGCGGCTGCCGCTCGGGCCCGAGCACCTGGATGTCCATGGGCGAGTAGAGCGCGCCCAGCAACTCCTGCTGCCTCTCGCCCGTGCGCTTGTTGCAGGCGTGGATGGAGCGCGTCTGCCAGTCGGTCCAGTACAGCGTGTCCCCGGACAGCGTCAGGGCGAAGGGGTGCATCAGGCTGCCCTCCACCACCTTCTGCCTGCGCGCGAGAAGGGGGCTCAGCCACGCGCGCCACAACGCTTTCTTTCAGGGGTCTTGGGGTCTTTTGGGGGGCCACACCGGGCAGTGCTCGCGGGCTATATGGGGGGACCATCGGGCATGCCGGGGATCCAGCCTGGGTCGGCCGCGTGCAAGGCAAGTGCCCTCTCTGCCATCCCGTCGCTCCCGCCCTTGAGGCCACCTCCCCACAGGGCAACACCTCCGTCCACTCCCCACATGTGTCCATCGCCCCAACCCGAGTGCCCGGCCATGAGGCTGCACAACAGTCTGAGAGTCTGAAGGAGCCCCCGGTGCCACCCTAACCTCCCAGTTCCTCCCCAGGAGGGACCCCAAGCACAGAGCTGGGAGTAGCGCCCTGCACTGTCAGGGTGACCCCCCCTACCACCATGAGAAGCAGAAACCAAAACCCTGGACTTCAGTGAGAAGCTCCCGCCTTCCCGCAACCCTGGCACCCTCCAGACCCTGTGTGGAAATGGGGTTGGGCCACATGTGGTCTCTGGGATGCACCAAGCCTGCCCATGTGTAAGGGCACCCCCGCGGGTCAAGGGCCTCTTCCGCCAGGGACATCTGTGCTGGTCCCGCCTTCAGGCTAGAGCAAACAGGGCCCGGGAGATCCCGTGAAGTTTCCTTCTCGCTGCAGCGTGAACCTTGCCGTGGAACCACTGAGTCCCGTTAACTCACAGTGCTGAGTCCACGGAGATGCCAAACCATTTCCCGACACCAGCTGCGTGGGCTCTGGCAGTGCTGGGGATGGAACCCAGGGTCCCCTGCCCACCCCCGCCATCAAGACCAGAGCAATGACCTAACTCACCCCCGGCCCCAAGGACAAGAGCGATGGCCTCAGGGAAGGCTGGGCGCTGGGCCCTGTCCTTGAGCCATGGCACGGTGCCCACCCCGTGCCCACAGTCACTTCCCAGCACCAGCTGCAGAGGAAAGACGGGTGAGGGGGCAGAGAGGAGCAGGCAGGGGACCCCAAGTCAGCACCTGCACCGGGACATGGGTCCTCATGTGCTGTGTGGCCCGGGGAGGCTCACGGGATGTGCACCAAGCAGGAAGGGCCTCAACAGCAAACGCTGCAGAGAGATGCAACACTCGGGCGACCACTGAGTGCCAGCATGTGTCTGCACATGCAGAAGGACGGTCTACATGGCCACCTCCGCACACCCACACCGTCACCACCACCGTCACCTGCACTGTCACCACCACTGTCACCCACATGTCACCCACACCATCACCAGCGTCACCACCACCGTCACCTGCACCACCACCACTGTCACCACCACTGTCACCTGCACCGTCACCGCCACTGTCACCCACATGTCACCCACACCATCACCACCACCGTCACCACCTACACTACCGTCATCACCACCACCGTCAACACCAAGGTCAACACCACAACCGCCATCACTATTAACACCAACACCAATACCACCACTATCACCATCACCGTCAGCGCCACCACCACCACCACCACCGTCACAAACACCGGCACCATCAACACCATCACAACCACCACCACCATCAGCACCATCACTACCACCAACACCAACACCCGCATCACCATCACAACCATCAGCAGCACCATCACTACCGTCCCCACCACCACCACCAACTCTGCTCCTATAACCGTCACCATCAGCACCATCACTACCACCAGCCCCACCACCGTCACCACCACCAGCACCTCTGGTGCCTCTTCCTGTCACCACCCAAACCATGATCCCTGTCCCCGGCACTGCTCCCGCCGGCTCCCCCACCGCCACCCCCGCCATCACACTTGCTCCCACGTCTCTCACTGTGACGTCATTACACCCTCACCACCCGGCCCGTGCAACCCCCAACACCAGGCTTGCAGCGCCACCGTCCTCACCACTGTCCCCGCTGTGACCCGTCCACCCAGGCCTCTCTGCCCACCCTGCACATGTTACGTGGCTCCCCGGCACGAGGACCCCCACACTGCCGTGTCTTCAAAACCCCAGCCAGGCTCCAGGGCCATGTGTGCTCCCGGGGCCAGTGGGGATGAGGGGGAGCCGGCGGGGCCCGGCGCAGCAGGAGGGATTCCCCAGAAGTCGCCGGGCGCAGCGCCTCCGACCTCCAGCCTGGCCTGGCGGTGACCACGCAGCCCCGGCCAGCAGCCTGGCTGCCGCCCAGAACTGGGCCGGAACAGCCGGCCGAGCTGTTTCTAATTCCTGACGCCTCACAACCCACTTCTGGTCAGGACTGTGAAGGTCTGCGGTCGGCAGCGTCCACCGTCACTCAGCACAGTGAGCTATGGGCAGCAGCAGGGAGCACCTCTGGGCACCGAGCACCAGCAGAGCGAAACCAAGACCCCCGGCAGCACTCACGCTCCTTCACTCCTCCCTCCCCTGACTCCAGCCCGGGAGACAGAGAGCTACAGGCCGGTCACAGGTCCTCGGCCACCGGTCATCCAGCCCAGCGCCCCATCAACTGCAGACCAAGCCCAGGTGTGCCCGCAGCAGCTGACGATGGGGGTCTGGAAGAATCGGCTAAAGCCTGTTGCAGGTGGGTGGGTGGCCCTCAACTGCTCGCTCACCGGATCCTCTTCCCTAAGCCCCTCTGGCCGAGGTTCCTGCACAAAGCCAGGCTGACCTGTCCTGCCGGGGACCCATGGGGACAGAGGTCCTGACCCCGGCGTCCACGGCCCCTCTCTGCCATCCTGAAATCTTTCAGTGTCCGACGTGGACGTGTGGCTAAGGGGCTCTTGACATCTGCCAAGCACGAACACGGCTTGTTTGGGTATAAAAAGGTATAAAAATCTACATGTGGGACCAGAGCGACAGTCTAGAGGGGAAGGTGTTTGCCTTGCACGCGGCCAATCCAGGTTCAACCCCTGGCATCCCATATGCTTCCCTGAGCACTGCCAGGAGTGATCCCTGAGCACAGAGCCAGGAGTGACCCCTGAGCGTCACCGGGTATGGCCCCAAACAAACAAAAATCTGCACGTGTAGATGGCAGAGGCTGCCCCAACCCTCTGGGGACGGTCCCAGGGGGTTCTGGGCCCAGGATGGCCCGCCGGGGCCTAGAAGTGCCAGAGGCAAGGGGAGGCCGGGGCGGTGGGCGGCACTGACCGGAAGGAGCCGTCCAGGTTGGCTCGGTGTATGAAGCTGAGCTTGGCGTCAGCCCAGTAGAGCTTCTGCTCGTCCAGGTCGATGGCCAGCCCGTTGGGCCAGTAGATGTCCGAGTCCACGATGACCTTGCGCATGCTGCCGTCCATCCCGGCGCGCTCGATGCGGGGCGTCTCGCCCCAGTCGGTCCAGTACATGTACCTGGGGCAGGGGCAGAGACAGGAGAGAGCGGTGAGTGTCCCCATTCAGCGGACTCACTTCTTTGCGCTCTCCGGGCAGCAAGGACAGCATTCGTGTCTTTGTGGACTGTTTGTTTATTTGGGGGTCAAACCCACAGTGCTCGTCACCCACAGTGCTCAGCCGCTACTCCCAGCTCAGTGCTCAAGGGAATCCGATGGGGCTGGGACTAAAACAGGACCTCCAACACACAAACTGGGTGCTCGCTCGTGGACCTCGCTGGCCCTGGGTTCCGGTTTTCCTGCTCAGCTTTTGAGACACACCCAGCCATGCTCAGGAATCTCTCCTGACAGTGCTCGGGATGGCCCCTGGGCTGGCAGTCTCGAGAGAGGGCTTCCCCTCCCTGCTGTCTCTCTGGCACGGAGTGTGTGTGTGTGTGTGTGTGTGTGTGTGTTTTCTTTTTGGGTCACACCCGGCGATGCACAGGGGTTACTCCTGGCTCATTCACTCAGGAATTCCTCCTGGCGGTGCTTGGGGGACCATACGGGATGCCGGGGATCGAACCCGGGTCAGCAGCATGCAAGGCAAACGCCCTACCTGCCGTGCCATCGCTCCAAGCCCCCTTGTGTGCTGTTTTGAGCGCACACCAGGCGGTGCTCGGGGCTACCCCTGGCTCACTCCTGGAGAGTCTCAAGGGGCCACATGGGCTGCCAGGACTCTGACCCGGGCCTGCTGCGTACAAGGCGGCGCTTCCGGCTGTGCCCAGCCCTGGCCCCGGGTGCAGCTCCAGACACTGGACAAGGAGCACACACGGTTTCTGCTGCACTTGCTCGGCTGGGGGCTCTGGGCCCCACGAACCCTCCTGCTCCTGATGGGAACACAGGGTCTCCCCTCCCCCCAACACTGTCAGTTACTGAAGGCCCCACAGGGGCTGAGGGGGCTGCATTATTTCTAGAAAAGCACCCGAGAGGCTGGAGCTATAGCATAGCAGGGAGAGTGTTTGCCTTGCATGTGGCCAACCTGGGTTCTACCCCCGGCATCCCATAGGGTCCCCTGAGCTACCGCCAGGAGTAATTCCTGAGTGCAGAGCCAGGAGTAACCCCTGTGCATGGCCGGGTGTGACCCAAAAAGCAAAAAAAAAAAAAAAAAAAAAAAAAAAAGCACCAGAAATGAGCCCTTAACAGGCCACTGAAGCTGCACCTGAAACTTAGAGACAAAACTAACACACACACAGAGATACACAAACACACAGATACATACAGAAACACAGAGATATACAGACACACACAGACACCACAGACAGATACACAGACGCAGACACACAAATACACACACAGACACAGATATAGACACCAGAGATACAGACACACACCCACATAGACACACACCCACACGCACAGTACACACACGTATCCACAGATCCCTCTCCTCTCCTCCCTCCCTCCCTCTCCCCCTCCCCCCCCCCCCCCCCCCGCCTGCTCAGTGGGTCTGGGAGCCACTCCGTTATACGTTATACTCACCCAGCCTGTGGTGGTCTCTTGTTTCCTCAGACAGCTTCTGGGGAAATCTCCCAGTATCCTTTCTGGTCGCCTCCACTGAATTCCTCTGGTGTCCACTGGTTCTTCTCCAGGAGGTTTTCTGTCTGTCTCCTCGAGGGAAAGTCCAGAAAGAAGAAACCAAGGTCTTACAAGGTCCCCTTCAGCACCAAATCCCCTCAACTTTGTTTCCAGACAATTTTGAAAGCTGGGAAGGTTGATTTTGCGCAACCAGCTAAGGTAAAGGTAAAGGTAAAGGCCCTCCCATTGTTCATCGATTTGCTTGAACGGGCCCAGTAACGTCTCCATCGGAGATTTTGTAGTTACTGTGTTTGGCATATCGAGTACATCACGGGTGGCTTGCCAGGCTCTGCCATGCGAGCGAGATACTCTCGGCAGCTTGCCGGGCTCTCCGAGAGGGGCGGAGGAATTGAACTCGGGTCGGCCGTGTTGGCTGCGTGCAAGGCAAACGCCCTACCGCTGTGCTCGAGCAAACCAGGTAAAGGACTTTGAAATAATGGGGTACAAGTCCAGTGACCTCAGACCTCCAGCCACTGGAGTCTGGGGCCTTTGTGGGGACCCTGTGGTGAGGAGAGTCACCTGTATTTGAGAACTCAATGAGGAAGTGGGTTTTTAAAAAAAATTATTTGTTTATTTATTTTTTTAAATTATTTATTTAGTTATTTTTATTTTGAATACATATCCCTCCACCAGTGCCCATTTCCCACCACCACGGATCCCAGTATCCCTCCTCCCCCTGATACCCTTCATCCCACCCTGCCTCTGTGGCAGGGCATTCCCCTCTGTTCTCTCTCCTTTTGGGTGTTTTGGTTTGCAAAAGAGTTAAGCCTAATTTTCAGGGAGAAACATTGGATGATTTACTTTCCATTGATCACTTTGTATATATAAGGAGATGTTGCGTGGCCGCATAAGCAGCCACGTGATTTGGAAAAAATGTCCTGGTTCCCGTGTGACCGAGCTATGCTTGTAGAGACGCATGGTCACCAGGGTTCCATCTGAAGAATGCGGGATGCGGCACCTACCCAATCTGGGACTTCCCGGTGATCTCAGCTCTGTTTGGGACCCGGAGCATTTTCCGGGAGCTGTGGGCCCTCCAGCGGTGTTCTTTGTTGGAAATTTATTTATTTTTATTTATTTATTTATTTATTTTTGCTTTTTTGGGTCATACCCTGTGATGCACAGGGATTACTTCTGGCTCTGCACTCAGGAATTACTCCTGGTGATGCTTGGGGGACCATATGGGATGCTGGAAATCAAACCCGGGTTGGCCGTGTGCAAGGCAAACGCCCTACTTGCTGTGCTATCGTTCCAACCCCTTATTGTTTTTTTTTTTAAATTCCTTTAACATTTACTGTGTTTCAGATCTGTGTGTCCACCGTCCAGTTCCAGAAGCCACTGTGATGTCAGCTGGCCTGGCTGTGCTTGTCCATTTATGTGCAGGGGCCTCCAGGGCTACACTAGTGTGTCCAGGGGGGAGGAGCAATGTGATGCCCAGACAGAGCTTAGGGCCATTTGCCTGCCAGCCTGTCACTGCTGCTGGAGCCATCTCACAGCCTGAACACTCCGCTTACCTGAGAGAAGTGTTGGGGAAAGGGGCTGGAGCAATAGCACAGCGGGTAGGGCATTTGTCTTGCACGTGGTCAACTTGGGTTCAATTCCCACATCCCATATGGTCCTTCCGAGCACTGCCAGGAGTAATTCCTGACTGCAGAGCCAGGAGTAACCCCTGTGCATCCCCGGGTGTGACCCAAAAAGCAAAAATAATAAAGAAGTGTTGGGGAAGCTTTGGCCCTTTCACTAATCACTTGCCCTCTGGATCTCTGGGACTCTGCTGCTGGTCGCTAATGCTCTCGGACATTCCTTTCATCCGAGCATGACAACCTTGGACTATAGCGAGTTTGTCCAGAGTGGTTGGGTCGTTGGCTTTGGACTCACACAACTGCATCTGCATTTGAATAGACCTGTTTCACCCTGGAGCCAGATGTCTTGAACTGTGAGAACAGCACTTGGGAATGAGAGAGCTGGAAGAAAATCCTTTGGGTAGCGTTAGACCTATTTGCAGCTATGCTCCTCATGGTGTATCCTGAAGCACCCGGAGTGCCTGGCTCCAGCTTGTTTTAACTCAGAAGCTGGAGCTTTGGATGATTCATGAGTAAAAACCCACCCCCCACCCCCTACCCCAGGCCAGAGGGACAGTGCAATGGGTAAAGCACTTGCTTTGAACTTGCTCGGCCCGGGTCCCATCCTCTGTACCCCATATAGTCCCTGGACCCCATCAAAAATGGTCCCTGAGCATAGGTGGGTATGACCACCAAACCAAGAAACAAAACCAAACCAAAAATAAAACAAACCAAAATGCTCCCTAGGGTTCTTTTACAAAACAAGGCAAATTTGAGAGATTCTGGATGGTTTCTCTGAGGGTGAGGAGAAGGGATAAATACTGGTGTCCCAGACTTCCCCTGAAGGGGAGAGCTGGGGGTTCCAGGTTATGGTCAGTAGTGGAAACCACCTCGTGGGGGGCTTTATCCCCAACATTTGATTAGGCAGACAGGGTTCCCTAGAACATTGATTCTGATTCTGGGTCTTTTGTTGGTTGGCTTATTTTTTTGGAGGGGGATTTTGAGTAACACCCAGTGGTGCTCAGGGCTTTCTCCTGGCTTTGCATTCAGGCATTACTCCTGGGGGGGGGGCAGGGGGCGATTCGGGAACTGTGTGTGTTACCAGAGATAACATGCATGACAAGTGCCATGTTGCTGTCTCTTGCAGTTATCTCTCTGGGGTAGGATTGGGGCCTGGACTCTGTTTTCCTGCAAATTTCCAGGGAATGCCAAGACTGTGTTTTTCAGAGCTCATATCCTGAGTAGCAAGAACATCAAGGAATCTTTGTGCTAGGAAATTTGAGTAGTTCTATACTGGAAAGAGATATTCTGTGTGTATTGGGGTTGGAGTGGTCGATGTCACAGAAAACAATTCCAGATGTCCAACCTGTTCACCTACTCGAGGTTCTGAGTTTTTAATTTTTCCTGGTGCCTTCTGCAGGAGATACTCCATGGTGGCCAGTGGAGACTGAGCCCAGGATCATGGCAGCAAAGAATGGGTGGATGCTCCACAGACTGTTCATTCCATCAGTCTATGTGTTATAGACTATAGTAGTATATAGACACGGTCATGGTCACGGTCCTCCTGTTATTCATCAATTTGCTTGAGCAGGCCAAGTAATGTCTCCATCATGAGACTTGTTGTTACTGTGTTTGGCATATCAAATATGTCACAGATAGCTTGCCAGGCTTTGCTGAGATACTCTTGGTGGCTTGCCAGGCTCTCCGAGAGGGGCAGAGGAATTGAACTCGGGTCGGCCATGTTGGCTGCGTGCAAGGCAAACGCCCTACCGCTGTGCTATTGCTCCAGCCCCAGTAATATATAGTATATAGTAGTATACTATATATAGTATGGTAGTCTACAATCTACTAGTCTATAGTCTATCATTCTATCAGGTTTGTTCTCTGGACTTTCTACAAAGGGAGGAAACTTCTGGAAGTTTCCCTCATGGACTATTGTACAGTTGGGATCTGGATCTGTTTTTGATCTTTTTTTTTTTTTTTGTCATAGCTAATGGTGTTCAAGGGCTACTCCCAGTTTGGTGCTGAGGGTCACTCCTGGTGGTGCTTGAGGGACTATGAGGTGTTGAGGATGGAACTTGGGCTTCTAGCATGCAAAGCAGGAGCTCGGCCCAGAGGGTTCTCCCAGGTCCTGGGATGTATTTAAGTGCTCAGCTTTCTGATTGTTAGGGTCAGGGTATCACATCACCCAGATATGCAATTTATAGAGAGGGGGTGTGTGGGCATAAACAAATGCCAGAGAGCTGGGGCCCCCTCAAGCCCTCTGAAAGAAGAGCTTCCTCTCAGAAGCTGGGGCCCAGGACCTGAGACTTGGTCTTTGCTAATAAATGCATAATAACCTTGATTCTTCTCAAGGAAGCCTCTTATGAAACCATGATTGTGAGATAAAGCTACAAAATGGAATTTGGAGGCCACAAGCTCCCCCCTAGAGCGGTTCAGCTCACTCCAAGGACATGTGACATTTATAAGTGATGGTGTTCCCTGTTGCCAGAGGCACCTCGCTTGGGCTTAAATGATCAAAACCTTACATGGTTTCAACATTACGTATACTACTGAGATGTTTTGGCTTTCAAGCTTTGGCACCGAATCCATGATATAAATAAATATAATTAAATGTATATTTCAACCACGGTTGAAAAAGAAACAGATGGGCGTGTTGGAAGGCTTTCCCAGCTGCAGGCTAATGCGAGAGCTCTAGCAGGTTGGGGCAGGCTGAGCTAAGCCGGGATGTTCTGGAAGTTAGGTCTAGTCAAGGCGTTTTTGATTTACACCGGTTTCAATATATAATGGGTTTATCTAGCTCTAGCCCTGGGTCATAAATCAAGGACTAGCTACACTTAGATAGAATTATATTTAAGAGAAAGATATATAGGAGTCAAAGTTGAAATAGAAACTTGGGGCTCAGGGCTCATTTATTTGCTGAGTGCCTGTTCTGTGGCATGAGGCTGGCCAGTGCAGCCCTGGTGACACCACCTTCTCCTGGGTGTGATCTCTGGCGCACCACACAAGGGGTGTTGTGAGCACAACAACGGGGATTGTGCGAGCACATAATCAGAGGTGTGTGAGCCAGCAATTAGGAAGTGCGCAACTGCTGGTGGGACTTTGGTCACGGCAACAGCAGCCACAACAAGGGGAGGGAAAATAAAGTAAAATCAGAGTGATAAATGGCGGGTGCGAGGAAGAAAAGAAAGCTGAGAGCGACGCATGCGGGCACCTCTGCGCATGTCTGTGCGCCAGGTGCGCGCACTGTTCAAGGGCTTCTTAGAAACCCGGCGCAGGTGTTCATGCCAGGATCCTGCAGGCGTTGACCTCGTTGACGAAAGTGACAAAGTGCGGTTTCAGCTCTACATTGGGCTCAGACCACCCCCTCCAGGTCGCCCCCCAGTCGTGCCTCTGCTACTTCTCACGCCAAGTCTCACACCCTTCCATATTTTGCTTTCACATTAAATCCGTGATTCATCCACCCTACTTGTCACTTGCGCTTGGTTGGGCAAAGACCGAGGTCAGCTGGGTTTTGGGAAACCACACTATGGCTTAAACTTTCTGTTTGGGGTCGGGGGACGGGGGGCAGAGAGATAGTACAGCAGATAAGATACTTGTTTTGCCTGCAGTCAACCTGGTTTAGATATCCCATATGCCATATGGTCCTCTGAGCCAGGAGTAACCCCTGAGCACCGCTGGGTGTGACCCAAAAACCAAAAACTTTCTGTTTGTGGTTGTTAATTACATCTCAACCCCCGCGTTGACAAGATGGACTCTCTAAGATTCTTTTTCAATATACATTGGGATTGATTGATTTCACAAGTATTTATGGAGCGCCTACTGTGTACTGTGCAGAGTCAGCAAACAGGGCTTCTGTGTGGCAGGGGTAGGAATGAGAGCAGAGGAACAGCAAGTGCATGACAATGGGCTATAGAGGAAAATCCTAGGGATTTAATGGGAGATGGAGGAGCTGGTGAGTCCAAGTCCAAGTCCGAGATGCTCAGCTGGGCCCCAGAGCAGGAGGCAGGGTGCAGAGGTGGGCCAGGGAGTTTGAGCCTCATTACTGCCGCTGCTGATTATACCTGGGTGGTGTCACCCACCCTCACTCCCGTCCACCTTCATCCGCTGGAGACAGACAGACTTATTTATTTATTTATTTATTTAACTTTTTTTTTTTTATTGAATCGCTGTGAGATAGAGCCTTATTATCTGTTCATGATTGGATTTCAGTCATATAGTATTCCAACACCCATCCCTCCACCACTGTACATTTCCCAGCACCAGTGTTCCCAGGTTCCTTCCCATCATCCCACCCCACAGGCAGGCACTTTCTCTCTCTCTCTCTCTCTCTCTCTCTCTCTCGGCATTGTGGTTTGCCATATTGATACTTAAAGGTTATCAAGAAAAGTTCCTTGCCTACTTTTAACCCTCAGGTTTTGTCCAGCGTGATCATTCCCAGCCATTATTGTCATAGTGGTCTCTTCTCTCTTACCTACCCTCAGTCCCCCACACACTTGTGGTTAGTTCCAACCATTGACCAGTCCTCCTAGCCCCTGTTTTCCCGAAACAGGTCCTTAGAGCACTCAGTAAGGGCAAGTGAAGTCTCGTGGTGAGATAGGAAGGGGAGGTAAATGCTTGGAGGGAGGGTCGGGGGCACCCCTAACTCGGGACTTCCGGCCCCTGGCCTAGGATAGCGTGTTCTATGCTTGAAGCTGCCTCCAGTGAGGCTTGATTCTCACCGTCTCAAGTCAATACAGGCAACCAGCAACCCTCAGTTTGAAGCGAGGTTGATCTGAGAGGTGTCATTAACTGCTCCTGGTGTGTGCCCCTCTGTGTCTGCAGGACTGGTCATAAGTCAGGAAGCAGTTTAGAAAAAGACTTGTTTCATTTTATTTTCTTTTAAGAAAACAACGTTCAGGTGTGGAGGAGAGAGTTCTAGCATTCTGGAATACTCACGTCTGGCGGCCCTAGTCTGGCCAGAACCCCTTGAACTGGTCACTTCAGCGTTTCTTTCCTGCCTTTGCTAGGACATAAATTTTAAACATAGATAGTGTTATGGTTCAGTTTCTTATCAAGTTCCGTATCAAGCTACTATTTTGTTGACCTCAAACAGAAGCAGTGATTCCACAAGAGAATGGGTTCTGTGGGTTCAGAGTTGGCACTCCAGCCTCTTGGGAGGGAAGAGGGGCAGGGACTGGGCTGAAAGGCCAAAGGCCCATGATTTTAAATCCCTCACCACGGGGTTCCTGAAAGCATTGGTGTTGGTGAGCAGGAAGTATCCTTGTGGGGGGAAGGTGGCCCGCCCTAACTTCCTGGGGACAGAAGCTCTCAAACTGCTCCTTACTCTGGACCTCAGCTTCCATGTGCTCCTCTCTGATCCCTATAAACACCCAAACACCCGCTGTCTTACACTCGGAATGATTCTGAAAACTGCTCTAGTCAAACCCAAAGAGAGGGGTCATGGAAGCCCCTCATTTATATCCATTTAGTCGGTCAAAAAGACAAATGTCTGGACCTAGTGACCAGTGTCCAGGTTGGGGGGGGCAGTTAGTACCAGAATCCTGCAGTTGGCCACCAGAACTGGGGGATTGTTGGGCGTAGGAAGCCCACTTACCTGTGCCAGCATAACTATTCTACTATTTTACTATTCTTTGTATCCTCGTCCTCATCATGGTGCTGGGTCTTCTTTGGGTGAGGCATGCAGGGGCCACGGGTGGGAAGCTGGAAAAGACCTGAACACGGTTAAGACTTCATTAGTTTTGGGGCTGGAGTGATAGCACAGCGGGTAGGGCGTTTGCCTTGCATGAGGCTGACCCGGGTTCGATTCCCAGCATCCCATATGGTCCCCCGAGCACCACCAGGAGTAATTCCTGAGTGCAGAACCAGGACTAACCCCTGTGCATTGCCGATGTGACCCCAAAAAAATGCAAAAAAAAAAGACAATCCGTTTTGCCATTAAGGACCAGGTGTCAGTGGGACCTGGTTTCGCAGGCTATGCTATTTACGACCTGTGAGCTGGAAGCCTGCAAGACCCCGCTGCAGAATTTGGAGCCTTCTGCCCGGCTGTCTTCCCGTTCTGCTTGCATTTGCATCCTCTCTGGTGATCTTTCTCTCTGGGCTTGGGGGAATAAACTGGCTTTTCAGGAGCACCATCTGCCGCATTATCCTTTCCACATCACAGGGCAAGCGCTCATCAGCCACGGGGAATTTCTCCTCTACCATCTGGGGCGGGAGCCTTGGGAGTGGTGGAAAGCTCTACCTGTTTTCTTTCACCTGGTTTCAGCGGGTGGGTGCTTGCGCTATGTCTTAAAGCTCCACTAGAGGGCGCGAGAGATCACAGCTCCTCCTGTCCCATCAACAGCACAAACGGCACTGCCGGAACTTTGAAGTCACTTCAGTTGCTTAGACACCGAGTTGTGAATGTCTAAGACCCAGAAGTTGAGGTTGATATTTGCACCCTGAAGTAGGGGTTTTCACCCTAGCTCCTGTCAGAATTCCTTCCATGACGTGTGACAACGCTCATTAGGGGGCTCAGGGAAAAGAAAGCAGGGCTCAAGCTTGGCAGATTGAGCACCTGCTTTGCCTGTGGGGAACCCGGATTTGATCCTTAGCATGACATGTGCCCCCCTCTTAACACTGCCAGGAAACCCCTCCAACACAGCACAGACCTCGGAGTAGCCCTGAGCATATTCAACATTGTCCCCAGACAAACCAAGCAAACCCAACTGCTGGGTCCCAGCCCAGAGTTTCTGGCTCAGCAGACCTGGGGTTAGGGCCTAAACAGCAGATTCTGATTCAGTTCTCAGGAGATGCTGAGCTGCTGGGGCCGTGCACTGAGATCACTTGTGTTATCCAAATGAATCTTCAGTTCGACTGAGATGACCAGGCCCGAGAAAGGGAGGCAGAGGTGCAGAGGTAGGATTGGTCACTGACATGGCTACTGACATGGCCACTGACACTGCTGGCCACTGACATGGGTCACTCCCTGCTGAGTGAAAGAAAGGGCAGAAGTCGCAGTGGTGGGGTGCAGGATGGGTGGAACCTGAATCTCTGACACCCCCGTCGGCAGTGCAGTTTGGTCTAAAAGCTGTTTGCTCCTGGGGAAGAGAGAGAAGAACTGAATGGAGTGGCGAAGAGGGAAGCTTGCCTCATTCTCTGTGTTGGTTGAAGGGATGCCATAGATGGTTTTGTGCATGACTACTCCCCACAGTCTACCACCAGGCTAGATTTGATCTCTATACATACACATACATACATATATATGTAGGGTGATTCATAGCAGGATGATAGGGGAGTAGGGAGACAGACAACATATGGAGAGAAATAGATGGATAATGACAGGTGCATGGTAGTTGGACAGAACATTGATAGATGACAGATGGTGGCTGAATGGATAGATAATGGATGATAGGTGGATTATAAAAGCTAGATTAGATTATGATGGATGGTCAATTAATAGGGGATAGGTGATAGATTGAGCACAAACACACGAGAAGGCTAGAGCCCGTGCTGGAGTGAGGAGGGGTAGGGAAATAAGAGGGGGGTTGACTAGATGAAGAACCACAGCCCTAAAGTGAACAAGTGTACGTCTGAACACACACCACAATGAAACTTTCAATAGCTCAAAGAACCTATGGAACCACATTGACACGATGGGAATCCAGCTGATGGGAGTCTCTCGAGCACAGTTCCTGGGAGAATGAGCCCTTCTCATGCTCGTTTCACACAGAGTTGGGCAGATTGCTGGACTCCAGTTTCTGGCAAATGACTCAAGGAGAGAGCTCTCTGCACACAGGTGTGTGTGTGTGTGTTGTGTTTGTGTGTGTGTGTGTGTGTCCCCAGGTGAGATTTTCTTGTTCAAAAGGCTGCTGCTCTGTTAGCCCTTAATCTTTCATGATCTGTCTTTCCTAGACTCAGTATGGGTGCTCTGGTTGAGCCAGGCTGCTAACCATGACATTGTATCCGCCTAGAATCCCCTACCATTTTTTTTGCCCCAGATTTATTAGCATTAAAACCAGTTATGCAGTAAATATAGTGCTAATAGGCAAGAATTTGTGTGTCGGTAAGCAAATGACATTACAGTATCCATGGGAACGATTATCATCAAATACTTAATGGCTGTATAAGAAGCAAAAGCCCATATGGAAGAAGGGACAGCACTGGATTTGCAAAGAAGAGGGCTCTGGCCCGAGGATGTCCACCAAGATCTTCATTAAGCCCCAGTGCAAACTGGGTGTCTTTACTAAATAGGAGTTCTTTTTCAGTTGTCAACTCTTTTGGAATGAGATGAAAAAATAATACGAAAGCACATTGTAATAACAAAAAATTCTAGCGACAATTTCCAGGGTGTTGGGGTGTAGCTACTTGGGCTCAATTATTCAAGTCAGGGTCACTACTATGGAGACCGTGTGGTAGCGTGGTCTATACAAAGACCTGGGTTCTAGTTTTTGATTAGTCATTTGACACACCTCTCTCCATGCTCCACCTACTTTGTCCCTTCCTACCTCATCTGTATCACGAGGGGGTGGAGGGAGCAAGGTCTACAGACCTCTCAATATGGCAGTTCTGCAATTTCAAGATGCCATGCACAAGGTTAAAAACGATGACCCCTGGGAGAATGGGCCGTTCAATGGGGCATGAAATATACAAGATGAGCCTGGAGCAGGTTATTCTGTTAGAGAGTTAAGAGTTGATATTTGCACCCTGAAATAAATGAGCTAAAGACAAACAAAAGACATACAAACATAAAACTTCCAATAATGGGACACATCAAAGGGACTCAGAAACAGAGGGAAGAGCTCCCAAAGGCCAGAGCGGGAACCATTTGAACAAGAAAATGAAATGAAAATGTATTGGATTATGGTCCAACTATAAAATAAATACCGAAGCCCAAACTGGCATAAATAAGTGATTGAATAAAAAAAAATAAGTGGGGTAAGAGAAGAGAATCTAGTCGCCCACACGGGATTCCAGATCAATTATGTAAATGCTCCATACTCAAGAAGTTATGCATAATTCCCTTCAGCTGAGTGTGGGCTGGGCGGATTACAGTGGACTGTGTCCAGAGAGGCCCGGGCATGCTGGACTTTCCTCCCATTGGACAGCTGGGGCTGTGGGGAGAGGGCTACATTAACATTTGGTTCAGAAACCCGACAGCGAGTTGACAAGGTGACATCCACAGTGGGCACTCAGTGCTGATCCCAGGCATCCTTGACAGAATGCAACAAGAACCATGCTTTTCTCTGCTGCTTTTTTTATTCGAAATGTAACATACTTTTTATTACTTTTTTTATTTCTTAAATTTTATATTAGACACCATAGTTTTCAAAAGTGTTATTGGGGCCAGAGAGATACGACCATGGGTAGGGTGCTTGCCTTACACAGGGCTGACCGGGTTTGATCCCTGGAACTCCAAAGGGTCCTCTGAGCCCACAGGAGAGATCTCTGAGCACAGAGGCAGGAGTATGCCCTGAGCTCAACTGGGTGTGCCCCAAATCAACTGAGCACAAAACTGTTATAGATATGGTAAAAGGTAAAGGTAAAGGCCCTCCCGTTGATCATCGATTTGCTCGAGCGGGCCCAGTAACGTCTCCATTG
>JAOXYA010000045.1:48921478-48933951 GCA_028565675.1 Sorex palustris | reverse complement strand
AACAACAAAGTCTCCAATGGAGACGTTACTGGGCCCGCTCGAGCAAATCGATGAACAACGGGAGGGCCTTTACCTTAGTGTATTGGACCAGAGCAGAGGTACAGCAGATAGGATGTTAGCTTAGCTTGGAGCCAGCCCAGATTCAATCCCTGACATCTCGTAGGACGTTTGAGTACCAGGAGTGATACCTTCCAGGATGCCAGGTATTGGTCCACCTCCCCGCCCCACCCTGCAAGAAAAACCACCATTTTTAAAAAATAAAAAGAGTTTAAAAAAGAAATTTGTCAAAAAGCGCTGAATATAGGAACTATCGAAGTCTGATTCATCATGAAGTTTAAGAACCTCTTATTAATAAGGGGCTGGAGAGATAACATAGTAAGTAGGCCCCTTGCCTTGCTCACAGCCGACCCAGGTTCTTTCTCCTGTATCCCATACTGTCCCCCAAAGCCCACCAGGAGTGACGATTCCTGAGTACAGAGCCAGAAGAAAATTCTGAGCATCATTGGTCTGGCCCCCTAGGCCCCGCTTCACCCCCCCAAAAAATAGTAAATTAAGTTCTGGCTGGAGAGATCATATAGTAGGTAGGGTTTGTGCCTTGCATGCAGCCAACCTGCATTCAATCTCTGGCATCCCATGTGGTCCCCCAAGCACCGCCAGGAGTAATTCCTGAGTGAAGAGCCAGAAGTTACCCTTGAACATCACCGGATATGGCAAAAAATAAAAGGAAAAAAAAATGGGGCCAGAAAGTTAATAGTGTGTAAGGCGCCTGCCTGGCATGTGGCCAGCCCAGTTTCAATCACCAGAATCCTGTATGGGCCACCAAGCACCACCAGGAATAACCCCTGAACATCGCTGCTTGTGGTCCAAGAACCACCACCACCACCACCACCACCACCACCCCAAAAAATTAAAGCCTTTTACTTGGTGAAGTAAAATTTTGTAAACTTAATGATGATCATTATGGTTTTAGTGTCTGGCTGTGCGCAGGGTCTGGTCTGGCTTTGTGACTCCTGGCAGAATCATTCCTTTTCATTTCAGTGACCCGAAAGGAATTCCTTCACAATTTCTGTTGTTCCAAAAGTCAGATTTTCAGTATCCTAGTCTAGTTTTCTTATGTAAGATTTCAGTTAGGGTTTACTATAAGCGAACGTTTAAGTTCTAAGTAATGATGTTTGAAAGTTCTCTAGTTTCATTTTTTTAATTCATAGTGCTAACTTGTACTAAACGAAAATGTAATGTATAATTGCAGGTGATTTATTTAGGCAGAACTGCTGCCTGTTATGCCAGCAGTTTGGAAATTGAAGAATTCTCTGCACATAGACTTACACTGAGTCCAGTCATTTCTCAGGAGTAGTTAGTAATTGCTAATAGCAGCAGCTCTTTCATTAAGTCTGGAGTTGCTTTGGCCTGTGGATCGCGCGGTACGAGCCCCAGCTCCCTGCCCAGGACGGGTGCTTTAACCTGTGCTGTTTTCTCTTGCAGGCGGGGAACTGGTGCTTTCAAATCCAGAGTGGGACTGCCCGCGCCTGCTCCTGTTATCAATAGCAAATACGGACTCAGAGAAACAGATAAACGCTTAAATAGGCTCAAAAAGTTAGGTGACAGCAGCAAAAACTCCGACAGTCAGTCTGTCAGCTCCAACACTGACGCAGACACCACTCAGGAAACAAACAACACAAGTAAGTCGGGGGGCGTGGCGAGCATGTCTCGGAAGGTTTGCTCAATCATTTTCCAAAGCTCACTCAGGAAGTTGGTTGTTTTTGGGGTTTTTTTGTTTTGTTTTGTTTTGTTTTGTTTGCTTTTTGGGTCACACCTGGCAATGCACAGGGCTTATTCCTGGCTTTGCACTCAGGAATTACTCCTGGCGGTGCTCAGGGGACCATATGGGACGCTGGGAATCGAACCCAAGTTGGCCGTGTGCAAGGCATATGCCCTACCTGCTGTGCTATCACTCCAGCTCAGGAAGTTTCGATCATTGCGAAACAGAGAGAAACACGGAGCCCCGTGCCCGACCGCTCTGCTAGCTTCTAGAGTGTTTGGAGCACGAAGCGGGCTGTGCCCCTCTCCCTGAGTGGGCTGCTGTCTGGAGCCTTCGGGAATGGGGTAGTCTCGATCGCTGGCGTGTCCCATGGGTGTCAGTGTCCTGCCCACAAGGTGTCAGGCCCTCCAAGCCCGGGTCTCTGCAGGCACACGCAGGGGCCGAGCCCATCTGTTAGGAAAAAAGATCAGACATGGGGAGTTCCTCGCACCCATCTTTTTAGCATGTGCTTGTGACGTGCAAAACGAGCCTCCATCTCGCCACAGCGCCAGGGCCAGGCGCAGAATTGCGGTGACGGAGCTTTTGCATGTCGCTGTCAGCCACCAGCGACAGCACGAGAGATGGAAGGAGGGACCAGCTACGTGGGGCCAGGCCCAGTGCAGGCTGAACAGGAGAGAAGAGGAAAGGACGCCTGAACGGGCCGAGGTGGCGCATGTGGAACTTCCGGGAACCCAGTTGTCAGCTTGTCACCTCCAAAGGAGGCTCTTCAGTTTGGCTTGTCTCAGAAGGTTGGACATGCTCGTCCCCGCAGGAGGCCTGTGTTGGCACCGTCAGTGCCCCTGGGGGTCTCGGGACCCAGAGACTGGACGCGGACACAGGACCACCTGGCCTGTCCCCCAGCGGCAGGAGACTCGGACTCAATGGCAGTGATGTGACATTCATTCAGGGAGACCCCCTGCTCCCCCATGGGACTGCTCGCACTGGGATCAGGGTCCTAAAACGAGCAGCCAGAAGGCAATGGGTGCCGAGACCCCCACTCCTCCCCCCCCCCCCATAGTTCTGGCCTGGACTCTTGTTCAGCTGGGAGCATCGGGTCCCTAGTCCCTGCCCTCGGCGCACCTCCACCCACACCTTCTCTCCGCCTGTTGGAAAAAACGATTCTGTGATGGGAGCGGGGGTGGGGGGGCACCCTAAGCTGCTGCCCGGGCCCCACCTTCATCTGGATGGTTCCAGCAGCCTCTGGGGATTACTTCCTTCAGGCAACATGTTTGATTCCTCCAAAGCAGCTTTCCTGTGTTAGGAACTGAAAATGATCCTTCCTTCCTTCCATACTTCCTTCTGTACTTCCGTACTTATGTCTCAAAGGCCGCACTGGACCGTTTTCTTTTGTACCCAGAGAGAACCGAGACCCCAAGGGTCGGAGATGTGGCCTATGGCCCCAGCATCCAGATTCTAGTCCTTCCTGCCTCAATGGCAGCGCCCCGGCAGCCACTCGGACAGGGGTGGAGTGGTTTCCCCCAAGCCAGTTCACCCATCCCAGGCCGGAGCCCTCTGGGTCCCTCTCCTCGAGCCGCTTCCGTTCTCTGTGGCAAGCGCAGTGTTCCCAGAAGCCGCGCTGTTTGCTGTTCCCATCAAGCTCCTCAGACTCAAGTCCTCAGAGGCCTGTTGAGAGTTTTCTGGATCCTGGCTTGGAAGCTGCCGCGCTGGGTCTGGCCTTTGCCTCCAGGGGTCTCTCCAGTACCAGGCTCCATCTGCTGGGCTCTCGAGAAGCTGCTCCGGTCACTAAGCTGATGCCCCCGAGGGCTGCCTTCTGCCACTGACTAGAGGACCCTGCCTTGGGAAAGGTGTCTGCGTACACGTTCGAGGCCCTGTTCCTGAACTGTTCAGAACTTGGGTTCTTGGACCAGGAAGAGAGGACGTGTGCCTGGAGGCAGGAGGCCTGCCTGGGTTTGGTTCTGGGAACTACAAAGAAAGGGAGATTTTCATCCTGGGCCGTAGATGTGAATTTAAACTCAGCAGCTTCCTGCTCTTTGGCACCCCAGACCGCAGGAACCAGGCTCCACATCAGCTCTAAAGAGAACACGCCGTAAAACTGGGGCCAGAGTGGTGGAGAATGGCTAAGAGACCGTCATGTCCCGGGACAGGAGAACAACACAGCAGGGAGGCCGCTTGCCTCGAAGGTGCCGGCAGGTCCAATCCCAGCAGCCCACGTGGTCCCCCAAGCACTGCCAGGAGTAATCCCTGAGCACAGTCAGGCGTGACCCGACCCTCCCCCTACACAAAGGAACTGGGTTTTGCGGGTAGTTTGGGCCATACTCAGTGAGCCTCATGGGCCAGACCCAAAGCTGGAACCCGGTCAGCCTTGTGCCTGGCAGGCGCATTAGCTGCCACACTGCATCTTGCCCCAAGTGAGCAGAGCTCGGCTGGCTCTTGCAACAGTACCCCTACACCCCCTGACACTGGACAGAGAATCGTCTAGTTTCAGAGTCTGTGCTCGGGACAGCTGCAAGGGGATCAGTCAGCACAGTCCCCAACGACGAGACTCGGCAAGAGCTGGAAAGAGGCGAATGCTCCCGCCACTCCTAGGAGGCCTGGGTGTGTCCCAAAGTCAAGCCCAAGGAAGATCTGGGGCGCGCTGAGAATCTGGGAAGACCCTTGGAGAAGTGTTTCCTGGTGGAGGGGGGCCCTGAAGGAACAAGAAGTCGGCTAAAAACTGCCCCTTCAGTGCAGGGATCGTAAATGAGATGGGGCCAGCCCAGGGCCCGCAGCCGCAGGAGCAGGGGAAGCGGGGGTCTGTGCGTACTGGCCACTCAGAGCTAGATTATGGAAAGGTGATCGCACCTGAGACCCGGGCTGCTGCATGGTGGAGGTTGGAATGTTGGGGCTGGGAGGGGGCAGGGAAGGTGACTGGCTTCCTGTGGTCCGCGGGCCCATGCTGGCGGCATCCTCTTGCCGGGGTGCCGAGGGGAACCCGTGAGCGTGAGCGGAGAAGCTGCCTTTCGGAGTATGGGCTGGCAGGGCTCCATGTAATCAGTGCAGGGAAATGCAGCCGCAAGCGGCTTTCAGCCAACTGGGGGTGTTTCGAGCTCGACAGCCGCCAGCGCCCGGGAGCACGGCCTGAGGGAGGCGTTCTGGGGCCTGGGCAGAGAGAAGGCAGTCAGCACCAGAGCGGCCGGGCCGAGGGTACGACACTTGCCTTGCGTGTGGTCGATCTAGGTTCCCTCCTCGGAGTGATCCCTGAGTGCGGAGCCAGGAGTGAGCTTGCGATGTGGCCACGAGAAAAGAAGGGAAGTGTGTGGCGGGCGCGATGGCAGCCGGGGAAGGGACCTTGACGGGCCGTAGGACTCCGGAACACTGCGCACTGCGGTGACGGCTGTGTCCTGTAGCCCATGATGCTGTTGCTCCCACAGCTGGGATCCACTCGACTTGGCACCGGCCCCTCCCATCCTGTTTGGAGACTGGGGGTGCTTATTACGTGCATTTTGTTCCTTTTTTTTTCCTTTTTGGGTCACACCCAGTGGTGCTCAGGGCTCTGCACTCATGAGTTACTCCTGGTGGTGCTCAGGGGACCATAGGGGATGCCAGGGATCGAACCTAAGTCGGCCGCATGCAAGGCGAACCTAAGCGCTGTGCTATCGCTCCGACCCGCGTTCTTGTTCCTTCGTGCCAGTAGAAACTAATGGCAGCTTCCTTAGGCCTGAGCAGGGGCTGTCCAGCCAAGCGCAGGGCTGGCTCTGGGGAGAAGCAGTACGGATCACTTGGTTATCTCGGCTTCCCTCTGCGAGGCCTTTCAGAGAAAATAACTTCCTGGGCGGGGATGGGAAGACTTAAGAATTTAAGATATTGGGGAGCTGGAGCGATAGTGCCGTGCAGAGGGCACTTGAGTGGCTCAGGTTCAGTCCCCGGCACCTCATATGGACCCTTGAGCCCGTCAGGAGTGACCCCTGAGCACAGCCAGGTGCGGCCCCACACCCACAAGAAAGAAGGGTCCAGAAGCACCCAGTGGGAGTCCCATGGGACCTTTGGGAAGCGTCCGGCTGTCTGGTGCCCTTGGGTCGCTGCTCCCGGGACTGTCATTCCCACCTCCGTGCCGGGAGGAGTGGCCCTCCGGTGGTCCCTGTGGCCCTGGCAGTAGGGGCCCCTGCTGCAGCCCCAGCGCTGAGGGCAAAGTGCGTGGCATCGAGGGGCTTGGGGTTGGGGGGATTCTGTCTGGAAAATTGATTTATGGTTCTCAGGGTGTTTTTCCTCATTTTCTCTGTGGTAGAATGCGTCTTGTTGAACTCGTTACTCTAGCATTTCTCTCCTGACGGCTCAGGTAGTACTCTCGAGTTTGTGAGCAAAGGTTTAGAGTCGTTTCGGATGACTCTGAGAAAGAATTGTGTGCGGAAAATCTGGGCTTGAGTTTCGGTCTTTTCCATGGTAAAACCTAAAGGGCGGGTCAGGGCATAGCTCGGTGGGGAGGGCGTTGGCTGAGCGCTGCTGGATGTGGCCCCAGAGCCAGAGTACTAATGAGTGTGAAGAGTGAGGGTGTGGGGGGGGGCCGGAGTCTGCCTCCCCACGCGTGTGTGATCAGAGCATTTCCCAACCCCGCGTGGGTGTGGGGTGCTGTGTTTGCACACGGTGGTATTCCCAGTGCTGTTTTCATCTTCTCGTTTCCGTCCTGCAGATTCTAACCGGAAGTCTTCAGTGGGTATGAAACGGAACGGCAAGAGCAGACCCTTAGCGAGGCCGCCGATGGCGAGGATCCCAGCTCCCTCCCACTCTACCTCATCGAAGCCAGCTCATGTAAATAATTCCAGGGTACCAAAGAAACTGAAAAAGCCGGCAAAGCCTTTACTCGCAAAGATAAAATTAAGAAATCATTGCAAACGCCTGGAGCCACGGAACGCTTCAAGAAAACTCGAAATGGGGAACTTAGTACTTAAAGAGCCGAAAGTCGTCTTGTATAAAAATCTCCCCCTGAAGAAGGACAAGGAGTCCGAGGGCCCGGCCCACGCTGTCCCAAGCGGGTGCTTGACTCGGCACGCGGCGAGAGAACACAGGCAGAACTCGGGGCGGGGCGCCCCGCCGCCCGCCGCCGCCGAGGGCTCGCCCTGCGCTTACATAACCCGGAGGTCCCTGAGGACGAGGATGCACCCAAAGGAGCCCTCTGCCGCCCTGCTGGAAACCCCCGCAGCCGAGGGCGACAGGAGCGACGGGACAGAGGCTGGCCCGGACGAGGCGGCGCAGCCCACCGGCCCGGCCCCGGAGGAGCCGCCTCAGGAGCCCACGCCCACGGGGGACGCCGAGTGTGCCAAGAGCGACGGCAGCACCTCCAAGAAGAAGTCGCGGCCGGGAAAGCTGGCCCAGCCGTCGGCGAAGGCGGAGGAGTCGGCCGCGGTACAGGACTCCCCCGGGAAAGCCGGCGGGGCCCCGGACACGGCGGGGTCCCCCGCCCCGCAGGGCGAGCACCCAAGCCCCGAGGGCGTGCCCGGGAGCTACCCGGACTGGGCGCTCTCGCCCGTGGGGGGCTCAGTGGTGCCCTCCGACGGCTTCCAGACGAAGGACAGCTGCAGAACTGCGAAAACGAAGAAGAAGCGGCGCATCACCAGGTACGACGCGCAGCTGATCTTGGAGAACAGTTCGGGCATCCCCAAGCTGACCCTGCGCCGGCGCCACGACAGCAGCAGCAAGGCCAGCGACCCCGAGAGCGATGGCGTGAACGCGTCCAAGATCAGCATCAAGCTGAGCAAGGACCACGAGAACGACAGCAACCTGTACGTGGCCAAGCTCAACAACGGCTTCAGCACGGGCGCGGCCAGCAGCGCCACCAAGCTCAAGATCCAGCTGAAGCGGGACGAGGAGGGCCGGGCCGCCTACGCCGACGGCCTGCGCGACAGTGGCGGCCTGTGCTGCAGCGACCCGCTGTCCCTGCTGGAGTCGCGCATGGAGGTGGACGACTACAGCCAGTACGAGGAGGAGAGCACCAGCGCCTCCTCCTCCGAGGGCGACGACGAGGACGAGGACGACGACGACGACGACTTCGAGGACGACTTCATCCCGCTGCCCCCCGCCAAGCGACTGCGGCTCATCGTGGGGAAGGACTCCATCGACATCGACATCTCCTCCAGGAGGAGGGAGGACCAGTCCCTGCGGCTGAACGCCTGAGCCCGCCCCGCCCCGCCCCATGCTGCTCGGCGTCCCCATGTAGAAAGTGTCCGGCCCCCACCCGTGGCGTCGTCCCCGCCCTCGAAGTCGCCTTCTTACGTGCAATCCGGAGAGGTGAAGCCTGTCGTCAGCCTGTACAGTGACCGAGACTCCACACGGGACTTCGGAGACAGTCATGTGGCTACTCCATACTTTTGTGTTTCGGTTTGTTTTGTTTTCCTTTCAACTTCAAGAGCGTCGGCCGGCTCTTTAATCTGACTAAACGGTAATTGACAACCAATCATAGTAGCAGCATATTAACGTTTTTTAGGATATGCTAATATCACCAGCAATGATCTTTGGCTTTTTGATTTCTTTGCTAGATGTTTCGCCCCCCCTTGGAGTTCTGTCAGTTTCAGTTTGCTGGCCCCGGTGCGCCCTCCGCAGGGCAGGCAAAGCAATTTGGGGAAACAAAATAACTTTTGTTTCCTTACTAACAAAAGTCCCAGTTCACGCGTGACCGCCGACTTTCCAGTACGTTCTATGTACGAGGGTCGCCATGTGCAGGAAGAGTTAACACGCCGCGTATTTATTGCTTGTCATGTAAATTAAAGACCTTGTATTTAACACTTTTCAATCCTTTTAGATAAAAAAAAAATTGTTCTTTGCAAGAATGATTGGTGCTTATTTTTTCAAAAATTTGCTGTGAATAATGTGATGACAACAAGCAACATTTATCTAATGAACTACAGCTCTCTTCATTTGGGTCTTAGTTTTCTGTTGCACTTGTAAAATGCTACAAGGAATATTAAAAAGAAACTATTCACTTTAACTTATAATAGTTTATGAAATAAAAACATGAGTCACAGCTTTTGTTCTGTGGTAACCTATAAAATGTTTGTCTTTGGGATTCAGTGTAAAGAACTGAGACGATGTATATGTTGTAAATATTTGTGTGTTGTGAGAAATTTTTGTCCTAAGAAATTAAAAGAACTTACCAGGAAGGTTTTTAAGTTCAGAAATATTCATGCCAATAAAATAGGAATTATAAATATATAGTTTTAAGCACTGCATCAGTGGGCGTTCTTGGTTTATGTTTATGTATGAAAATATCAAAGATTTTTTGACTATATTATCAGTTAAACGAAAAGAGGAGTCAGATTTAATTTGTTTTTGAAGCACTTTGAGAAGAGAAATTAATTTTACGTAACTTAATGAGCAAATTTTTGATTACTACTTGATGTCCAATACCAACCTCTCGTTTTTCTGCATTATTTTACAAATCATTGGACAAGCAATTTGGGGATATCAATCTGTAACAGGTGTTTGACACCAGTGGGTCTCTTTATTTCTGGGAAATGTGTACATGTGCTTTCAGCTAGACCGTGTTCCTGAGTAAAACCAAGTTAGGGGATTCATGTAGTGTCTCTAGGAAGGTATAGCCCCTGTCTTCAAATATTAAAGAATCTTCAGGTCATGAATAAAAGTCCAGTGCAGAAAACCTCAATGCTTCCGCTTAGTACTAATGGATTCTTAACCATGTCCAGGTTTGGGGACAGCGTTTAAATTAAGTTCCTTAAAGCGATTGTTTGTCGTAGTTTCCAGGTAGAAATTAGTATTAGTCATGAAAGGTTTTTACATTTAGAGTTGTTTTCGCCTTTTTTCTTCAAGGAATTCTTTCTGTAGCCTCCCGAGGCCTCATTCCTGTTTGCTCCAGGCAGTTCGATCCCTCAGGTAGTAGTTTGGGGGCTTGTGGCAGGCTCCCCCCCACCCCACCTCCCCCCTCGGGCCCGCAGCCCCCACCCCCCTGCTGCCATGGCTTTGCGTGCAAGTGTGAGACTTGGCGCCGCTCAGGAAGGTCCCGCCTCGGCCGGCCGTGGTGTCTGGCAAGGCCCAGCGGAGCCGCGGGTCACCTCTCCCCCCGCCCCAAGTTTGGGGTGTCTGGAAGAGGTTCCAAGACGAAGTTTGTCGGCGGACCTGCCGTCCATCCACGTTTATTAGTAGCATGTTCAGTTTGAAGGGAACAGTAGCAGAAGGTCCCGTCCCACTCGCCCCGTAGCTAAGCCTCATCTTAGTAACTTATTTATGGCCTTTGTTTTCACTCTGGGGAGGGGGTCTCGCTCGGAGGCCGCCCCCGTGGGTCCAGGCAGGGGAGTTAGGTGCTGCCCTGCCTGGGGTCTGTGCACAAGCGCCCGGCAGCCGCCGGCGCCTCCAGGGAACCTCATTTCCGTTGTCCAGTTGGGGGCCCAGGAGCTGTGGCAGCCCCGCTACAGACTGTCGCGGCGGCCGGGCTCGGAAGAGGTCGCAGTCAGTAAAACGTAGCTTGAACTTATGCAATGATTGGTGAAGAGTTTGGCGTTGTCAGAATTAGGAAATGATCGTAGAACTCTCTGTAAAAATACTCAATTTTCAAATCATTTTTCAAATTGCTGTTTTAAATTGTTTTGCTGAGTTGTAATACTTTTGAGATACAATGTATTCCTTGTACTGAAAGAATGAAAAAAAAGGATTTTTTCAGCATTTGAGGTAAGTTCTTTAACGTTTCATTAAAAACATTTTTTACAAATATTTTGTACATGCACTTGCAGTATTGAGGTTAATCATTTTAATAAATTCGGAAATTAAAAACAACCTGGCCGGTGTTCACTGTATCCGAGAAGGTGGGGAGGTGGGATTTCCGGTTTCTCTAGCTCCCCAAGATCTTGGGAGCCCAATCACTGCATTCCCCCTCCACAGGAGGGCGAGTTTGGCTGTGCGGAAGAGGGGCTCCAAGGTGAAGGAGGGGCTTCCAATAAGCAGACCCAGCCGCGCAAACTAGAAGCTTCCGCGGGGTGGTGCAGAAGGGGAGGAGGGAGGTGGCTTGAGGCGCACAGGATGGTCCCCTGGGGAACAAGAGGTGCTTGATGTGAGGGTGCCAGTTGCTGTGGTATGCAGTGGAAGGCTCGTGGAGCTGAGGGCTGGGGAAGGTGGGTGGCGATTAGACAGGAGCAGCGAGAAAGTCTGGGGGTGCACAGGCTGGGTGAGATGCTGAGGTCAGGGCAGCTGAGAACTTCCAGACGTCAGGACGGGGACAGGACGCACCGCACGGGTCTTGAGGGGAAATCACTCAGCAGGTTGCATGGCCAGCCCCCTAATCTGCCCTCAGGAAACCCCTGGATCCACGGGCAGGTGGTGGGTTAGGAGACTGGATATTTTTTCACGTTCGTTTAGTTTGTTTTTATGTTTGGGGACCACACCCAGCAGCTTTCCGGGGCTCAGTCCTGCTCTGCACTCAGGAGTTAATTCCTGACAGGACTCAGGGGACCATGTGAGATCCTGGGGATCAAGCCCGGGTTGGCTGCCTGCAAGGCAAATGCCCTCCCCACTCTGCTATTGCTCCGACCCCTTTTTTGGGGGGGGTTGCACCCAGCGGTTCGCAGGGGCTGCTCCTAGCTCTGTGCTCAGAGATCAGAGATCCTGGTGATGCTTAGGGGATGCTGGGGATCGAACTCAGGTCAGCCGCGTGCCAGCCTACCCCCACAAGTGCCGGGAGTGAGTCCGCCCGCCTGAGGGCTTGCTCAGGTGGGGTTTGCTCGCAGGTTCATTCCGGCCTGCTCCCCGGTGGCGGTCAGCCACTGCCTGTACCCCTCGTTCTGAGACTGTCAGGTGGAGCCAGGAGACCTCCGTGCCAGGGTTGGCCGATAAGCGCCACCCGCTCCAGTTAGGCAAACAGCGGGCGCTGGAGCAGGTGTCCCGGGAGGCAGGTGTGTCCTGAGGGGAGACAGAGAAAACTCGGGTGGGCTCAGCAGCCGGGGGCAGTTTGGGTCCCCTCCAAAGTACAAAATGCTCCCAGAGTGTCCCCGGGGGCCAGGGACTTGCAGGAAGGCCCATTCCGGGAACGGCTCAGGTTTCTCTGGGAAGTGGGTGACGCCCAGTCCAGGCCCGCCCGCAGGCGCTGACGGGAAGCTAGTGGCCTCCCCCCAGAATGAGGACAGAGCTGCACCAGCTGTGCCAGCCTCCGCTGGGGGACATGGCTGGCAGTGCCCCCAGCCCCCAGGCTGCTGGGAGCCGGGTCCTGGCCCTTCCTGGGCTCTCCAGGGTCTCTGTCCTCTGGCTTCCTTCCCACTTAGTACGGAAGGGTGTCAGGCTTCCCACAGTCCCAGGAGGGACTCTGACTCAGCCCTTTCCCTGTCAGCGAGCAGGGCAGGAGCGGGCAGGGCCAAGGTTTGTGAGAAGCAGGGAGAGAGCAGAGGAGGGAGTTCCCCTTCTTCCTGCTGGGAAAATCACAGCAGGCTTCAAGGAGGAAGTGCTGGCAGGAGACAGCTCCGGTGTGAGGCGCACTTGCCTTGTTTGATCCCTGGAACTGCTTTTTGGGTTTGGTTTGTGGTTTGGGATTTTTGTGGTTTTGTGGTTTGTTTTGTGGTTCTGTGGTCACAACCAGCAGTGTTCAAGACTAAATTAAAGTGATAGGATAGTGGGCAGGGTGTTTGTCTTGCAGGCTTTTGACCCCTGACATCCCATAGGGTCCCCCTAGCACTGCCAGGAGTAACTCCTGAGTGCAGAGCCAGGAGTAACCCCTGAGCATCGCTGGGTGTGACCCAAAAAGAAA
>JAOXYA010000045.1:48875871-48921378 GCA_028565675.1 Sorex palustris | reverse complement strand
GGGTGGATGGATGGGTGGGTGGGTGGATGGGTGGATGGATGGATGGATGGATGTTTGGGTGGATGGGTGGATGGATGGATGGATGGATGGATGGATGGGTGGGTGGATGGATGGTTGGGTGGATGGGTGGATGGATGGATGGATGGATGGATGGGTGGATGGGTGGATGGATGGATGGATGGTTGGGTGGATGGATGGATGGATGGATGGGTGGGTGGGTGGATGGATGGATGGTTGGGTGGATGGATGGATGGGTGGATGGGTGGATGGATGGATGGGTGGATGGTTGGGTGGATGGGTGGATGGATGGATGGATGGATGGTTGGGTGGATGGATGGATGGATGGATGGTTGGGTGGATGGGTGGATGGATGGATTGATGGATGTTTGGGTGGATGGGTGGATGGATGGATGGGTGGGTGGATGGATGGATGGGTGGATGGGTGGATGGGTAGATACATGGGTGGGTGGATGGATAGAATGGTGGGTGGATGGATGGATAGATGAATGGAATGGTGGGTGGATGGATGGATGGATGGGTGGATGGGTGGATGGACGGACAGAAGGATAGGAGGATGGCTGGAGCCGATGAATGGGTGGATGGAGGGGCAGATGGATGGCGGGGGAGGGTCTGGCGCGCAGCGGCTACTGAAGGGTATTTCCTTTGAAAGCGTGAAAATGAGCCCAGAAGCCTTTTTCTTCAAATGTCTTCCCAGATCTCTCCTCCCTCCATAACCCAAGGGCGGCCTTCCCTTTTTCTGAGGTGCGGGGAACTTCCTTAGGCCTCCCCATCCTCGGTGGGGGCGTTTTCGGTTCTGCTGGGGTTCCCGGAGGCGGAGCGGAGGGGGGGGCGAGAAACGTGGACGTCTTGGGGGTGCGTCCCAGCACCCTGCTCCTTCCCTTCGCCCCCCATTCGGGAAGCGGGTCGCCTCTTCTCTTCCTTCAGCGTGGCTTCCCCAGTCCCAGGGAGGCGGAGGAGGAAGGGCTTTCCCCTTGGAGCGCGTCCCCTAAACTTCCCAGGGAAGAATCAGACGCCCCGGGAGGGTCCTGGGGGAATCCCCGGAGCCCGGGGCGGCCGGAGCCCCGCCCCCAAGCGGGCCGGGCTGCGATTGGTTCCTGGAGGCCACGCCCCTTTCCCGGGCGGGCCAGGCCCGGGGTCGGCTGAGTGAGTGGTGGCGGCTCCCACGCGCTCTGCTCCCGCGCGCGCTTCCCACCTCGCCATGGTCCGTCTGCCGCTGCAGGGTCTCTTCTGGGGCTGCCTGCTGACCGCCGTGAGTTGTTGCTGCCCTGACCCTATGGGGAAAGTTGGGGACTTGAGGGCAGGGAGTGGCAAGAGCAGCCAGACTTGGGGGGAAGGGATGCTCTCCTCCCTAGCTGATTTGGAGTGGGGTGCGAGAAAGGGGGTGGAACTGGGTAAGGTAGCCCAGGACCCGGGCCAAGGAGACGGGCCTAGACTCTCCTTCCTTCCAGGTGGGGACTGCAGTAGGGGAAACGTGCCCAGTGGGCACCCGGGGGGCTGGAGTGTAGGGAGCCCGAGCCTTCTGTGGGTGAGTTTGGAGAGCGAGTTTGCCTGACTTCTGGCCAGTGCTGGACTCCTGGGAGTGGGGAGAGGCCGGGCCAGGCAAGGCTGGGGCTGGAGGGTTTCCTGTCTCTTTCCCACTGAGCACGCAGCCTGCCTCTGGGCGGGTTATCATCCATCTCTCGGCCGCCCGGGGTTTCCCTTTCTTACAGCGCATCACGTGGTGACAAGGAGTGGGTGCGGAGTCGCAGGTGCTTCTCTGGGAAGACAGGGGGGACTTTGAGCACCCCATCTGCCCCCAGATCTTTGATGAGCCAGCAGAGGAATCCCCAAGGCTGTATCTGTCCTCAGGGAAGCCCCTGGGGGACATGAACAGTGGGTGGAACGCTGGCAGGGAGAGGGGACCAGCTAGGGTGTCTCTGGCACCAGCAGGACCCAGATGCGCTCCACTGAGCGTGTCTCCGGGATTTTTCAGAAGCTCACTCTTGACTCACTTTTTGTTGAAATGTATTCTTGTAGTTCCTCATTCTGGAGGCTGGGAACCCCCTGTACCTGCCTGCCTGCCTCCTCCTCCTTTCTGGGGCTGCACCATCTCAGTGGAGTTTGAACCGGAATGGCCTGTCCCGGGATGTGTGTGGAGTCAACAGCCATAGGAAGGCGGTGGGCGCCCAGAGCTTTCATTTTCACTCTGGGCAACTGGTCTCCAGGAGAAGGGAGGCAGGAAGAGGGTGGAGTCGCGGTGGGAGAACAGGGCCCTTGTGGGAAGGGGTGGGCAGAGCCGGGAGCTGTCCTGCAGGCCTGCGGAGGCTTCCCAGGCACATACCCTTAATTTTGGCTCTAGGTACGGATGGGGCTGTGTGACTGGACTGAAACGGGGCTATTTATGGAGAGCTCCTAGGCATCATGTGTGTTCTTGGTCTGCCTTATGTGTTTGGGTCAGCTTTCTCTCGCCTCCACCATTATAAAGAAGAGCAAACTGAGGCTCAGACGGAAATGCCTTCCCAAACGGCTCCCTGTCGGGTGGAGCCTAAAAAAATCTCTATCTGCCTGATTCCTGAGCTGGCTTCTTGGAGGGTGACAGTCTCCTGGGTTCAGAGACCCTCGGCATGGATTGGAAGGACTGGAGCTTGGAGTGGGAGCAGGACCTTTGTGTTTGTGGGACAATGCACAGGGTTGCAGGGAGAAGGTTGAAGGGGGTGGAGTGCTTTGATGTGCCGGGTGTGTGTGTGTGTCTGTGTGTGTGTGTGTGTGTGTGCGCGCATGAGTGTGTGAGTGTTATGTGCATATTTGTGCAAGCGAGTGTGCGTGCATGTGTGTACGTATATGTGTGTATGCATGATTGTGCAGGTGTGTATGTGTGTGCGCATGCAGTTGTGAGCGTGTGTGCATGTGTGTGAGCGTGTGCATGTGTGCATGTATGTGTGTGTGAGTGCGTGTGTGTGGCAACTTTTTCTGTTTCTTTGCCCTCTGGGGTAAGACCACTCCGTGCTTTGCCCTCCGGACCACATGAGAGGCCTCCATGGACAGGAAGCGGGCAGCCCGTTCCTCACAGGTGGGCTGGTGTTGCTGCTGCTGCAGCCGACACTGTCTAGACACACTGGCTCGTCCTCTCATCTTCACGGCAAAGCGGGCAGTAGCTCTCCCGGTGTGGAGGTGCGGAACTGAGGGTAGGAGAGATGAAGGAACCAGGCTGGGGTCTGAAGGCCAGGCTGTCGTCTTGTTGGACTCTCAGACCTGTGCTCTGCCCAGTTTGGGTGACCTTAGGGAGCACAGGGTATGTATGGTGACACCCATTCACTCTGCAGCTCTTGGGAAATTCTTTCTCATTTTTCTTCTTCTTTTTTTAATATTTTTTAAATTTTATAAAGCAGTTTACAATATTTTATCACATTTAATATTCAAACACCAATCCCACTACCATTACAGCTTCTTACCACCATACTTCGGGTGTTTCCATCCCAAACCCCAATCCCTGCCCCAAAGTGGAACCGAAATCATATGTCTTGTATTGTTTGTTATGAAAAACCACTGAAAATGCTACAAAAAGGTATCCTTAGAGGAAAAGGGTGAGGGGTATTGTATTCCACCCAGGGGGCATTAAGAGATAAGATATATATATATATGAGATATGGTATAAGAGATCACTAACATGTTGTTAGAAATTGAGCCTTGTGTGTGTGTGTGTGTGTGTGTGTGTGTATATATATCTGTAAAAAATACTTCCCTCTAAGATTGGTTGCCTCCCACTCTACTTTGAACCCCATCAAATGTGGTGCGGTATTCTTGGAGTATGGGTAGGGTGTGTGGTGTGAAGTGTGTCCAGGAATAGGTTCACTCATGGGTGAGGCTTGGCCCAAGCGTGTGGGGAGTGGCCGTGAGCATGGCGGCGATTGAGTTCTGGAGGTTTTCAGCTGCCGGGGCTGGGTCCCTTCGGGCGGGGATAGGAAGAAGTCTCTGGTCCTAGAATACACAGCAAATGCCTCTCCAGGGCTCACTAATCCTTTTATTTGTTTTTTTAATAAATGGACCGTAGGAGTCATCAGGCCTATACCTGGTGGCGTCAAGGACCAAACCTTTGCACATGCCACATTCCTGGTCCCCTAATTCTCCCTCTTAAATTAAATTAACTTTGGTGTTGGAGCCATACCCAGAGAGCACTGGGGGAGGGTGTGCTACTTCGCGCTGGGTCCTTGGGGGACCATGTGGTACCAGAAATCCAACCCAGGGTCTCACATGTAAAGCAGGTGCTCTGGTCCTTTGAGCCTTCCTCCCAGTCCCTAACTGGTTTTTGTTTGTTTGATTTTGGACTCCTGATGGTTCTCAGGGCTCACTCCTGGCTCTGCACTCAGGAATCACTCCTGATGGGGCTCAGGGAACCACAGAGTGTGCCCGGGAACCAGACACAGCTGGGCCTTATGCTAGGCATATAGCTGTCCTATCATTCTACTCCTCCCCACCCCGTCTTTTTTTTTCCTTTTTTTTTTCTTTTTGGGTCACACCCAGCGATGCACAGGGGTTCCTCCTGGCTCAGGCACTCAGGAATTACTCCTGGCGGTGCTCGGGGGACCCTATGGGATGCTGGGAATCGAACCCGGGTCAGCTGCGTGCAAGGCAAACGCTTTCCCCGCCGTGCTATTGCTCCAGCCCCTGAAGTGCTTGTCTTAATCAGGAGTGGCTCCAAACCAAACATGACCCCCCCCCCGGCCTTCCCACCACATGCACACACAAATTGAGAAATTCTTACTAACATTGGCATGAAGTGGTAGATGGGAGAAGTATACTTTAATTATACTTTAATTTCTTTGCTTGTTTGTGTTGGGTTTTGGGTCGCACCCGGCGATGCTCGGGGCTTACTCCTGGCCCTGCATTCAAGAGTCACCCCGGGTGGTGCTCAGGGGGCCCTGTGGGGTGCTGGGGCTTGAACCTGTGTCGGCTGTGTGTAAGGCAAGCGCCCTGCCCTCTGTACTATAGCTCCTGCCCTGTTCTGTCTTAAGAAAGTTCTGGAGGAGATAGCTTAAGGACGGTTACCGTGATCTAATCTCTGAGACTTTTTGAGGGGGTGAGCTATTGGGTCACATGCAGTGGTGCTCAGGGCTTACTCCTGACTCGGTGCTCAGAGGGTTACTCCTGGTGGTGCTCAGGGGACAGTTGCCTGCAAGCTATCCCATCACCCTTGCTGGCCCCAGTAGTGGACATTTCTACTTTTTGTGGGGGGGGGTCGCACCCAGCTGTGCTTGGGACTTACTCCTGGCTCTGGGCTCAGTTATCACTCCTGGCGAGCCTAAGGGTCCCTCTGGGGTGCTGGGGATCGAGCCCGTGTTGGCCTTGTGTGGGGCGAGTGCCCTGCTGCGTGTCGGGGACTTTGAGTGTAGTTTCATTATTCTTTTAGTTCTGGGTATCAAACTCGGGGCCTCCCACGTGCAGGCGGGTCTCCGCTGCCGGGCTCTCTCCCTGGCCAGTAGTGGGGCTTGGGGTTAATTACTAGAAGGATTGGGACTTGCAGGAATGTTCCGGGGGCTCCCAGGGTCGGGGGTTCTCAGGCTTGTCCCCTCCAGGGCCCCTGCGCGTGCAGGCGCATACATCCGGTCCCACGCACTCAGAGCAGAGGGGAGCGAGGCAGGGGGGGCGGGGGCCGAGGCCGGACACTCACTGTCCTTTTGTCTCTGACAGGGGAGGCCTCAGCAACATGCTGTTCCAGTGCTCCTTCCCCGACACCCTGGCCACGGTGGGTGACGAGCCGCGCAAGGTGCTGCTGCGACTGTACGGGGCCATCCTGAAGATGGTGAGTGGGACACGGCGGGGCGCCAGTGCCTGCTCTGGTTGGTTGGACGGGCTCGTGTGTGCGCCCTCAGTGAGTTCCTCTGTCTGCTTAATGCTTATTAGCCAACCTGTACAAACAGTCCTGGTTTTTCCCTCCAGAAAGAGCAACGCTGTTAAGTCGTGGTGGTGTCTGTGAGGCCGGTGCTTTCCGCACATCAGCACTCAGGCTGCAGTGTAATCACCCTCGCCCTGAGCACGAAGTCCGCGCTGTTCAGGTTTCTTACCGCCACCTGATCTCAAAGCGTCTTGATTGTTGCCTGGTCTTCACCGGTTGGGGGATACGCCGCAGACCCGGTTGTCGATTTCGATTTTAAACCTCTACCAGGAATGTCTCGTCCCGCGGCCCGACACAGTTTTGGCCGTGCAGTTCCCTGGTGGTGCTGTTTAGCATCCACTTCCCTTTTCTTGGGGAGAGCCGGTCGAGAAGTTGCCTGGCTTCACTTTTCCAGAGGTCGGTCTAAAACGCAGGTCACGTCCAAGTCAGTGAAAACTAGGTTTTGGAAATACCCAGTCGGACTGGCACTATGGGTGTCAGTCCATGTGGGAATTGGCCCTGGGGCCCCAGAGGTAGGGCAGTGGGCCAGGGTTCAGACCCCTGACACCCCGTACGGTCCCCTGAGCACAGCTGGCCGTGGCCCCAACCCAGACACAGACAGACCAAAAGGAGTCAAAGTGTGCTTGTGAGGGGCCTTCTACACTTGGGCCCGGAAGTGGCCGCCTCTCGCCCAGTGGGGCCCACGCCATGGCTGGACCCTGGAAGCAGTGGCCCCGTGCCATGTGCCCGGGGCTGTCCGTGCTGCTGAGTGGCAGTGTCCCAGTTCAGCGTTTGAAAACCCAGACGATGTCCTCTGGCCCCTGTAACGACATCCGTCTCTGACTGTTGTGCTTTGAGCACCGTGGTGGGCGATAGGGTTCATTTGTTCCCAGCTGACCAGAGTGCTGGCGTTGTGCCTGCTGGCCTGCAGTGCCCAGGCGGCCAGTGGACAGAGGTGAGGAGCGGAAATGGCACTGGGCTCCTCTTGGAGAATCAACCCCCGTGGTCTGGGCTGCTTGGCTGAGCCCCCCCGCTCAGTCGGGACTGACGCTTCCCTCCTCCCTGTGGAGAGTGACTAGACACTGATACTGTGTCCCTTTGAATCCAGCTGACCACTCATAGTAGCCCCCTATAGTAGTTAAACACAGTAAAAACGTCCGGGGAGAAAACCCAACAAATTCTGTGTCCCTGTGTTTAAGGAGAAGGGGAGCCTTGGGAACACAGGACGCAGAGGGAAGAATCATTGAAGTCATTTGATTTTTATGTTTGTTTGCATTTGGGGCCACACTCGATGATGCTCGGGTTCCTCCTGGCTCTGCACTCAGGAATCACTCCTGGCAGGGCTCGGGGACCATGTGGGATGCTGGGATCGAACCTGAGTTGGCCACGTGCAGAGCAGACACACTACTGCCCCTGAAGTCATTGGAATTAGAGTTAATTCGGAGTCCGGCTGTGGCCACACGTGCCCTGGCTGGGCTGGGAGCACCCCCACCGACAGGCTGAGCTGCGCGGGAGAGGGGACGGTGTGGGTGGGTGAGCCGGCGGCCACACCGCGCCTCCACACAGCAGACGGCTCGCTCATTTTTGTTGGAAAAATGCTGTTCTTTGCTGATAGGTTGGAGTCTCTCTTCTCAGTGTAATTACTGAGTGGAGTCGATTCGTCTAAATACTGTGAAGCCCAGAGCTTCACATATAAGCATGTTTCGGGACCCACCGCCAGCGAGCACAGTTACGGGAACCCGGCTGGCCAGCTGCCATGGGGTCGGTGGCTCGAGGAGGCCAAGGGAAGGGGTGCAGAGCAGAGACAGGCAGCCGCCGGCAGCTTTATTATTATTATTATTATTATCATTATTTTTTTTTTTGCTTTTTGGGTCATACCCGGCGATGCACAGGGGTTCCTCCTGGCTCTGCACTCAGGAATTACAACTCTGGCACTGCTCAGGGGACTATATGGGATGCTGGGAATTGAACCCAGGTTGGCCCCGTGCAAGGCACACGCCCTCCCCGCTGTGCTATTGCTCCAGCCCCGGGCGGCTTTAGAAGTTGAGCTCGTTGATCATAATTGTTTTCCCCAAATATTTTGCATGAGGTTTAAGTTTCCCCCTCCCCCTGGGCTGGGAGCACAGTCTCAGGCACGAATCCGGCCTGCACAGAAAGGAAGCGGCTCAGGGCCACTCTGAGGCTCCTCATCTGTCACGGCAGAAGTCTCAGAGTCTGTTGTGATGGTGAGAAAAGGCCGCAGTTAGGAGCAGCAAAAGCAGACCCGGAGCCCAGGTGGTGAGTCCCGTGGCTTCCGTCATGTGTGGAGTCAGGATGGAATTGGACGTGACCCAGCCCCCAAGCCCTGCCCTCCTGTCTCCAAGTCCAGGGCCACCCCCCAGGGTGCTGGCACCCGAGCCTCCTTTGGGAGAGGCACACAGGTGGACGTGTCACCACCAGGTGCGTGTGCGCCTGGCTAGTCGGCCTCTCCCCTTCCCCTCATGAGCTTTGGGATTTTTACCGTTGAGAATCAAATCCAAGTAGAACTGCCGAGCACTTAGAGTCCCAGGCAAGTGATGATTTCAGATGCCGAGACAGTTTTCAGCTTTCCCACTTTCCATCATCGTGTCTCTTGGAGCCGGGTGGCGGCCCTTCTTCATAGTCGCAGTGAAGTGGCCGGGGCTTGGTCACCACTGGGGCCGAGGCCATGCTGTCCCCGGAAAGGCCAGCCTGGCGCTCCCAGCTCTGCTCGCCTCCGGTCCCCAGGACTTCCAGGAGAATCTGAATGGGACAAGATTGAGACAGTGAGACACGTGGCCTTAAGAAAGAGGTCCACGGTATTAGTGTTTAAACATTCTTAACCAGGATACGGGTCTGAACTTAAGGTGGTGTATATATCACTGTAATTTAGTCTTAGTCTCTTATAGTAGCTTTAATTTTAATGAGGAGGTTATTTTCCTTAGCTTCTTACTTGATGAAAACTGAGTTCAACTTTTTTTATAAGCATATTCAGCAGCTCTTCATAACAGATAATACGAAACATATTATTTCGGTTGTGTTTTGGGACAGGGATTGGGGTTTGAGATGGAAATATCCCGAATTTGGTGGTGGGAAGGTGTAATGGTGGTGGGATTGGTGTTTGAATATTGAATGTAGTCAAACATTGTGAACTAACTTATAAAATTAAAATTTAAAAAAAAAAGTAATGTGGAATTCATACCCAATTCAATCAGCTTAATCAATGGCTAAATAAATAGCAGTGCTCCTGCATTATTGAAAAAAGAAAACAACACCTGAGTACCTGAGCTCAACTATAAAACCATCATTAACCAAAGCAAGACAGTAAATAGCCGTTTCAAGGCACCAGTCTGTCTTTGCAGAGGGAAACTTCTAGAAGAGAGCTCAGAATAGCAAGGTTGCTCTCCGTGTAACTTGATTTCCCCCTTCTGATCCTGGGAAGGAACATGAGCTCTGCGGTGCCCGGTAGCAGCCTTCGCAGAGTACAGTGACCAGTTTGCTTTATTTGTCCTGAATTGTGGAAGACACAAATGTCAGTGCGTCTTGTCCACTCGGCGTCGCCTGTGTGTGGGGGGCGGTGCTGTGGATGAGTGATTTGCCTCCCTGGGCAAGAAGGTTCCTGATACACTTGGACCGTCTCTCTTGAGCGTTGTCTGGGAAAATGTTGTCTTGTCTCTTGAGTAATAGAAGGCGAATCTTAGTGCTTGTTTGACTGCTGGCCTTCATAAAATGAAAAGCGCCAAGGCACAACGCAGGTATGATTCGGTGACGGGAAAGACACGGTCCTTAGATTCCAGGAAAGCCATGGCATCGTACCCTCAGAGAGATTAGAAATTAAGCCCCAATCGAAAATGTGGACCCTCCCACAGAGGGGAGCAGCGCGCCAGGCTGTGGCTCCGAGGAGGGGACTCTGAGGGCCTCTCCCGCCGGACACGGGTGCTGACTGCGTAGACGCGGGCGCTCAGCGTGCTCCCGGGCGTTGCAGCCTGGTCGCTGGGGGCCCGCTACTGCGAACCTTCCAGATGTCTCTGAATTAAATTGGCTTTTTGCTGCGTCAGAAGCAGCCCCTTGCACCTCCATACAGTGCGGTCACAGGCGGCCCCAAGCAGTTCCGCGTGGACACAGAGCGCTGGGCGCCAACACCTCACCGCGCTGGGCATGCTCCCGTGGGCGTTGGGCCTCTTGTTTCTGGGCCTCTCCTCGGCTCATCCCCCAGGGGCGTCGCCAGTGACTCCAGCCCTCCCATGCCTGCTCTGTCGTGCGCCTCTGGGGACACCACATACTCCCATGTAGCCTGGACATGGGAAAGTGTCTGTCCGCGGCTCTCGGCGGGCGGGCGGGGACGGCCACCTCAGCTGTGTGCCTGTCTTTTCCGCTGCAGCCTTGGCCATGCTGTCATGCCTGGGGCACTCCGATTTCCAGGTGACAGACACAAGTCACCATATAGTATGAATCCCCTGAAGTTGAGCGTTCTCCACCGCTTCCTGCCTTTCTGTAGTTCTGGGTTTTAAGAAATGCTTTGTGGTTTGTTTTTTTTTTTCTCTTTGGGTCACACCCGGCGATGCACAGGGGTTACTCCTGGCTCTGCACTCAGGAGTTACTCCTGGTGGTACTCAGGGGACCATATGGGATGCTAGGAATCGAACCTGGGTCAGCCACGTGCAAGGCAAACGCCCTCTGCGCTGTGCTATCGCTCCAGCACCAAGAAATGCTTTTTAAAAAGAAAGCTGTCCCGCTTTTGCCCAGAGGCACCAACTTCGTCCTGGGCCTCGCTGGGAGGTGCAGTGAGTGTAGCTCTGAGTGCTGGGGGCCCTGCCCGTTTCTTCTGTTTCCTCAGTAGAAAATGGCAAACTCAGGGTGTTGGGCCTGGCAGGCTGGGCCTCCTCAGGGCCTCTCGGCGGAGGAATGCTGTGATGCTTTGGTCCAGGCTATCTTACCGCTCCTAGCAGAGAGCTTCGTTCCTATCTCCCTGAGCCCCCAATACTGTTGGGGAGCTCACAGACCCCCATTCCCCTCCACACACACTTAGGGCCTCGGCCTACAGCAGCCCTGGGGTCGGGCCCTATGCACGGGCCTTCTGGGGCGCTGGACAGGGTGTCCTCTGCTGGCCCCTACGCTTTTCGACGCTGTCTTTTGCCTGCCCAGAGTGTTGTCGAAGTTCTGGCTTGGGCCAGGGGCGTGTCTCAGTGGTAGCGCTTTGCCTTGCGTGCCTGGTGCTCTGGGTTCAACCCCGGTGCTGCCAGAGACACTTTCCTCGTGGAATTCTGTCTCCTGATGCCCGAGGTTAGCACCCGGTCCTGCTGCGTTCAGGCGCCGGAACTGGGGCCAGGGCCCGTAGGACAGCAGGCAGGGCACTCGCCTTGCACGCAGCTGACCCGGGTCTGGTCCTCAGCGCCTGTGTAGTCCCCCCAAGCACTTCCAGCAGTAATTCCCGAGCGCAAAGCCACGGCCGCGCCCTGGCACCCTGGGTGTGGCTCCCAAACCCAACAAGGTCTAGGCTGTTTGGGGGTAACTGCGGGTTATTTATGACTTCGTCATTTTTTCCACAGAGGCACCAATATTGCTTCATGCCTTTGGTGTTGCTACACTGTGTCCACTGCCAGGAAGGATCCTTCCACTTCCTGGGGTATCCCTGCGGGTCATGGAAGGTTCTCCGGAGACTTCCACACGGTGTTAGAAATCACTTGTCTGAGGCTGAGCGACTGGACAGCAGGAGGCACTTTCTTTGCATGCCGCTGACCTGGCTTCAGTCCTCTGCATCCCGTAGGGTCTCCCGAGTCCCACCAGGAGGAACCGCTGAGCAGTGCCGGGTGTGGCCCCAAAACAGAACAAAGGAAAGGACCCCTTGGTCTGAATTCTTAAAAGTCACAGGAGCAGTAGTACAGCAGGTCGGGCACTTGCCTTGCACTCAGCCGACCTGAGTTCGAGCCCTGGCACCCCATGTGGTCCCCTGATCATGGCCAGGACGAATTCCTGAGCGCAGAGTCGGCAGGGCGCCCCTGAGCCTCGCCAACTGCCAGATGAGGCACAGACACCACCACCACCACCGAAAAAGAAAAAAAATAATAATAACTGAAGTCACAGGCAGCTCCCAAAAGCTGACGTGCGCAAGTCATTGTTGGCTCATATTTTAATGCGGTTCTGTAAAACCTTCCCATGAGCTGCTGTGAACAGCACAGAGGCGGTCAGGAGAGAAAACGGGGGAGGCCCGCGAGGGCGACCCGGAGACGCACTCCGTGTACAGCTGACGGCCCCTGGCCGCTGTCCACCTCGGGCAGCCTGCCCGGCCTCGCTTTCAGAGCGAGGGGGAGCCTTGGGAAACCGAGCCTGCACTGGGACGCACTTTTTGTCTCGAGTATAAAAGCCTTTCTCAAGTGAAGTGTTTCAGGGAAGCAGCATTCGGAGCCTGCACCAGAGGCATCGTTCAAGTGCCAGGCGCTTCTCAGAGCTGCTTTGGCTCTGGGCACGGGAGGTGCCCCGGGCTCACGGCGCGCCCCGCTCCCGAGCCTCACCCCTGCTCCCCTCACTCGGCAGAAGTAAGTGTACGAGGGGGAAATTCCGTTTCCTCCTCCGCTTGGCTAATGGGTAATGGTACTTTCTGGAATTCATGTCTTAAATTTCAAAGTTTGTTGAGTGAGCAGTTTCCGAGGTAGGATGGAGATGAATTCCTGGCAGTGCCCCGGCCCCTGAGCATCCCCGGGACCACCCAGAGCACTGTGGAGTGTGGCCCCTCCCCCTCCCTCTCTCTTCTTCCCCCGCTTTTAGGTCACCCCTGGCAGTGCTCAGGGGTAGCTCCTGGCTCTTCACTCAGAAATCACTCGTAGCGGAGCTCGGGGAACCATGCGGGATGCTGGGGGTCGACCCCGAGTCCCCCACCCCCGTCCTATCACCCCGCCCCTCACCTCACCTTTCTTTGGGGAGTTTTCCATTCTGGCCAACAAAGCTCGTTTAAAAAGACACGAGCCCTATAATTCTCACATCAGATTTTTTTTTTTTGCCTTTTTTGGGTCACACCCGGCGATGCACAGGGGTTCCTCCTGGCTCTGCAGTTAGAAATTACTCCTGGCGGTGCTCAGGGGACCCTATGGGATGCTGGGAATTGAACCCGGGTTGTCTGCATGCAAGGCAAAAAGCCCTACCTGCTGTGCTATCGCTCCAGCCCCCTCACACCAGATTTTTAAGTAACTACTGAATATAAAATCATTTGTCATCAGATTTTTAATATGAGCATTTGGGTTTTATTATATATAACTTAGGGAATATCTTACTTATTTGAGCCATGCCCAGCGACGCCCAGGACTTTTATGCCTGACTGCTGAAGGAGCACTCCTGAGGGAGTATTCCTGGCTGGTCTCCGGGGACCTGGTTGTGTTTGCGTTCCAACATGGCTGTCCCCTTGTGTTACCTCTCCAGTCCCTTACGAAACATTCATTAGAATTTAAAATAGTTGGAGGAAAATTTGGGGCCTACGAACGGTTTGAGGCTCTTTGTGTTCCTGGAGAGAGCAGACGCCATTGGGCTGCACTAGCACATGACAGGGGCGAATGGAGACGTTACTGGCACCCACTCGAGCAAATTGATGCACAACGGGATAAGTGACCAGTGACTTTTTTTTTTTGCTCTCTCTCACTATGTGTGTGTGTATATTTACACACATGTGTACTGAGGCAACGGAACGCGGGCTCCAGTGGTGTTCTGACAGGGCAGGGCCGGCTCAGTACTTCATGGGGAAACATGTATTTATTACATCCATGAAGACGGGTCTGTTACGGTTGGCCCCTGGGCACGGAGTGGCGGCTTCCGTGAGCACCATCCGAGGGAAGGGTCTTCTGTGGCTCACGACCCCTCACTGCCGCTTCCTAAGATCCAGGTCGAAAAGAGCAGCCCACGCATGGCCGTAGCCCTTGAGGATGGCCAAGAGCGGTGCCCGGGTCCAGCCCCGTTCCCACCACAGGTCGCGGCCCTGCCGACGCCCGCTGACACCAGCCTCTCGGAGCTCTCGGGAGCCAGGGCTCTAGGGGGCTCTGGGGCTTAGCACCCCCTTCCATCAGTACCGTTCTCTCATGCCAGGGCGCCTGGTGGCCTGTCCCCCTACGCCGGGACCTGTCCCCTACGCTGGGGCCTGCCCCCTCCTGTGCCCCCTCTGGCCTGCCCGCCCGTGCCCTGCTCCTTGCGTGGGCATCGCTGCATGGGGGTTCCCTCTGCAGCCCCCCGCTCCTCACTGGGGCCGACCCATAGTAGGCACACAGTGGAGTCCCACTGAGGAACGCCAGAGTCAAGTCCCAGGTGAAATGCACGGAACAGGGGCCCTGAAGTTACGGGTCAGGCCTTGCCGCCTCCTCCCACCTGGCCTCACGGTTTCGTAGCTCATCGTGAAGGGATTTAACCTGTGGTGCTTTTTTGTCAGAGAAACGCAGGACAGAGTGAGAACAGCGAAGAGTCCCCGTTTGTACTCTGCACTTCGTACAGGATGTCCCCACCTGCGGGCTACAGTGTGCCTGCCCATGCCTTGGGCCGCCCTGGGCACCTCCCTGGGCGCTGGCGAGCAGGGTGAGGCTCCCCCCGCCGCCCGGAGCAGGCGTCCTTGGCACCGCGTTGGAAGGGAAGGGGGTTGTTCCTGGGGCCTCCGAGAACTCGCCCGTCCACCTTCAAAGCGCTTCCCTGTGGGCAGGCCTGGTGTCACGCGGTAGGGGCCTTCCCCGCGCCAGTGTTTGGACTCGGGATCCTGACACGAGCGAGTTTCGGGGCTGTCCTGGCGAGCGTGGCATGCGCCCTCCCCCTGCCCTGCCCGCACAGCTCTCGCCGCTGCCGGGCCGGAGCGTGACCCGGTGTCTGTGGCCAGAGGACCCTCCGTGCGCAGTGACACTGGGACAAGGTTCGCCCCGTCGACTGCACGCCCCGTCCTGGTGAAGGGGGGGTGGCTGAGAGCGGGGCTCAGGGGCAAGTTGGACAAGTCCCGCACTGAACATGAGCGTGGGCTGAGAAACCCCCCTCGGGCACCCCGGCCGGCCTGGTGGCCGCGGCTGGTGTTGTCACAGTGCCGCCTCTCACCGGAAGTGTTTGCTTTTTCTCCCCCGTAGAGGTCCTGTAATACGGAGCGATCCGAACAAGCTCAGAAAGAAAGTGAATGTCAAGTCAGTGAGTGAGTTCCTGGGCGTCTGGGTGAGGGCAACCTGCTCTGGGCAGCCTGTCTCAGCGGACAGCTGCGCCAGGGGGCCCAGCATGTCCCGGTCCTGCCGGGAGAGCAGAGTCGGGAGCCGGCGTGCAGGAGCCGTGCTCTGTGCGGAGAGGGCGGGTGGGCTTCTGGCTGTGTGTTTGCACGGGGGGCGGCAGCCTGTGGTCCTCCCCTCCTCCCGCCGGCATCCAAGAGGCTCCCCGAGGGCTGACCTGTTCCAGAGACACATGTGCACCTTCAAGGGAGGAGTGGGGTGATGGCTGCGCCCAGAGGGGCATGTCCGACTGCCTCCCCGTCCTGCGCGCTCCGGGAGCGTGCTCCCACGCTACTCTGGCTCTCTTGGTGTCCAGGGGCCACGCCAGGTGGTCTGTCTGTGGGCACATGGCCCCTGGCAGCGCCTCTGTGGCAGTCACAGATGGTGCGTTTGGGACCAGCGGGCTGGGTTCAGGGCTGAGGGCGTCTCTGCTGGAAGCCGCTGGCCGAGTGGGGACCCCCCACCCCCGGCCTCCTTATTACTCGGGTCCTTGAGCGCCCTGAGTCCGTCCCTGACTCGACGTCCCTGCTCCCCGCTACTGCCCCCAGGGTCATTGTCACCCCTCACTCCTTGTCCGGCACTTTGCGACTTCCTGGGGCCCGGTGCCGGGTGCCCGGTGGACACCCGTGTTTCCTGGATGGGTAGTCGGGGACCCGCTTGGGAAGCAGAGTGGACGGTTTCTGACTTAGGCATCGAGGTCTGTCCCAGGAAGGGGGCGGCCGGCTGTGTACACCCCGAGGGGTGGCGGGCACGGGGCTTAGCCAGGTCCCTCCATGCCTCGCAGCAGGCAGAGGAAGGAGGGGGGCTGGGGCACAGATAGTGGGGCGAGGCTCCCCCCTCACGCTCCCACCTCCCTCATTTCTGCGTCCACCCTCACTGCTCCCCTCTCTTGCCCTCCACCCCCATCTCGAGGGTCTCCCCCGCACACACAGCATCAGGAGTCCCAGGCCCCGCTAGTGGATCTGCATGGGAGCCGACAGCCCCGAAGGAGTGGCCACCGCGGCCCCAAGCCCAGGGCCGGGCTGCCGGCGAGGCCACCTGGCACAGTTGCTGGCCGGGACACCGCGGCGCCAGGAGCACCAGTGCCCGCGGCCCAAGGGTCCCGCCCCCACAGGTGGCTGGCAGACCGCGCCCCTTGCTCCGTGCCCAGGGACTGCGGTGCTCAGGCAGGGAGCTAGGGCTTTGCCTCTTTCAGGAAAGGGAAAGTCAGTTGGGACGTCCCCACACTGTCCCCTGGCTTCCCGGGAGTTCTGCTTATTATCACAGGAGGAAATTCCGGAGGGGAAGTTTCTGTTTGTTCTGTTTTTTGGGGGTGGGTTACGCCCCTGCTGGCGGGGCGGGCGCCCTCCCTGCTGTGCTCCGGCCCCATGAAGTGGAGATTCTTATTTTTTTTTTGGGTCACACCCGGCGACGCTCAGGGGTTACTCCTGGCTCATGCACTCAGGAATGACTCCTGGAGGTGCTCGGGGAACCATATGGGAGGCTGGGAATCGAACCCGGGTCGGCTGCGTGCAATGCAAACGCCCTCCCCACTGTGCTATTGCTCCAGCCCTGAAGTGGAGATTCTGTTAAGGTGGGCGAGAGGCCAGAGATAGGGCACAGCAGTGGCGCGCAGGGGGCCCCGGTCAGTCCTGGGCACGGCTGGCCCTGCCAGACCCACGCAGAGAGCAGACAGGTGCTCAGCGGCCCCGGGCCCCGGCGTGTCCGAGCGCTGCTCCTGCCGCTCGCTTTGATGCTCTTTCTGTCCCGCCCCTTTGTGTGGGCTTTTGTTTGGGGCCGTCCTGGGGCTCCCCATTCTGTGCTGGGCTCCCGCAGAGCCCCGTCCGGTCCCCTGCCCGCCCCGAGTGTCCCTCGTTCCTCTGCACTTTCTTCTCTCCGGAGGGGTCCGGCCTGGCGGCTGCTACGCCCCCAAAACAGGTCCCGTGTTTGCACACTGGGGCTGGAGCTCCCGGAGGCCTGGTGACGCCCTGCCTGTGCGGGAGGGGGGGGGGGTTGGCGCCGCTAACTATGGGTCTTGCTGATGACTGACCCTAGGGAACTGATAAGATTTGGAGACTCCTGGCCACGTGCTCACCTGCTTGGGAGGCTCCGAGAGTGCCAGGGACAGCTCAGGCGCCTTTGTGCCAGAGGGACGGCTGCAAATCTCAGACCTTTGAAGGGGACATAGTGTTAGGGGAAGCAGCCGGGGCAGCCCCGAAACCCACACAAAGCAAGTCTGATACAAGGACTCTAGAACCCAGTCACCACGGGGTCCGGCTGCGGTGCCCTCGCCGCAGACCACACTGCCAGGCGCTGGACCCGGCAGTCAGGATCTGAGCCTTGTGTGCGTGCGTGTGTGTGTGTGTGTGTGTGTGTGTATGTGTATGTCCTAGCAAACAAACCCATTTTCTGTCAGAGTATACTGGAGCTTGCAGACCCTCATCAGTACCCTTTCCCCCCTTTCTGCGGTTCTGGGGCTGATAGCCAGGTGTGCCCCCTCCCCTCCGCCCAAGACCGGGCAGGGCCCTTCTGCTGGGCCGCACTCGCTCTGGCCGGGCCTGGCTCCTCGATCTGCTCTGCAGGTTCGTCCTCCGTGTCCCCTGCTCTGTCGCGCCTGCAGGCACGTCCCCCCGCTCTGGCTTTGTGTTTGTGAGAAGAGTTTATGACAGGGCAGGAGAGAGTGTGTCTGCCCTTCCGGGGGCTCGGGTTTGAGCCCCTGCCCCACCCCCAGCTGCAGTCCTGGGGGGCCCAGAGCCCCGCTGGGTCCGTTTGAAAGGTTCTTTCTCGGGGGTCACCCCCGGCCTCCTGCCGGCTCATCGTAGTGAGGGCGAATCTCGTCTGGTGTTGGTGGAGGAACGGTGCAGTGGGTGATGCACCATCCTGTGCCGGCCGGCGCTGGTTTAGTACCCGACATCATACACAGGCCCTGAGCACTGCCAGAGGAGGCCAAACCGAAGAGCGGAGCCGGGCCCCGCCCCTCTGCACCCCGGCACCCCCCCACACACGGGAGGGACTCAGGCTGAGCAGTGGCTGTGAGCGGGGCCCGGGCCGGGTGACCACATCCGCCCGCGGAGCTGGGGTGCCCTTGGCTGTGTGGCCACCCACCGCGCCCCGGAGTTCACCCCAGGACGGCCTGCACCGCGGGCGCCGGGCACCGGCCGGGGCGTTGCGGCTGTGGCCTTTGAGAAGGTGCCAGGCCAGACTCAGGGAAGTTCAAAAATAAATAGAGCGATATAAAACATTGATCGAGGTTCTATTTTGGGCGCCGGTGACCTAGATCGAACTTGAACGGAGCACCTGATCAATGAGGCGCGGGGCTCGCCGGCCTGACCCAGCCCGGCCTCCGTGACCTCCACCCCCTCGCTGTCTGTTGCAGGGCGCCGAGGCCATGGTGCTGGAGAGCGTGATGTTCGCCATTCTGGCCGAGAGGTCGCTCGGGCCCAAGCTCTATGGCATCTTTCCCCAGGGCCGCCTGGAGCAGTTCATTCCGGTGAGAGGCGTGTGCCTGCCCGTGGTGGCGTCATGGGGCCGGGGGTGGGAGGGTGGGGAGCGACTCAGTGATGCCACCGCGGCCCAGCTGCAGAGTCCAGAGCTCTGGGCCCAAGTCATGTGACACGTCATCGCTGGACTGTGCCAGCAGCAAAAACACGCAGGGGCCTCTGTCCATCCTGCTGCCCCCCTCCCCCCGGCCCCGGACTGTGCTGAGGCCAGGCCTCGCGGGAGGGCTGAGCCCATCTCGGAGCGACAGGACACAGGGAGGGCGCTGACCTTGCACACGGCCCCCTGGGTTCGATCCCCGAATCCTGTATGGTCCCCAAGCCAGCCAGGAATCAGTCCTGAGCACCGCTGGGTGTGACCCCACAACAACAATGAGAAACTGAAGCCGCAGGGCTGAGTACCTCCGGATGTGGCCCCAGGCCCCTGAGCCCTGCTCGGGGTGCCCCATCTCTGTGGAACCACAGCCAGCTGCTCAGGGTTTATGGGCAGGTTTATGGTTATGGGTTTAGGGGGGTTTCTGGTTTCTGGCCACACCCGGCAGTGCTCAGGGGTCACTCCTGGCAGGGCTTGGGTACCATGTGGGGTCCTGGGGGGTGGGGAGTGGCGCCCAGTGAGCTGTTTAAGGCAGGTCCTGACCCACGGTCTTCCCTCTCCACCCCGGGGCCCAGCTTGGTGGCCTCAGCTTTTGCCCAGCTCATCTCGAGTGCTGGGGAGCTGGGTTCTGTCTCTCCTGGTCCCCTTCCGCAGGGCACAGGAGGGCAGTGACCGCTGAGCACGGGAGACTGTCTCATTTCTCAGCGTCCCGAGATCATGTGTGAGCACATTCGCGTTTCTGTCCTTTTATTTGTTCCCGCAGCGGTGGGCTGGACTCAGGCCAGTGCACGCCAGGGGGTCCTGCAGGCCCACGGGGGTCCCTGCGCCCAGGGGTCTTCCCTGCCCTCCTCGGGGGCCCCGCGTAGGGGGGCTGTTGGCGCCAGGAGTGGGGGACAGTGCGTGTGTCTCCGGCTCCAGCTCATCACGGGGGGTGTCCCTCTTGTTTAACCGTGAAAGGGGACACAGAGACCTCAGGGTCTTGCCCTTGGCCACACAGCATCCGAGAGCGTTCCCGGGGCTGCTGCTCCCTGCAGTTTCCCTGAGTCCTTCCTGGGCCGTAGCAGTGCCCAGGGCCGTGCCTCCCCCGAGCCCGAGCATGGGGGCACGAGCAGAAAGTCCGTATGGAGCCTCTGCCTTGGTAGGGCTTTTCCCCCAAAACCCAGTTTGGGGGGTGCCAGGGACCCGATGAGAATGATGGGAAATGGCTCTGCCCAGATCCTGACCCAAGTGTCCGAAGGTGGGGGGCAGGCTCGCGAGCACTGCGGCCTAGATGGGGGCGGGAGGGTGCCCAGAGGCTGGCGGAGGCCAACGGGGAGCCCGCCAGGCTAGGCGTGAGCGTCCCTTCCAGTTGGGAGCCGGGGGTGGCGGCTGGACCCCAGCCGTGGGCCTGGCGCTGTGCCCTGCATGATGCCCTGGTGTTGGGTGGGGGGAGCCTCCCGTGCCCTCGGGGCTTGGCAGATGCCAGGTTCCGATTCCCTGCCCGATTTCAGAGTCGGCGCCTGGACACGGGCGAGCTGAGCCTGCCGGACATTTCTGCAGAGATAGCCGAGAAGATGGCCACGTTCCACGGCATGAAGATGCCGTTCAACAAGGAGCCCCGGTGGCTTTTCGGAACCATGGAGAAGTAAGTGGGGGCCCCGGGGCCATGGTGCCATGGTGCCGGGCCACCCTCACCAGCTGCCAGCCCGTGACCCGTCCCCTTCGCCGCCAGGTACCTGAGCCAGGTGCTGAGGGTCAAGTTCACCGGGGAAGCCAGAGCCCAGCAGCTCCACAAGCTGCTCGGGTACGACCTGCCTCGGGAGCTGGAGAGGCTGAGGTGCGTGTCCTCTCCTGGGGCCCCGCGAGGCCGCGGGCAGGGCGGGCGCGAGGGGACGCGGGTCTCGGAGCAGCGGCCGTGGCGGCCCAGGACTGTCCGCTTCAGCGGGACACAGTGGGCAGTGGCCGGAGCTGCGAGGGGCGGCGTCCTGCGCCGAGGCCTGTCCCGGGGGCCGAGCTCGGTCTGGGCGAGTGTGGGCGGGACGTGCCGCTTGCCTGCGAGCTGCCCGTGATGCCCGGCCCTTCCCCAGGTCCCTGCTCACAGCGACACCGTCTCCTGTTGTCTTCTGCCACAACGACTGCCAGGAAGGTGAGCACCGCTGCCTGCGTGCATGTGTGGACCTGTGTGTGTGTGAGACCATGTACGTGTGAGAGCCCGTGTGCATGTGGGAACCTGTGTGCATGAGAGCCCATGTGTGTGTGGGAGCCCACGTGTATGTGTGAACCCGTGTGCATGTGGGATCCTTTGTGTGTGAGCCCGTGTATGTGTGTGAGCCCGCATGCACGTGAGAGCCCACGTGCATGTGTGAACCCGTGTGTGTGAACCTGTGTGCATGTGTGAACCCGTTTGTGTGTGAGCCCATGTACGTGTGAGAGTGTGGGAGCCCACATATGTGTGTGAACCCGTGTGCATGTGGGATCCTGTGTGTGTGAGCCCGTGTATGTGTGTGAGCCTGCATGCACGTGAGAGCCCATGTGCATGTGTGAACCCATGTGTGTGTGAGCCCGTGTGCATGTGTGAACCCGTGTGCATGAGAGCCCATGTGTGTGGGGGGGCCCACGTGTATGTGTGAACCCGTGTGCATGTGGGATCCTGTGTGTGTGAGCCCACATGAATGTGAGAGCCCACGTGTGTGTGAGCCCACATGCGTGTGTGAACCCGTGTGTGTGAGCCCGTGTGCATGTGTGAACCCACGTACATGTGAGAGCCCATGTGCGTGTGTGAACCCGCGTGCATGTGGGAACCTGTGTGCATGAAGCCCATGTGTGTGGGGGAGCCCGCGTGTGTGTGTGAGCCCGCGTATATGTGTGAACCCATGTGCATGTGGGATCCTGTGTGTGTGAACCCACGTGCATGTGGGAGCCCGTGTGTGTGTGGGAGCTGCATGCGTGTGGGAGCCGCGCTGGCAGACCTGGGCAGGGGGCGCCCGGGGCCCAGAGTGAGGCCTGCCGCCCCCTCGCCGCAGGTAACATCCTGCTGCTGGAAGGCAGAGAGGAGGCCCCGAGGCAGAAGCTGATGCTCATTGACTTCGAGTATAGCAGCTACAACTACAGGTGACACGCCCGCCCGGTGGGAACAGCCGGCACGCAGAGGGCCGGGGCTGCCCAGGCACTGACACCCAGGGAGGCCGGGGGCCCGCGGGGGGCTCTGCTCGGGGGGGGGGGACCCTGACCCCTCCTCGGCCTCTGTCCTCTGCCAGGGGGTTTGACATCGGGAACCATTTCTGCGAGTGGATGTACGACTACAGCTGCGAGAAGTACCCATTCTTCAGAGCCAGCCCGCACCAGTACCCCAGCAGGGAGCAGCAGGTGGGCGCGGGCGCGGGCCTGTGTGTGTCCCAGACGAGCCATCTCCTTCCAGCTCTTTCCAGAATGGAGAAGCAGCCTGCGCTGGGCCTTTCGCTCCTGTTTCGGGGCCCTTACACCCTCATAACTGCAGGTTTCATGCTGTGCCAGATTCCCATGTTGGTAGCTGTCGGGATGCTGGTTTTATCCCCCATCCCGAGCTAAGGGGACCCAGTGCCCCGTGGAGAATTGTTTCGGGTGTTGTCTCCTGGGAACCCCCTTCCATCCCTCGGCCCCCCACGGCAGCCTGAGGGGTGAGGGGATGGGGGCATGATGTGCAGGGAGGGACGGGCCAGCGCCAGCTGCTCTGCTTGCCCAGGGGCGCGTCTGCAGCAGCCTTGGCCTCTGTGGAGGTAAAACCATCCTGGGGTTGCCGAGATAGCCCCCGTCTGAGGGCGGGGCTGTTGGCTGCGTGCCGGAGACCCGGGTTTGGTCCTTGGCGCCCATGCTGCCCCCTGAAGCGCCTCTGTTGATTTTAATTTCACATCTGTCTCTGTTCATGTATGTGGTGGCCTTTCGGGTTCACTTCAGCCGTTGGGTGCTCACCTGTGCAGTGCTCACAGGCCTCAGGCTTTGCATGTGCTCTGACACGTGAGCCACATCCCCGGCCCCTTGGACGTTCATTAGAAAAACTATTACTGAGAATCGGAGCAGTAGGATGGCGGGCACTGGCCGTGAGTCCAGTCCGGTGCTGTCTCCCGAGTTCCGGCAGCAGTGATTCCCGAGTGCAGAGCCAGGAGTAACCCCTGAGCATCGCCGGTGCGTCCCCCAAACAAAACCAGCTTTAAAAAAATTAAGCCATCTATTTGCAAAAGAAGATGCAAAGAATAAAACTTTAAGACTTTAAAACTTTATAGGGGGCAGAGAGATAGAACAGCAGGTAGGGCGTTTGCATGCAGCCAACCCGTGTTTGATCCCCAGCGTCCCACATAGTCCCTTGAGCACTGCCAGGAGTAACCTCCAAGCATCAAAGAATAAACAACTCCCCAAAAAACCTGGAAAAAATATAAACTGTGATTCATGATCAACTTTTGCCGCCAGAGCGCGTCAGCTGGCCCATGGAAGGTTGGGGTTCTCCTGTTCTCTCCCAGGCAGACCGGTGCGCCCCCCAAACAACACACAAACCCTCTGGGCTTGGACACGGCTTCCGGAGAGCCAGTAGCTCTGTCCGCTGTCTGGGGTATCTCCCTGTCTGGGGGTCTCTCTCTGTCCAGGATCTCTGTGTCTGTGCTCTGTCCGGGGTCTGTCTCTCTTTCTCTTTGCACTCTGGGGGTCTCTCTTTGTTCTGAGAATCTGTCCCCTCTTTCTGTTTTGTCTCAGCGTCTCCCTCTGTGCTCTCTCTGGGGTTCCCTCTCCTCATCTCGGTGCAGGTGTGGCGGCCCCTAGCAGAGTCAGTGGTGGTTCGGTAGGGTGGCCACCGGGTCTGAGTGCAGCCCTGAGACGGCAGTGGTCCCTGTGTCGGCTTCCGTTTCCTCGTCGGCAGGGAGGGTCCTGTCGTCGTTCACGTAGAGATAAACAGTCAGAATGTGCCCGTGAGGTTGTAGCGAACAGCCTCGGGTCTTCCCTGGGCCTGGTCCAAGGCCGGTGGCGGCCTCTCTGGACCATCCTGAGACTGTGCCTGAACCTGGAAGGTTCTTCTGTGGGGGGTGGGGGGGCAGCGCTGGCATTGGATGGGGGGCCGAGGGGGCCGTCTGCAGGGAGGAGGCAGGGGTTGGGCGGATCCTGTGTCCAGCGTGTTACGTTCGTTGATTCCAAAAGCGGGGTGCGGGTCCCCGGGGTCAGCGTTGCTTCTCTGTAGGGAATTAAGTGAACGAAGCCCCTTCGGAAGGAGCCCGCAGCCCTGCCTGGCTTCAGAGGCTCCTCAGAACCTGCGGCGGCTTCCTCCGCTGCCCCGAAGCGAGCCCAGGACCCAGCGCCCAGGTCTGTCCCCGGCCGGACATGCCCCCAGGGTCCGTCTCTGCTTCTTTTTGTTTGTTTGTTTTGGGTCACACCCGGCGATGCTCAGGGGTCCCTCCTGGCTCTGCACTTGGGGATCACTCCTGTCGGTGCTCGGGGGCCCGGTGGGGTGCCGGGAGCCACACTGGGTTGCCGGTCAAGTGCCGTCCAGTCTGCGTGTCGCTCCAGCCCCAGCGTTTGTTTCTGCCCGTCTGCTGGGAAGTCTGACATGTTTTTTTTTTTTTTAAGCTCCATTTTATTTCCAGTTACTTGACGACATTCCACGAGGAGTTTGCAAACCTCAGCAATGAAGAAAAGTCCCACATGGAGGAGGACATGCTGGTGGAAGTCAACAGGTACCTACCCCTCCCCGTGCTACGGGGCTGGGTGTGTGTGGAGCCCTTGGGCGCCTGGACAGTGCAGGCCCCGAGACACGCGCCTGGCATGCGCTGCTTTGCTGCGATCACAGTTGGGGTTCCAGCACCTCAGATGGTCCCCAGAGCACCCCCAGGGGTCCTTCCTGAGGCCTGACCCAGAAACCAAAGAAATCAAACAGAGAGCATTCAGGCTTCTCCGTGTGGCTCAGGGCCTTCCGGTTCTGCCACGGTCCACTCCCGCTGCAAAAGTCCCACGCTGTCCAGCCTGCCGACCCGCCCGCTCTCGCTGTCTCACGCACCCGCGTCTGCTTGCAGGTTCGCTCTGGCGTCACATTTCTTCTGGGGACTCTGGTCCATCGTGCAGGCCAAGATCTCGTCCATCGAGTTTGGGTACTTGGTACGTGCAGGTGACTCTTCCCCTGCCCAGGGCGCCTGTTGGCGTCTGCCTTCCAGAGCCCTGACCCCCGACAGGCCGCATGGGGGGCGACTCCCCTGCCTCCAGACAGGTGCTGGCTCCAGGGTGTCTCGGGAAATTTGACCCAGGGACCCCGTGTGCATGCTGGGGGCAGGAGCCCATGGCCAGTGCCCTGTCCCAGCCGTAGGTGATGAGCCCCGGGAGTGCTGAAGCCCGCCTTCAGCGTCCGGGCGGGACAGGGTCCACTTCTGGCCAGAGGGCAGCAGCGCACAGATGCACTCAGGCGGAAGGGGGCCCCAGGGGGTCAGAGCAGAGCAGGGTTGTGACCCCTGAGGCCTTCAGAGAGGAGACTGCCTGTGACGCTGAGGGCGCCCTTTCCTGATGGAAGAGTCGCCCCTTCGTCCAGAGACGAAAGCTCCTGCTTCAGCGATAATGCAGGCCCACAGAGATGGCCTGGTGGGCTGGAGTGCGGGGGTCCCGGGTGCGATTCTAGCACCACATGGTCCTGACTATGCCCCCCCACCCCAACCCCCAAGATGAGTAGCTGACAATTAGGGAGCAAGGCCCCGGGCTCAGCACGGCTTGTGAGGGAAAGCACAGGGGCCCCTCCCAGGGTGTCCACACGACTGACCTCCATGCTGGCACAGGGCATGGGCTTGACACAGAACAGCTGGAGACTCAGGATGGAGGCTGGGCAGATGGACAGAGAGGGTCCGTCCCTGGGCATGTGGGGGCCCCGGGGATGGTCCCCAGCTCTGCGCAGCCCCCTGAGCACTGCCAGCTGTTGCCCAGGAACCCAGATGGTAGGACTGTTTAGGGGAGTGTTTCCACCACAGTGGGTTTTAACTGGAAATCAGTTACCAAAAGATCTAGGATACTTCTAAATAAATCTTGGATTAAAGAAGAAATGAAAAGGACAGTCACTTTTTTAAAAGTCTAGTTTACGATTAATTCTTTTCGGTTAGGGCCAGAGAAACACAGCCCGGGGCTAAGACCCTCTTGCCTTGACCGTGGTCGACCCGGGTTCGGTCCCCGGCGCTTTGTGTGACCCTAGTCCCCACCAGGAGTGATCCCTGCATGCAGAACCAGGAGGAACCCTGAGCACCATCAGGTGTGACCCCAAAACAAAAATGAGCTAGAAAAAGGGTCTGGGGAGAAAGTCTAGGGGGCAGGCACGGGGCTGTTCGGTCCCTTGAAGTGTGTTTATGTCTTCCGAGCATGGTCAGGCAGCCCCAGGATAAGGAAATCAGCAGTTAAAAGAGTTGTGGGGCTGGAGCAATAGCACAGCGGGTAGGGTGTTTGCCTTGCACGCGGCCTACCCGGGCTCGATTCCCAGCATCCCACAGGGTCCCGCGAGCATCGCCAGGAGTAACCCCTAAACATTGCTGGGTGTGACCCAGAAAGAAAAAAAAGGCGTCGAGGAAAATGAGGGGAGCAGGGTTTGCACTCGGGAGGTGAGGTTCAGTTCCTGGCACTGCATACGGTCCCCTGAGTGCTGCTGGGTGTAGCCCAAAACTCTGAAAATGTTTTTAAAAAGGAACTAGAAAGAGAAGCCCGTCACCAAAAGTAGTTTAAAATGAGGAGCAGGGGAGACAGCTCATAGGCTGGGGGCCTGGCCAAACCCTGCCCTACATGTCTCCTGGGCATTGCCGGGCAACCCCGAAGGCTGGGTCAGGAGCAGGCCCCCCGCCAGCGCATGGGGCTCCTGAGGAATTAACAAGAAGACCAGGTGCTCCTCCCACTCGCCCCCAGGTCAGAGGGACCCCAAGATACAGGGCAGGAAGGAGTGCTACCACTGGACAGGGTCATGGGGAAGTGCTGGAAGCAGGAAGGCTGTCTCCTGCCTCTGGGTGACGCAGGCCTCAAGGTCAATCTATAAAGGCCAGTAGTGGGAGGGGCGGGCACGCCCTAGCCTGCTGTCACTGCGTGTGCCCAGCATGATCCTGGCAGCCTGGTTGTCTGTGCCCCTACACGCTGCGAGCACTTGTGTCTGAGCACTTGGGCTGAAGGGTCCCGGGGACAAGAATAGTCCCTGGGGGGTCAAAGCCATAGTACAGTGGGGAGGGCGCTTGCCTTGCATGTGGTTGACCTGGGTTCAATCCCCAGCATCCCTATGGCCCCCCAAGCACTGCTAGGAATAATTCCTTAGTGCAGAGCCAGGAGTCACCCCTGAGCACTGCTGGGTGTGACCCAAAACAAATCAGAAAATGTCCTTCCTCCGCACACTGATCTCGGGCCTCTTCCCCCTGCCAATGTCCCGGCCGCGCTGTCTCCGCACTCAGCCTGGAACGGTGCCCACAGCTGAGAGGTCTCCCTCACAGAGCGATCCTGGCTGTGGGGACCATGGCAGTTCTTGGGTCGCATCAAGCACTTGCCTCGAGGGCTGGACCAGGGCTCGGCAGAGCTCTTGCACCCTGAGTCCCAGAGTTTGACCCCAGGCAGCGCAGACAAGGAGAAAACCCTCATTAGAACTCTTGCTCTCAGAAAATAAAAAGGCAAGACACAGACTGGGAAAACAGTGACCAGGACATGCATTTAGAGTATAAAAGGATGGGCTGGAGTGATAGTACAGCAGATAGGGCGTTTGCAATTCCCAACATCCCGTCTGGTCCCCTGAGCACCGCCAAGAGTAATTCCTGAGTGCATGAGCCAGGAGTGACCCACCCCCCGCAAGAAAAATCGAGAATAAAAGGAACTCAGAGGCCAGAAGGCAGATAAATATAAGTGCCCGGAGTCCAGCAGATGGCCAGCGAGCGTCTTCCCATCTGCCCTGTGGAGCCAGCAGGGCGCAGGCATGCATACCTTCCTTCACTGCTGCGCCAGTCGGTGGCAGTGGCATGGGGGGGCTGTGGTGGGCGCGGACAGCGAGGCCCGGGAGGTGAGGGGCTCCAGACCTGCACCTTCTGTAGCAGTGTCTGCACCGAGCACTGTAGGCAGAGCAGGTACCAGGTGGACAGCAGGCAGCCCAGGGACTCCTTGCTCCCCTCACAGTGCCCCCGAGTCTGGAGACTGTGGGGAACCCCGGGATTCGGCGGCCGCCTTGGGCCTTCACAGTGAAGGAGGGGCCAGCGGCCACGCTGAGCTGTGCCTGTGTCTCCTAGGACTACGCCCAGGCCCGCTTTGACGCCTATTTCGAGCAGAAGAGGAAGCTGGGAGTGTGACCCGCAGGAACCCCACACCTCAGCCCTGGGCCGCGTGGGCGCGCCCCGCCCGCGCCTCCTCCTGCGCCCGTGCCCGGCCTGCGGGCAGCACGGAGGCCGGATGTCTGACTACTGAGCACAGACGTGTCTGAGACGGAGGACTGTATTAAAATCGAGTCACATCTCTGCCCTATCTCCTGTAAGATTCCGCTAGGACCCGGGCCTGCATCGGGAAGCAGAAGTATAGGAACTAGTGCAATAGCTCCCGCCGGCCGCCTGCAGGGGACGCTGTGAGCAGCCCTCGCCGCTGGACCAGGCTGCCGCCACTGGCACCTGCTAGCGCGCCCCCCCCCCCATGGGCACGACACTCCCCTGGCGCTGGGTGGGTAGGGCGCCAGATGCCCGACAGACATGCGGTTGCCACCCTCTCTTGCGGGCCTAGCCCCTCCGCCCCCACCTCTGCTCAGCCTGGAGCTGGGGGGCCCCAGCCGCCGTGGGGAACGCGACCGCCGGCAGCACACCTGAGACCGCCAGTGCCCGGCGACGCGGTTTCTCACTCTGAACTCCGACTCGGCTGTATCCCCGCGTCCACATTTCTGCGGCTGGACTGTACGCTACAGACAATAAAGAGCTGCAACCACCTAACTGTGTCCCGCTGTGGATGTGTGCGAGCTCGGGGTGCCGTGGGCTCAGCCCCCCGCATGGATCCTGCTCTGGGCCCGTTCCCCACACAGGGGGACTGAAAGGCTGTGCAGGGGTCTGCATGGTGGGGGGAGTTGAGGGGATCCCAGATGTCAAAAATGGCCACGGGGGCCAAGACATGGGGAAAGCAGCTGCCTTGCGGTGCATGGTCGACCCCGCTTCCACCCCGGGCATCCCATATGGGCCCCCCTCGGCACTGTCGTGTGTGGCCCTACCCCACCCCCCAGCAAAAGCCTCTGGGGCCCTGCTGCCCTGGGTCGGCCCCCTTGGCCTTTCCAGGTGCTTCTGGCTGCGCCTGATAATCTGGGCCCACCCCCTGCCCTGCCATTTGGGTTTCCCTGCGTCCTAATCCTGGCACTAGACTGGCGCTCCCGTGCTGGTGCCTGGGTGCGGCCGTGTCCACCACCCACGGCTCTGGGCATCACCTGTCTCCAGCTCCACCCTGCAGCTCACCACAGACGCGGTGGACACTGCTCAGAGCCCGGCCAGGTGGAGCCATGGAGGCCCCTCTTGGAAGTTGGGCCACAGGGCCGTGACCACAGGCCCCACGTGGACTGCCCGGCTGTGGGGCCTCAAAGCTCTGTGCTTGGGGACTCTGGCAGGGACAGGCATGGGACAGCTCCCTGCTGGGCACTGTCCCTGCAGAGCAGAGAACAGGGGTGCCAACCCTGGGGTCCAGCTGTCTGCCTTCTCTGTAAGACGGCAGAGTGAGGTGGGGGTCTGGTGTGACCCCAATGCCCTGTGCGTGGGGGGGGGGGCGCTGGGTGTCCAGGAAGGCGCAGCCTGAGGCCACGTGGCAGACAGACGCCTCCTTCCAGCCAGCCTGACACCCCCGCGAACGGAGAGTCCCTCAGACCCTCCCTGCTTCTCAGCTCGGCGCCAGCCGGGCTTACGGAGGGCATCTGGCGGAGCAGCCAGGGAGTGTGGCTGGGTGGGAGCAGCGACCCCCCCCAGACAGGACCAGGACGCCGTTCCCATTCGCCCCTTTATTCCGCCCCATCGCGGGCGAGGTCCGGGGGCACTAGTCATCGTCGTCCAGGGCGAAGGTGAAGGGGGTGAGCTTGTAGCCGGTGCCCAAGTAGAACTTGTTCTGGAACTCCACCCTAGAGGGGCGCAGGGGGGCATGAGGCTGGACAGTCCTGGGGTTCCCCGCCCGCCCGGCCGCCCGACCACTCACCAGTGCAGGCGCAGCGCGTGCAGGAAGGCTGAGAGCCCCTCCATCACCAGCAGGATGGCCACCGTGAGCACCGCGAAGGCGCCAAACACGGGCACCAGTGCCACGGCCCTCACGCCCATCTCCCGGCACAGGCCCAGGCCCACGCGCATCACCATGGCCCACAGCACCTCCGACAGCTCTGCGGGCAAGGGGGGCACTGGCACCAGGCACATGGGGGAGGGGGGCACCTTCCTGGGGGGCCGGCGAGGCCAGCACCGCTCCTCCCCCGCCCACTAAACAGGACGGTGGGCCCAGGGTGTGCGGCTCGGGGCCCAGGGCAGCTGGTCACTCACGGGCATGGGCCAGGCTCAGGGCCCAGAGGCGCAGGTAGGAGGCCGTGTTGGACACGCAGCCCAGGCAGAACTCGATGGTGTGGATGGCCTGGTGCATGAACACCTCGGACGCCACGAACTGTGGGCACGGGGGCAGTGAGGGGCCAGCGGGATGGACCAACGGGCTCGGGGCGGGCGGAAGCAAGGGGACAGTGGGCTCGGGACGGGCGGAGGCGAGGGGGTAGGGGACCCCGGCTGCCCCACCAGAAGGCACTGCAACTACCTCGTCATCCTGGTCCCCCGGGCACCCGGCCAGCTCCTCGTCACAGCCTGACGTATCCAGGAGCCCCTGTTTGTCGTCCTGGAGGTGTGGGGACAAAAGCTGTGGTGTTTGCCCATGGCCACCGCCCGAGACACCCCGTCCCCAACTCCCCCTCCCCATGCCCTCCCGGAGCCCACCGGCTGTCCTCCAGCAGGCCTTGCTCTTGAGCGCTGGTGCCGGTGGTACAGGAAGAGCGGTGTGCCGAGCAGCAGGATGGGCACCATGGCCAGGGCCAGGACCACCAATGTGGACTGCACCGCGGACTGCAGGGGAGGGGACAACCACCGGTCAGGGACCTGCTCGAGGCCGCACCCCGCTCGAGCGGCGGATCCCGAGTGCGTGACCACAGCCCACTCCCGCCCACCTGGCCCCGGAAGAGGGCCCGGTTGCTGGCGCTGCTGCTGAAGAGGAACATGTTGATGAAGTGGATGAGGATGCTGGGGGCCCCCGCGGCGTCCGCCGGCCCCACGCTCAGCCACTTGTAGCCGATGAGGAAGACGAGGTAGCCGAAGAGCCCGAGCAGGAAGACCAGCTCGGGCACCGTCTCCAGCAGCAGCCGGTGGCGCTGCCCGAAGTGCCTGGTGGGGAGGGCTGGTCAGTGGGGCAGCTGCCCCCAGCCTGTCTTCGGTCCCGCCCTCTCCTAGGCCTGCCCCTCCCAAGCCCTCACTTACGCCCACTGCCCCCTTCCCCGGCCCCGCCCCCACATGCCCCGCCGCTGGCCCCGCCCCTCCTCGGCCCACCCCCGCCAAGCCCACACACCTAACCCACTGCCTGCCCCTCCCTGGCTCCAGCCCTGCCCTTCACCACATGCCCCACCCTGTGCTGTGGCCACACCCATGCCCTAGGCCCTGCCCGCCCGCTTCAGCCCCACCCTCCACCACATGCCCCGCCCCATGCTCTGGCCACGCCCTACACCCTGGCCCTGGCCTTCACTACATGCCCCGCCCCACGCCCTGACCCCGCCCTCCACATGCCTCACCCAGGCTTTGGCCACACCCTATGCTCTGGCCACACCCTCCACCACATGCCCCGCCCTGCGCTCTGGCCACACCCGTGCCTTCTGCCCCGCCCTCCACCACACGCCTCACCCCAGGCTCTGGCCACACCCTATACCCTGGGCCCGCCCTTCATCACGTGCCCTGCCCCACGCCCTGGCCACACCTTACGCCCTGGCCCCGCCCTCCACATGCCTCACCCCAGGCTTTGGACACACCCTATGCTCTGGCCCCGCCCTCCACCACATGCCCCGCCCCGCGCTCTGACCACACCCACGCCCTCCGCCCTAGGCTCCGCCCCTGCCCTGCCCCCTTTCTCACACGTGGTTGAAGACACCCAGGACCACCCCGAAGGCCATGTGGGTCACCCCCAGAATGACGGACATCTTCATCTTGAAGGAGTTGAGGAAGCTCAGGCGGTTGACAGCCAGGCTCCAGATCTGGGGGGAGGGCAGAGGCGTCAGTGGGCAGTCAGTGGGGGGCTCCCTGACCACACCCCACACCTGCCGGAGCACCTCGCCCTTCAGCTGGGACTCACGGGGTCGATGCCGAACGGGTAGGGCCCCAAGAAGACGCCAGTGATGTTGGGGTCCAGTCTGAGCACTGGATTCTGGGCTAGGAACGTGTCACTGAGGCAGAGGGGGGGTGCACAGCGGTCAGGGGCAAGGAGTGGTGGGGGGCGGGGAGAGGTGCCCAGCGGTCAGGAACAAGGGGCTGCGGAAGAGGTGCCCAACGCTCAGGGGCAAGGGGCAGGGTGCCCAGTGGTCAGGGGGCGGGATGCCCAACAGTCAAGGGCAGGGGGCAGGGAGCCCAGCAGTCGGGGGTTGGGGGGTGGGCACCCACTCACCTCCACCCAGACTGGTTGGCCATGGCCGCCACGCTCCAGCCCGAGGGGAAGATCGCGGTGGCGCGGCTGAAGCACTCGTTGTAGATGAAGCCCGTGTAGACGGAGAAGAGCCCCATGAGGAGGAGCAGGTAGCGGCCCCCGAAGAAGGTTCTCCAGATCTGGGGTGGGAGGCCGTGAGCCCTGGCCGTGCCCGCAGCCCGTCCGCACCCCCGGGCTGGCCCCTACCTCGTTCTGCGCCTTCTTCACGGCCGGCCGGTCCTCCGCCAGCACCATGCCCAGGGCGAAGAGCGACATGAGCAGCCCGTGGCCCACGTCCCCGAACATGACGGCAAAGAGGAAGGGGAAGGTGATGATGGTGTAGGGAGCTGCGGGGACAGGGGCCCGTGTCAGTCAGAGCCGGGGAGCGCCACCCACAGGGAGGTCAGGCTGCCACAGATGAGCCAACATGCTGCGTGACCGACCTCGGGCTAGTGACCCAACCTCTCTGGGCCCCACTTCCTCAATCATTACAATAGACGCGTCAGCTGCAGGTCTGTCTCTAACGGCCCTCAAGTCATCAGTGCCTGCATCCCTGTAGAAATGCAGAACTGGCACAATTCTTTTGGGGGCTCCCAAAAGGAACTTTCCCACGCACCTGCCCACTGTAGGTCCCCCTACCCCCCCAGACCTCAGAGAAGGGCTTCACAGGGGAATCGGGGAAACGAGGTCATGAGTGTGGGATACCAAGGCTCAGACAGTGGGGGGGTGTCATGGGAATGGGGGGGGTGTCAGGGAGCGCTGGGCGGGTCCACCTGGGCTTGGCCAGCAGCTGCGCCAGTTGGCACTGCAGGCAGGAGCAGAGGGTACCTGCACTGCTCCCCTCCCCCTGCACACACAGCCCTGCTCCCCTCCTCCTCACACACAATCCTGCACTCCCTCCCCCTGCACACAGAGCCCTGCTCCCTTCCCCCCTGCACACAGAGCCCTGCTCCCCTCCCCCTGCACACACAGCCCTGCACTCCCTCCCTTCCTTACCACCTCACTGCTCCCCACCCCATGTGGTCCCTCACTGGTTTCTAGCTGGAGCCCCTCAACAGACCACCTGTAGCAGTAGCCCCTGGCCCTGACCCGAGGCTGAACACCAGCAGGCTGACACTGGCCCTGGGACCCCTGAGAGTCAAAAGACAAAAGAGAAAACTGAGGCTCAGAGCAGCTCAGAAGCTTGTCAAGGGGGGTTGCGCTCAGACCCAGGCCGGCCCCTGGACACAGGCATGCTGGCGTCCTTATGAGCACGAGGGTCTCTGGGGAGCCACAGCATGGGTGGGGGGGAGCACCTGGGATGCTCACCTGGGTTGACCTCCTGGTACCGGCCCACGCCGTACGCGTCCACGATGCCCTGGAAGCCGGCTGTGAAGCGGTTGGTCCGGATGAGCGTGGGGGGCATGTCCCGGCAGGGGAGGCGATGGGCCAGGGCGCTCACACCCTCCTCGCTCTGCAGGGACAGAGTGGGTGCTGGGGGGGAGGGGCCCAGGCCAGCCTGAGGGGCCCGGCTGCTCCACCCCACCCACATCGCGGACCTGGGAAAGGGCAGCCCGGAGCTGGCAAATGAGACGCCGCAAGCCGCCCGCCTCAGTCACCCCATCGCTGCCCAGCGTGGCACGTGCCCACCCGCAACAGGAGCCCCGGCCGCAGCTCCTGGGGGGCCTGGATGGGAGCCCCGACTCACCGAGCTGTCCCGCAGCGCCCCCTGCAGGACGTGCAGGTCCCGCGCGGCGCACCAGCCCTCTGCGATGAGGCACTTGTGGGTGGCGCTCACGCTGCACTGGTTCAGGACCAGGTACACGGCCTTCATCTTGCGCACCTGCGTCTGCCAGGGCGGCAGCAGCTGCTGCACGCGGCCCAGCACCTGGCTCAGGAAGCGCTCCGTCTCGCCCAGGACCTGCGGCCAGAGCGGCGCTCAGCGAGCGTGGGGGGTCCGGGGCCCGGGGCTGGGGGCCCCATCTCCCCCCCCCCAAAGCCCGGGAGTGGGGCCCACCTCCTGTAGCTCCTGGCTCTGCTGCTGCAGCTGCTGCAGACCGCGGCGGCGGGCGTCCTCCTGCTCGGCGAACGGGAACACGTGGCAGTGGAAGCTGGCGGGGAGCGGGCGGGTTAGCGTGGACACCGGGTCAGAGAGGGGAACGGGTTGGCATGGGCATGGGGCGCAGAGCGGGCGGGTTAGCGTGGGCACGGGATGGGGAGGGGAACGGGTTAGCGTGGAAGGAGAGGGAGACGAGTTAGCGTGGGTATGGGGCGGAGAGGGGGGACGGGTTTAGCGTGGGCACCGGGGCGAGGAGGGGGAACAGGTTAGCATGGGCACCTGGGAGAGAACGGGGACAGGTTGGCACAGGCCCCAGGGAGAGAGCAGGGAGAGGGGTTGAGGTGGACACCAGGATGGAGAGCAGGAACAGGAGCTGGCGTGGCCCCGGAGCGGAGTGCGGGGACCGGGTTGGCGCGGGCACCAGGGTGGAGAGTGGCCCCGGCCCTGGCACTCACCAGGCTGTGATCTTGCGAATCTTCTGTCCGATCTGCTCGCCCCAGTAGGAGATGAGGAAGGTCATCCAGGTCGCCGGCTCGCCCTGCGGGAACCCGGGCTTCAGAGGGGAGCCCCCCAGCTCCGCCCCCGCGTCCAGGCCCCGCCCCGCGGCCAGGCCACGCCCACAGTCCCGGCCACGCCCACAGTCCCGCCCCGCCCACAGGCCGGCCCCGCCCACCGTCACGGGGTCCTCCAGTGGCCGCTCCGTCTCCCTGAAGCTGGCGATGAGGAAGCCGCGACAGGCCCTCCAGAGCAGGCGCTCCAGGGCGGCCGCCTTGTGGGGCTCCACGGCGCCTGCCACGAAACTGCCAGGCCACGTCAGGCTGGGGGGGCAGCTGCCACGGGCCCCCGCTCACCCCCCCGCCCGCCCGGGGAGGGGCAGGCAGCCTCCGGGGGGGACCGCAGAGGACAGGGGGACGGACTGTCAAGGAGGGCGAGCACTGGCCAAGGAGTCCACCTGCCCGCGGTCAGGGCTGACCGTGACACCGCCCATCACCTACTTGACCCTCAGGTCCTGGTGTGGCCCCCCGGGGGTTTGGAGCAGAGGCACGGTCTCTAAGGTCGCGTCCACGTGGGTGGCGGCCAGCTGCACGGAGGAAGCGCGTGAGCCCAGAGCGGGCCTGGCTGCACCGGCCCGACCCCCGCCCCCCCTGCCCCGGGGCTGCTGCTGACCGTGGGGCCGTGGCCTTGGCCCAGCACCTCCGCATGCAGCTGCAGCTGGTGCAGCTGGGCGCGCAGCGTCTGCTGGTTGCCCCGCACGTCCCGGAGCTCCTGGGCCAGGCGGTCAGTGTCCTCCTGGATCCGCAGCAGGTCCCGCGGCGGGGGTGCTGGCAGCCCGGCCGTGGGTGGGGCCAGCGGCAGCCCCGCCCGCCGCACCTCCTCCTGCAGGAAGGCTGGGAACAGGGGAGAGCAACGGTGAGCCGAGAAGGGACCTCACATCGGAGGGACCCCAAAACCCACCCCAGGGCCGGGGCAACAGTACAGCAGGGAGGGCGCTCGCCTCCTACGCGGCCAGCCCGATTCAATCCCGACACCTGAAATGGTTCCCTGAGCCTGCCAGAGCTCAGGGGTCCCCTGAGTGCAGAGCCAGGAGTCATCCCTGCGTACCACCAGGTGTGCCCCCCCAAAAAACAGAAAATTCCCCAAAACTCCACTGGCTACCAGCTAATACTGATTGACACCCACAAAATCCCAGGCCCCATGTGTCCCTGCACAGGCACCCCTCCTTCCAGCTGGGGCCGGGCCCCAGCAGGGACGGAGCCCTAGTACCCCCATGTCCTTAGGGCCCCTCAGGTGTGTCAGGAAAGGCCGTCCTGAGGCCCGAGAAGGGAGTCCTCTCAGCTCGGTTTGGGGAGCTGCTCCTTGGGGACCCCAAATCCCCATCCCAACTCTGGCCCCACACACCCAGCATGTCTGCGGCAGAGAAAGCTCTAATCCTGCCTCTCCCCTGTAAACAGCCCCCATGGCATGGTTCCTTGAAAGTCACAGGGCCCAGCATTTTCCAAGGTGGCCTGGCTGCTCTGCTCAGATCACCCCAGGTGTATTCCGAGAACATCCCCCAGACTACGGCTGGCCTGGCCTGACGCTTCCCGCCAAGCCTTGACCTTCATGCTTGGCCTTCCGCCTCAGTGACCCAGACTCTTCAGTCCAAGTTCAGAGGCACCTTCTCCAGGAAGGCTGCTTGGAATGGGATTTGGGACCAACTCACTGAAGGTCTTCTCCAGTTCCTCGCAGCGCCGGACATCCCCCACAAAGCGTCTCTGGAAGGCACTCACGGAGGCATTAAGCTGGCGCAGACACACACACATCAGGTGCCAAGGAGTGGCCTGGGGCCCAGGCCTGACCCCTCAACCCCAGACCCCACGCATGTCAGGAAGGGCCTTCCCCAGGGCACTCACATCCCGGAACTCCACGAGGCCCAGCTCGCCCAGCTGGCTCACGCAGGTGTAGGCTGAGGCCGTGGGCAGGAAGAGCTGCACCAGCGCCACTTCCTCACTCCGGAACATGGAGCCCATGGTCCTGCGGGGCACACAGAGCTGACTCGGACACTGACCTGTCTACCACCCCCGACAGGTGGGGAAACTGAGGCCCACAAAAGTCTCAGCAGTGCAGACTGAGCCCAGGATGCAAGGAAAAGTCCTGCGAAGGGACCGAGGGACACTAGCCCTGCTCTGACCTGCTGTGTCTACTCGTCTGGGGGCCCAGACCAAGGGTCCCCTCACCCCCCACCAAGGCCTCCTGACTGCTGCAGCTCTTGCTGGCAGAGGGGAGCCCCGGCCTCTCACTCCAAGGGTCACTGACACCCAGGGCCAGATTTGTCCCAACTGGGTAGGTGGTTCCCTCCCCCCCAGCTCTCAGGATGGGTGTGGGGAGCCTTCAGGGGTTCCCCTGGAGCTCAGTGAGGGCAGAGCTGCCTGGTCGTGCGGTGGGCAAGGCGCGAGCACTGTGGGCGGAGCGAGAACGCTGTAGGCAGGGCATGTTGGGGGACCCGGCGCTGTGGGAGGAGCGAAGGGCGCCGGGGGCGTGTCGGGGCCCTGTGGGCGGGGCGGGACGCGGAGGGCGGGGCGAGAACGCTGTAGGCAGGGCGTGGTGGGCGTGTCTAGGGCGCGGTGGGCGGGGCGAGCGCCAACCCGTAAGTGGGGCGGGAGCATCCCTCGCGGTGGGGAAACTCTGGAAAGTGAAACTGCAGCGGGCGGGAAGGGCTGGCTGGTCTCCCTCCAAGGTTTGGCGGGACGGCGGGTCGGCGGCCCCGCAGAAGTCCGTAATCTGGGGCTCCGCTCTCGCTCTCGGGGACCCAGGAGCAGCCTCTCGGCCTCCGCGCGGCTGTTTCCTAAGCCCGCAGGCTGGGGTGTGTCGGGGCCGGCTGGGAGCACAGGCGCCGAAGCCCCGCCCGCCGCCTGGGACTGGCCTGCGGTCACTTCCTCGCGGGGCAGCCCCGCGGCCTGCTTTACCCGAAACAAAAATACGGAAGTGGAGCCCTTCCCTGACCCGTCCCGGAGACAATGGGCAGGCGGGCGGCAGCAGGCCCGGACGGCGGGGCTGTGACCTGGGGACAGCCCACCCCCTCTGGCCCCCCACTTCTTCAGGCGGATGGGGCTTTGCCACCCCAGCCAAAGACAGGATCTGGGGGTGAGCAAAAGAACCAAACCCCTCCCCACGCTCCTTCCTGGACCCCAGGAGCAACGCTGGGGACGGCGCGGCAGCGTGTGTTCCCAAGGGACCTGGAAGAGGGCAGGCCCGGTCACGTGGTGCGCAGTGGCCAGGACCAAGCCACAGCGGAGCCTGGCGCAGCTCACGCCGGGGCAGGGCTGTTCTCTGTCCGGGAACCCTGGAAGGATGGGCTGGCCAAGGCGGGAGGGGTGTAGCCTTGGAAACTCCAGCCCGGCGGGTAACAGGGTCCTGGCTCGCAGGGCACCCTCCGCGGAGGTGGGCAGGGTGACAGAGCCCCTCCAGGCGCAGCCCCACTCTCCTGCCCTCGGACGCACGGACCAGATAACTGCGCCTCCAACCTGTGGCCTGCGGGACACTGCAGCCTCTTCCTTCCTCTGCCATCAGGCCTGCGTGGTCTCTGCCAGGGACGGAGTCTAAAGCCCCCAGCTCCCGGGCACAGCGGCGCTCCTCAGACCCTGGCCCGCAACTGTGAGCTGAACTGGTGGCGGGGGTCGGCTGCCCACCCCCATCACTCCGGACTGGTGGGCTTCTGGGGAAACAACCCACTGCCTCTCGCTCTGCGTGCAGAAGCTGGTGAGTGGGACCTCAGTTTTCCCACCAGGAGAATGGGTTGCTCCTTCCGCGGCTCCAGCAGAGAACTCTGCGTGCCCGCTGCCCGGGCGAAATGAGGCTCCCCCCTCGCCCGGGAAGGCGCTGCGACCCACCCGACTGAGCGGCCTCCACTGGCACAGCAGGGTGGGGGCGCCAGCACCCGCTTGCCGGGCCCGCAGGAAGCACGGGTGATAGCGGTGACACTCACCCCGGGGCGGCTTGCGCGCCGCGTTGCTCAGCGCCGAGTTCCGGGCTCTGCGGTCCGAGCCCCGCGCCAGCGTAACTCACTCCCCGCGGGGGCGGGGCTGTCCCGGGGAGCCCCGCCCCGCCTCTAGGCCCCGCCCCCAGACTCCGCCAGCCTGGGACTGGAGCTGTCCCGGGAAGCCCCGCCCCGCCGCCAGGCCCCGCCCCGCCGCGCCGGCCGGCTTCGCCGGGTGCAAAGGGGCCGGCCAGCCCAGGTCCGAGGCTAGAACGGGGAGGTGTTAGGGGGGTCAGGGTCCATGTAGACGGAGATGCTGGGTATCTCTCCTGCATTTCTCCCCTCTCCCGGGTAGGGGCAGACGAGTGGCGGGAACTCACTAGGATCCAGTATGTTCCTCTGCCCACTCCTCCAGGGCACGGCCACCCACAAGTGACCTGACACCTCACTACCAGCCCAGGGTTCCTGCCCAGCGGCAGTTCTCAGAGGGCCAGGGCACAGGGCCCCCGCAGCAGGTGGCCTCCACCTGAGGAAGGGGTCCTGGCTGCATCAAATGGGGGTCAGGGGCCGGCTCTGGTCCCACCATACACGCACCCTCAGAAGCGTACAGATCCAAAAAAGGGTGTTGGGAGGATCCTCCCAGGCTGGGAGAAGAATGCTGAAAGTCGACTACAGACCAAACATGATTGCCACTCAATGCCTCTTTTGCAAACCACAACACCCAAAAGGAAAGAGAGAACAAAAGGGAATACCCTGCCATAGAGGCAGGGTGGGACGAGGAGATGGTGGGTAGGAGGGATACTGGGACCCGTGGTGGTGGAAAATGGACACTGGTGGAGGGATGGGTGTTTGATCAATGTACAATTGAAACCCAAGCGCAAAAATTTATAAATCTACAACTGTACCTCATGGTGTTTCACTAACGAAAACTTCAAAAAAAATGTAAATGATGGAGAATGGGCACTGGTGGAGGGATGGGTACTCTTGGTAAGCAGCCTGTGGGCAGGATACTCTTGGTAGCCTGCCAGGTTCTCCAAAGGAAATCATTGTATAACTGAAACCCAAGCACAAAAATTTGTAAGTCTACAACTATACCTTATGGTGTTTCACTAATAAAAATTTAAAAAAAAAAAGATATGTGCTGAAAGTAGACTAAGGAACAAACATGATGTCCTCTTAGTATCTGTATAGAAAATCATAATGCCCCAAATTAGAAGGAGAGTAAGAAGAAAAGTACCTGCCACAGAGTCAGGGAGTGGGTTAGGTTGGGGGTGGCAGGAGAGACACTGGGAACAATGGTGGTAGAAAATGTGCACTGTTGGAGGGGTGGGCGCTTGATCATTTTATGACTGAAACATAATCATGCAATTTTGTAACTGTATCTCACTGCGATCCAATAAAATTTATTTTTAAAAAATCCACATTTGAATTAATTGGTTAAGTTTTTAAAAAAAAACTAAAGAAAAGATTGGAAGCTTGTTTGCCATCATTTAAACAGTTCCAAACAAGAACAGCATTATCTTCCTGTTTTCTGGGCAAGTCATAAGCCCATTACTAATTTTAGGGAGATATCCATGTAAAGAGAGAATAGTTTAAAATTTAGAATTTAGATAACCTAATTACATACTTGGGGTAAATTATGGACTGAAAACTTATCTCATACTAGTACAGCCGTTTGAATCATTGTGTGGCAATAATGTAACACAATATGCCACTTTAGCTGAGCACCAATATGTACCACAGATAGATACAATACCTTGGTGCCCAATAAATGGTGACCATTATTGTAGCTATCATTTTGTCAAAAGATTTCCAATTCTAAACACAATTCTGTGTAATAATATAATCTCAATCTCATACGTAGGAAGAAATATGATTTAATTATATTAAGAAACTTTCTTAAATTCACTGAGATTGCAAGATCTCATCCCTGTCTTTCTATTCAAGCATTTTATCTCCTATAGTGTTATCTTTAGTATGATAATATTCCATCTTTCCTAGGGTGTTTCTCAATTGTATGAGTATTTCCACTTTCTAGGGTATTTCTCATAATGGTGTGCAGAATAATGCTGGTCTTCATTTTCTTGAGATAACAATAGGTCTAATTCTGACACCCTACTGCACCCTCATGGCTACTCTGATTGAAAATTCAGACCAGTTCTTCTTTAAGCTCTATGAATAATACATATTTGTAAAGAATTTCCCAGAAGAGCCTATAGTCTGGATTCCAAGGAGACGCTGCTGTGATAAACACTGTTTTGACTCACAATTTAACCCAAGAAATCTCTTACTCTTTTTAATGTTCTTATTTTGTATTGCTGTTTGGGGACCATAATCAAGCAGAACTTAGGGACAACACTCCAGAGCATAATGTCCCCTTTTTCATGTCTCTCCCTCTACATTGTTCTCAATGCTTGGAAAGACCCCTTCATATATATCGTGCATCTAAATCATATTCTTACACCCAAGTACGCTTGAAAAACACCTATCATAAAAATTTTCACCATCCTTTCAAACAACTGCTCCTTCTTCTACCTTTCTGCCTCTACTCTTGTTGTGTCCAATGCCAGCATTATATGAAAGTGTCAGGTCGGCCACCTTACTATGGACTTCATAAAGGCATTCATCTGTGTTTTCTGTAAATTATACTGCATAATGATGTGCAGAGAGCAGGCTGGTCTTTATTTCCCTGAGATAACAATAGGTCTAATTCTGACATCCTACTGCACCTTCATGGCTACTCTGATTGAAAATTCAGACCCGTTCTTCTTAAACCTCTATGAGTAGTACATATCTGTAAAGAATTTCCCAGAATAGCCTATGGTGTGGATTCCAAGGAGAAACTGCTGAGACAAACACTGTTCCTTAAAGTCTGTCCACAGCAGGTATCTAGGCATCTTAAACTTTCCAATTAGAAAACAGTAAATGTCTCCTCATGTCACACCCTCAGCATCTAAGTTCCTATATCCACTCCAGGTTGCTGACAAGAGGCAACTATCAAAAACTAGTTTATGATGAAGTAACCACTTCCATTATTCTCCTATTTTTTGCAAGTTCACCTCCTCCTAACATAGTTTTTAGAATACCAAACTCAAGAGAAAAACTTTCTACCAGTGATTTCCATGGTCTACCTGCAATTGAAACCCTCTCCAGCTTATAAAGTCAAAGTACTATCAACCCCTTTTAATTTGGAAAAGGAAATACATAAAAAAATAACTTTCAACAAATTATGCAACTATGGAAGTTTATAGACCTCCAAGTCATGCTGTTCACAGAGGACACTTTCTCAACTTTAATAAAAGTTTAACATATAAGAAGATGATCCAGAAAGTGTAAGAGTATGGTTCAATTAAACAGACCTAGTAAGAAAGCAGGTGATGCATTTTCTATTGAGGTTGACAATGTTAATATGTGCAATACTTTACAACAGCCTTAATGATTGCCTCAGTCATTAGAGCCACTCATAGGTTAAAATACACATTTTTAATTATAAACTCTATTTAATGAGGCTCGTCAATAAAAGTGAATTCTGAAGTTATTCAAAATTGTGTGTAAAATAAATAAATGCTAATAGTTGTTTCAATATTTCATAGAACTTCATTTATTTAAAACAAAACCTTTGGGAGCCGAAGAGATAGGACAAGGAATAAGGTGCTTGCCTTGAACAGAGCCAACCTGGGTTCGATCCCAGGCATCCCATCTCCCAAGCTCACCAGGAATAATTCCTAAGTTTATAGATATGAGTGAACCCTGAGCACCATTGATGTGGCCCCCAAACAAACAAAAAAAATATAGATAAATCCTTTGGCATATGTACTCAAATATATAATTCATTTTCCATAAACTGCATTTTCAAGAATGATCCGACTTGATATTTTCTTAACCTAAAGGTCATAAATTTTACTCAAATTCATGTATATTGCCAGAAGCCAAGACCAATTTGTTCTGCAATCCCACATATGGTCCCTTGAGCACTGCCAGGAAAGATACCTGAAAACAGAGTCAAATAAAATTCTGAGCAGAGTTGCATATGCCCCCCACCAAAGAAACCCACCAAATTCATGTATATTTCTGTATAAATATTTATGAAAATCCTTTATAGAAAAAAGTGTATGTATGCCATAATTTAAATTTTCATAAATATGAATAACCCATAAAAATCCAATGGGTTCCAGAGACAAATTCCTAAATTCCCTTGTAATGTTTCTGCTATTTTCTAGGTAACTTTTTTTAATTCATAAAATTACCAAGTAGTTTTAAAATTAACACATGATTTTGAATCATTCCATTTAAGAGCCCTCTATAGTGACTCTGCATTTTCTTTTGCAGCATTAGTCTAATTTGAAATTTTAAGTAACTGGAGCCAGGGACCGGGACCGGAGAGATTGTTCAGGAGGCAGGCCAACTCAGGTTCAATCCCCAGAAACTAACTAGTTCCCCTGAGCTCGGAGTGATCTTTGGGCACAAAGTCAGAATTAAGCCCTGAGAACTACTGGTTGTGCCCCTACTGCCCCATAACCCCCCAAAAAACTGTAGCAACAATATAGCACAAAATATAATACAGAATTCTAAGTAAGAGCTGTAGCAATCTGAGACAGAATGGCAAAAAAAAAAAAAAAACCTTAAGCTTGTATGGATAAGAAAAAGACTGCAAGTAAAGGTCACTTCACTCCATAAATAAAAAAAAAATTTATAGGTCAGAGACCACCAGTAAGCTTGCCGTAGGGTTGATAGAGTAATCTCCAACATGAGAAACAAAATTGAGGTGATGTGCAATGTTGACAAAGTGTTTATATCTCTCCAAAGAAAGTAAGTTGAAAGCTGGTGGTTAAGTGGAGTCTGTTCCTAACTAAGGGAAACACAGTGACAATGATGGAAAATGGGAGCAATTTCTAGCCCAGAGTCAAGTAACTTCCAGTCTTTTCTTTAAAGGAACCATCTGACTTCCATGTCTGTGTAATCTGTAGAGCAGCAATCTTCATTTTATTTTTTGCTGGGACACATGTGATATAGAATTTTAAAGTGCAACCTAAGGACAGAATACATTATTCCACGAAATCCTCACAATAACCGAGCATCTCCCAAAGCATCCTATTTTCCTGCTATTTCTTTTTCTCAATAAAATCTGTCACACTGAAAAAGAAAATAATGACCAGGGAGATGCTGCTAGATACTACTTTATAAATGAGAAAGCTAAGGCAGATATGTTAAGTACTTTCTCAAGGTTAAGTGATAGAGATGAAATATGAGCTCAGGCAGCCTTTTCACTGTGTTAAATATCCTCTGCTCAACTGTTTCCTAGACCTGTTTCATTCAGAGCCACAATTCCAACACCAAGAACAATGGTTTCCAAATAATAAATATTCAAACAGTTTTCCAATAAACGAGACTCATGTGATTTTGCTGGCAGACTAACTGTAAATCTTTCCTTCTATCTAAGGGAACATGTCAGCATGTGAGGGTGATACTTCCAAGAAAAGAACATGTCTCATGCATAAATTTAAATGTGTCCTCAAGCTTGAATATTTTCATATTTTACCAATTATCAATAACTAGCATTTTATAGCATCCTAGCTGAGAGCATAGAGGCTGGTTGCTCTGTTTAATGGTTTTCTAGAATTGACTACTACAGAGGGAGTCCATAGAAATGTAACAAAATCTGCTGGTTCACTCCCACCATCCCCCTTCTATTTCTTCCAGAATTACAGAATATAGTTTGGGTACATGTTTTTCCATGCTGGATCTAAGATTCCAGGGCTCTCTCATACCAAATGTAACCATATAAAGTCTTTGTGATAGGGAAATGGTAGATAGCAAAGGTGGGTAAAACACTGGCTCTAGATTATATACACAAAAGTGCCAAATAAAGAGAGAAATGTAGAGAGGAAATGAGGAGAGGAGGCCTTAAGGTAATATAGAGGCAAGGGTCAGGGAACTTGAAACTCTGTGGCATGGAGGCTAAGTACCTATACACATCTAAGCACTTGACCCAACATTACTGTACACATGGGACCCAAACTACACCAACTAAACTTAAAAACGCAATTGTTGAACATGATAACCTCTCAGCATCTGCACTTTGAATCATCATGCCCAAAAGAAAAGAAATAGAGGGAGAGGGAGGGAGAGAAGGAGAGAGACAGAGACAGAGACAGAGACAGAGAGAGACACAGAGAGAGAGAGAGAGAGAGAGAGAGAGAGAGAGGGGAGAGAGAGAGAGAGGAAGAAGAAAAGTGTCTGCTATAGAGGTAGGCTGAAAGTTTTGGGTGTTGGGAGGGAAACTAAGGACATTGATGATGAGAAATGTACACTAGTGGAGAGATGGGTGTTGAAACATGGTATGATCATAAACTGCTTTGTGACTGTGTATCTCATAGTGATTCAATTTTTAAAAAAGAAAAAAACATAATTTGAAACTAATATTCAAGAACTGTAAAAACAAGGGCCAGGAGGACTGATTCACAGTTGGAAACTTATCACAAATGGTAAGAGCTGGGGCGAGGGGGGCAGGAGGGGAGGCAGGGAGGCAGTTAGGATAGAGAAGGGACCACTATGACAATCATAGTTGGAAATAATCACTCTGGACAATAAATGAATGCTGAAAGAAGGTGATGGATATATATACAATAACTTTTCAGTAACTGTATTATAAACGATCATGCCCAAAAGAAGAGAGAGAAGAAGAAGAAGAAGAAGAAGAAGAAGAAGAAGAAGAAGAAGAAGAAGAAGAAGAAGAAGAAGAAGA
>JAOXYA010000045.1:48849444-48861561 GCA_028565675.1 Sorex palustris | reverse complement strand
GGCGGGCGCCGGCGGGGGCGCGCGCGGGCCTCGGGGTGACGGCCGCGCGTGCCCCTGCAGCTGGACGAGCTGGTGGGCGCGTACCCCAACTACAACGAGGAGGAGGAGGAGCGCCGCTACTACCGCCGCAAGCGCCTGGGGGTGCTGCGCAACGTGCTGGCGGCCAGCGCGGCGGGCGCGCTCACCTACGGCGTCTACCTGGGTACGGGGGGCGCCCGCGGCCAGGGGGGTGGCGGCCCGGGCGCGCCCCGAACCCCCCCCACGCGCAGGCTGGGAAAAAGAAACCTAAACGCTCGCGGGGTTCCTTCCTCTTTCGCTTCCCGCCTGCAGTCCCCCCAGCTGCCGCGGCGACCGCCCCCCGTCCACCTACCCACGTGCTGGGGAGGGGGCCCCCTGAGTCCCGACCGACCGGAACCTGGGAGAGGGACCCCTAGACAGGGGCTGCGTGGGGCGGGGGGCTGGAGTCCCAAAGTGCAGAGAGCTGGCTGGGGGTTCTCGGGCACCTCACATGGTCCCCGGCGGGCTGCCCAGAGCAATCCCTGAGCACCGAGCTGGGAGTAGCCCCCGCACCGCGGCCCCCAAATCACGAAGGGAAAAAAAATTCAAGAATGGGGGAGGCCAGCGGGTCTCGAGGGTCTGCATTCAGACGTGGGCGGGGTGGCAGAATACCCCCCCCCCCGTCTCCTGGTGCTGGAATTGGGGTCCCCGGGCCCGCCCTGTGCCCAGGCCTCCTGCAGATGCAGCTGGTCCTGCACTACGACGAGACGTACCGCGAGGTGAAGTACGGCAACATGGGGCTCCCCGACATCGACAGCAAGATGCTCATGGGCATCAACGTCACCCCCATCGCCGCGCTGCTCTACACGCCGGTGCTCATCAGGTGCGCGCGCAGCTGCCCTGCTCTGGGGCGGGGCGAGCTTGGCGGGGACAGCTGCTCCCCTTGAGACACAGGACTCACAAGTGTCGCCAAGCCGCATGCGGGGGTCTGTGGCCTGGGTCACCAGGAGCTTCCTGGCTGTGACCCGAGGTGGGAGAGCATCTCATCAGGGACCCCCCACTGCCAGGCCAGGCAGCGGCGACAGCTGGAGTTGAGGGGGCGGGCATTTCTCACAGACAGGGCACAGCATCGCAGAGGGTCTTAACCCGAGCCCCCAGGCAGCAGAGGGCACTCCCAGCCCGCTCCTACCCCGTCGGGTGGAGATCTCTGCTCAGACGGGCTTTAGTTGCTCCTCATCTCAATAAAGACAGAACCTCAGTGAGCCCTGGAGCTCCAGAAGCTGCAAGGAGGGGTCTGAACCACAGCACAGCGGGGAGGGCCTGGTCTTGCACACAGCCACCCCGGGTTTGATCCGCGGCATCCCATCGGGTCTCCTGAGCACCCCCCCGGAGTGATCCCTGAGCGCAGAGCCAGGAGTAACCCCTGAGCATCGCTGGGTGTGTGACCCCACCCCAAAACAAAAAGAATCATCAGCGAAACCAGGACGAGACCACCGCTTCTCCCAGGCTGTGCAGTGGCTGCTGTCTGCGGTCCTACCAGAGGGCGCGAGTGGCCGCTGTCCACTGTCCTTGCTTTTCCCTTTGCGGTGCTGGGGGTCAAACCCGGGGCCTCACACCTGCAAGGCAAAGGCTTCACCACTGAGCACCTGACTGGCCCTGGCTCCCACTGCCTGCTGCGGAGAGGGGTGCCCGTGTTTTCCCAGCAGACGCTACAGTCACACTGTGCTTAAAGCCGTTCTGTTTGGCTGTTTGGGCCACATCCAGATTTTTTTTCAGGGATCACTCCTGGTGGCCTCAGGGGACCTTATAGGATGCCGGGGATCGAACCCGGTCAGCCGCTTGCAAGGCAAATGCCCTCCCCACTGTACTATCGCTTCCGGCGCCCAGCTGTTTTTTTTTTCTTTTTGGGTCACACCCGGCGATGCACAGGGGTTACTCCTGGTTCATGCACTCGGGTATTACTCCTGGCAGTGCTCAGGGGATCATATGGGATGCTGGGAATCGAACCCGGGTTGGCCAAGTGCAAGGCAGACGCCCTAACCGCTGTGCTATCGCTCCAGCCCCTCCCCAGCTGTGTTTTAAGTGTAACTAAAGAACTGGCTTGTTTATCCCTGTCTTGGTAGAAAAAGTTATTGTGCTTTGAGCTTTGTGGAATCTACAGAGACCTTACGGAGAGAAATACTAGTAAATAAAAAAAAAAAAAACAAACCCAAAGCCCCCTGGAATTCTAGGCTGACCAGCCTCGTGCCTTATGGGGCCCCTAGTGGGTCCGCTGGTCACTTGTTAACCCAGCCAGGCTTGTCCTGGAGTCCCACAGGGAGGAAACCGACTGGCCAGCCACAGTGGCCCATGGCAGAAGGCAGGAACCCAGGTGTGGACCTGGTCAAGCCGCTTCCTTTTCTGCCTGCCTTGCTCCTGGGTGTGGGCTGGCTTCCTGGGTGTGGGCCTGGGCTCGACATGTGACTGTAAGAGCTAGTGGCTTGGTGATGCTGCCAGCCCGGGCCCAAGGGTGCGGGGACCCGGCAGCCCACCCGCACCTGCGTCCCCCTTGCTGTGGCCGCAAGAGGCGCTCTGAGCCCCCATCCTAGGGCCTGACTCCTAGGCGTGGGGTCTCGGCCCATCTCACAGCCGCCAACTGCCACAAGGGCATGACTGCTCTGCCAGGCCACCAGGCCAGTGTCTCTGCCTCCTGCCCAGGCCTCACGGGCTGTTTTATTTGCAGAATGGGGGATAGGGACTTCCAGGCAGCACTCAAGGGGTCCTGGGGCTGGAGCGACAGAACAGAAGGGAGTGCACTGGCCTTGCTCACAGCCAACCTGGGTTCAACCCTGGGCACCCCCCTACGTCCTCTGAGCCCGCTAGTCGTGATCCCTGAGCACAGAGCCGGGAGTATGTCCTGGACGTGGCCACATGTCCCCAAACCAAAATAAAGAAGTAAAAAAACTGGTTCCGGGGGCTGGAGCGATAGCACAGCGGGTAGAGTGTTTGCCTTGCATGCAGCCAACCCCGCATCCCATAGGGTCCCTGAGCACCGCCAGGGGTAATTTCTTAGTGCAGAGCCAGGAGGAACCCCTGTGCATCGCCGGGTGTGACTCAAAAAGTAAAAAAAAATAAAAAGACCTCTGGTCCTTGACCCCTGACTCCTGACCTAGCCCCCCCTCCACCGCCCTGCCACAGGTTTTTCGGCACCAAGTGGATGATGTTCCTGGGGGTGGGCATCTATGCCCTCTTTGTCTCCACCAACTACTGGGAGCGCTACTACACCCTGGTGCCCTCGGCCGTGGCCCTGGGCGTGGCCATCGTGCCACTCTGGGCGTCCCTGGGGAACTACATCACCAGGTGAGCCCTGGGCCGTGGGCGAGGGGTGGGGGGTCCGGGCGTCAGGCAGGAAACGGGGAGAGCCTGCCCCCTCTGTGCGCAGGATGGCCCAGAAGTACGACGAGTACGTCCACTTCAAGGAGCGGGAGGAGCAAGGCCCGAAGAAGCGCCCGCCACGGGGCTCCCATGCGCCCTACCTCCTGGTCTTCCAGACCATCTTCTACAGCTGTTTCCACGTGCGTGTGTGTGTGGGGAGGGGGGTGGGCCCAGATACTCGAGGGCCCCCCCCGGACCCTTCAGCCCCTCTGCCCCAGGGTCCCCGAGTAACAGACCACTCTTCCCAGCCTGCCTCCCTTGGCTGCCCACACAGTGGAGAGGGCTACTGCCCCCAGGCCTGCCCGCCCCCTGCCCCCAGACCACACCCATGCCCCCTGCTTGGTCCAAGCTGCCGTCCTGCCCACAGCTGAGTTTCGCCTGTGCCCAGCTGCCCATGATCTACTTCCTGAACCACTACCTGTATGACCTGAACCACACGCTGTACTCCGTGCCCAGCTGCGGTGAGTGCTTGGGGCTTCGCGTCCTCCACAGAGTGGAGGTTCTTTCGGCATCAGAGACTGCTGTGCAAGGCCCAGAAGCGACTGATCCAGCGTGGTGGGGGAGAGGAGGGGTGGGTATCAGGGAAGGCTGCCCGGAGGAGGTGCCATCCATGCTGAGGCAGGAAAGCTCTCTTTAGGCTCCAGTCAGGCCAAGGGAGTGGAGGTGCCCCACCCGGCAGTACTTGAGGCTGTAATTCGGGAAGTGGGAGGATGCTCCTTGCCATAGGCGTCACTCAGCTCCAGCCTGCTCGCTGTGAAACCCTTGCCCTCGCCTGCCCCATCTGGGCGCTGCCGCCCGGTCTATCACTGTGTGTGTGGGGGGGGATCTCACAAGGCCGGCCCCGCCCTCCGCAGGTACCAACAGCCACGGCATCCTCAGCGGCTTCAACAAAACGGTCCTCCGCACGCTGCCGCGCAGCCGCAACCTCATCGTGGTGGAGAGCGCGCTCATGGCCGTGGCCTTCTTCGCCATGCTGCTGGTGCGGCCCGGGGCAGGGGCGGTGGGCAGGGGCTGGGGCGTCTGTAGGCTACTATGGACTCCAGGGGCCCTGGCCTGGTCTGGGGATGCGGGCTGTGCGGGGAGGGTGCAGAGGCCCAGCCCCAGCCCAGGGAGGCAAGGTTCAAACCTGGGGGGCTGATAATACTGAGCAGTGTAAATGAGATTTGGGGAGTGACCTTGACCTGGAGGGGGAGTGGTGCGGCTAGGGGCTGGGGTCTGGGGCTTGGGGGCGGGCCAAGGTCTGGGGTGGGGGCTGGGGCGTGGCCTGGACTGAGAGGGCGGGGTTGCAGTTCAGGGGCGGAGCTTGGACTGGAAGAGGGCGGGGTTGTGGTTCGGGGCGGAGCCTGGGCTGGAAGAGGGCGGGGTTGCGGTTCGGGGCGGGGCCTGGGCTGGAAGAGGGCGGGGTTGCGATTCGGGGGCGGAGCCTGGGCTGGAAGAGGGCAGGGTTGTGGTTCAGGGGCGGAGCCTGGGCTGGAAGAGGGCGGGGTTTACGGTTTGGGGCGGAGCCTGGGCTGGAAGAGGGCGGGGTTGTGGTTCGGGGGCGGAGCCTGGGCTGGAAGAGGGCGGGGTTGCGATTCAGGGGCAGAGCCTGGGCTTGGAGGGGGCGGGGTTGCGGCTCAAGGGCGGAGCCCGTGCTGGAGAGGATGAGGTTGTGCTTTAGGGGCGGGGCCAATACCTGCAGAGTGTCAGGGGCGGGAGGGATCTGAAGGGCAGAAACCTACGGGTGATGTCTCCGGGTGTTATGGAAGGCGGAGCTGAAGATGAGGGTGCAGGGAGAGCCAGAGGAGGTAGGTTGATGTTGTGGGGGACGGGGTCACAGAGGCCAGGGGCGGTGCCAAGATTTGCGGGCGTGTTTAGTGGGTGGGGCCTCGATGTGGGCGTGTCCCTGGGCGGGGCTAGTTGCGGACCCTGCCTTTCCCACCGCGTCTGCAGGTGCTGGGCCTGTGTGGCGCCGCCTACCGGCCCACGGAAGAGATTGACCTGCGCAGCGTGGGCTGGGGCAACATCTTCCAGCTGCCCTTCAAGCACGTCCGCGACTACCGCCTGCGGCACCTCGTGCCCTTCTTTATCTACAGCGGCTTTGAGGTGCTCTTTGCCTGCACGGGCATCGCCCTGGTAAGGAGAGCATCAGCGTGCTGTGAAGAGTGAATGTCAGATACACGAGTCGTTTTGAAGTACCTGAACGTGTGCGCATGTGCGTCCCAATCTCCATCCCGCCCTTCTCGTAGCTTTCCCTGGGGCCCCTCCACCCGGAGCAGGTGACCTTACTGAGTGTTCGGTCAGGCGGCGGGAGTGTCAGGGCCACACAGCACTTGGTTTCATGAGGGCTGGGAGGCGGGGGCAGCCTGATGCTTTGGGGACTGCCCGGACGTTTTCTCATCCTCCGTCCCCTGGAACCTTCCAGGATGCTGGGAGGGCGCTGGGCCCGGTGGCCTGCAGAGGGCAGAGTGTGATTTAGGATGAGGCTGCCTGCAGGGGGCAGGGCCTGAGCCGTGGCCAGCTGCCCTCCAGCGTGCGGCCCTCTCCGCAGGGCTACGGAGTGTGTTCCGTGGGGCTGGAGCGCCTGGCCAACCTCCTCGTGGCTTACGGGCTGGGCGCGTCCGCCTCGTCCCTCCTGGGCCTGCTGGGGCTCTGGCTGCCCCGCTCGGTGCCCCTGGTGGCCGGGGCCATGCTGCACCTGCTCCTCATTCTTGGCCTCTTCCTGTGGGCCCCGACGCCTCGGACCCTGCAACACATGTGGACCCTGTACGTGGTGGCCGTGCTGTGGGGCGTGGGCAGTGCCCTCAACAAGACCGGCCTCAGCAGTGAGTACAGCCTGGGCCCTGGGGCTGCGTGAGGATGGGGGTGAGGGGCACCGGCACCCTGGGGAGAGTGGCCTGGGCCCTCTGGGCGGGGAGGTCAGTCATGAGGTTCTGTAGCCGTGGGGGGCCTGAGCCACCATCTCAGGAAGTCGGTATTTAGAGCGTGGGGAGTAAAGTCCCCTTGACCGGATAGCTCCAGGGGACCCAGCTCTCGACAGTGACCAAAATTTGACAGGACTGTGCCAGGCCCAGCTCCCTGTCTGCACAGCCCGACCTCCTGTCTCTTCTTTGGGGACCCGAGAATCTGGGGACCTTCTTTGGAGAATGAGTGCATCTGCCTCCCCATGGTTTCGGGGTTTTTTTTTTGGTTTTGGTTTTGGTTTTGGTTTTGGTTTTGAGATGCTCGGGGGTTCCTCCTGGCTCATGCACTCAGGAATTACTCCTGGTGGTACTCAGGGGATCACATGGGATGCTGGGAGTTGAACCCGGATCAGCCCTGTGCAAGGCAAACACCCTCCCCCGCCGCATTCTCTCTCCAACCCCCGCCCCCCATGTTGGTTTGATTTGCAGAACACTTGTTTCCCCAGACTGTGTGCCCTCCCCAAGCCCAAGCAGGCAGACCTGCAGGGTGTTGTATCACAGGGGGCCTAGGAGGATGGGCGGGGGGGGGTCTCCCAGCAGCTGTAGCCTTTGGGGGCCGCAGGAAGGGGCCTGAGCAGCTACTCACTCTCACTAGGGGATGGGCCAGGACCCACAAACCTGGGTTTTCTAGGTGCTGGGGGCTCAGGGCAGGGCCGAGGAGGGGGCTGGGCCTCAGGGAACAGCACCCCTCTTTCTCCGCAGCACTTCTGGGAATCCTATACGAGGACAAAGAGAGGCAGGACTTCATCTTCACCATCTACCACTGGTGGCAGGCCGTGGCCATCTTCGTGGTGTACCTGGGCTCCGGCTTACCCATGAAGGTGGGCTGCTTCCGGGCACTCAGCCCCCTCTCGCCACCTCAGGGAGCAAGGTGGTTTCAAGGGTCCACCTGGCCTCCAAACTCTGTGGGCAGGGCCACTCGCCAGACCCGGATCCTCTCTGCCTCAGTTTACCCATCTGTAAGGCGTTCACTCTGCTCTTTCTGGGGTGGTTTCAAGGGTCCACCTGGCCTCCAAATTCTGTGGGCAGGGCCACTTGCCAGACCCGGATCCTCTCTGCCTCAGTTTACCCATCTGTGAAGGAGTTCATTTTGCTCTTTCTTGGGCTGCATCCCAGCCCCAATCTGGACGCCCAAGGCTTGTCTCTCTCTGTGGCCGGGCCCCGTGACCCCAGCCACTGCCTGGCCCTTCTAGCGGCCCCTGCCCCCCTCAACATGAACCAAGGAGTAAGGACAGAAAGCGTAGCCATGACAACGCCCTGTGTGTCGGCCGCGGCCCCGGGGGTGGGGGGGTGCAGAGAAGACCCTCTTCTTGGGTGGCTCAGAACAGTCGATGCCACTGGATCCCTGTCACCTCTAGAGGCAGAGGGGCTGCCGTCTGCACTTAGGGGAAATGAGGGACGGGGACCCTGAGGGAGGAGCATGGGATCCCCTAACCGCCCCCCCACCCGGTGTCCCAGGCAAAGCTGGTGGTGCTGCTGCTAACACTGGTGGCGGCCGTGGTATCCTACCTGTGGATGGAGCAGAAGTTGCGTCGTGGCTTGCTGCCCCGTCAGCCCCGCATCCCGCGGCCCCAGCACAAAGTGCGCGGCTACCGCTACCTGGAGGAGGACAACTCGGACGCGAGTGACGGGGAGGCCGAGCCTGGCGGTGGTGGAGCAGGAGGAGTCCCCGAGGACTGCCTGGAGGAGGAGGCCCCACCTGCCGGGACCCGGCCTGGCCCCGAACCAGCCGCCTGTCGCCGGCCTTGCCCCTATGAACAGGCGCAGGGAGGGGACGGGCCAGAGGAGCAGTGAGTGCCCACCTGCACCTCCTCCAGAGCGGGGGTCCCCTGAAGCTTGGACTGAGCCACCTCCAAGGTGGTTGGGGGCCTGAGACCCCTGGGTGAGACCTCGGGTTTGAGAGACGGTACGAAGCCCCCACCCCAGGCTAGAAAGAGGATCTCTGTCAGTCTGTCTGTCTGTCTGTCTCTCTCCCTCCCTCTCTCCCCCTCCCCCCTCCTCCATCTCCTCTCTCTCTCTCTCTCTCTCTCTCTGCGCTAACTCGCTGTGAGCTTTGCACCTGCCGTGGGACTGAGGAGCGACTCCACGAAATGAGCAATAAGGAGCCTTGGACCCGTGGGAGCATCAGGCTGCGTGGGACGTGCGCGCGGGCCTGGCTGATCCGAGACCTGGCACGAGACCCCCTGCCTGACACCCTACCCCCACCCTGCTGCAGCTGGCAGCCCCATCCCGTCCACCTGGAGAAAAGCTCAGAAAGTCCCCGGGTGCCCGCAGTGACCGAGGGGGCTGCCAGTTCCTTGGGGATGGAAAGATTGGCCCCGGCCCAGAAGGACAGGATGGGGTTAGGCTGTTGGCTCGCGTGTGGTGGGCCCCAGTTCTACCCCCTGGCTGCAAACACCTGGCCCCCCAAGCACCAGGACTGATCCCTGAGCGACACTGGGTGTGGCCCGAGCCCCAAAACATAAATAAGCTTTAAATAAAGGACGGCTGTCCAGCGGGCAGGAGTCTTGTCTGCACGCGGCCGACCCGGGTTCGATCCCCAGCATCCCACATGGTCCCCTGAGCATCTCCAGGAGTGACTCCTGAGTGCAGGGCAAGGAGTAACCCCTGAGCATCACTGGGTGTGGCCCCCAAAGTAAAAATAAAGGACAGTTCTGAGGCCCAGGCTCTGGCCCATGCCCAGCCTTTTCCTCCCTGGGGTGTTTCTGCTGGCCTCTCCCAAAGGAACTCCTTTGGGGGCAGGACCCATAGGTCATCTGTGGCCAGTATGTGGTGTCCGAGCCCAAGTCAACTGCCCAGCCCCCGCCTCGGGCCCTGAGACGCAGAGCTGGTGCTGGGTCCTGAAGCTCAGGGGCCCGCCGCCCCCGGGGTAGGAGAGCCCAGTGGGAAGTGCTGTGGAGGCTGGACTGGGGGCAGGTGGGGAGTCAGCGCTCAGGGAACCCCCAGAGATGTCTGTCCCCTAAGTGCCCCTTGGCCTGTCCACACCCACCCGACGAAGCCCTTCCCCCTGCCCCCAGTGCCTCATTTGGTGCCCCTGACCTTGGATCTTCCTTGGGGCCAGGGGCTGGGGCTTCTCCCGGCTTCGTGTACAGGCGTGACCCTGGCAATCCTCGGGGGAACCGCTGGGTGCCGGGGACCGAGCCCGGGTGGGTCCCTGAGCTCTCTGGCCCCAAGCCTGGGGACAGGGAGGAGCCGCCAAGCCTCTCGCCGCCACCTCCCCGGGAGCAGGGTGAGGCTGGCACCTGGCCTGTGAGAGGCAGGAGTGGGTGGCGGTCGGCGGCTTCACTTTTCACCCGGAGCGAGGCGTTGGTGGCACGGAGCAAGAACCGACTTTCCGTGGGACCTGGCCTGCGGGAGGTGACACCATCGCGACCTGGCACAGTGCCCCCCGCCTCCTCCTGGGAGCAGAAAGGGAGACCGTGGACCGTCTAAGTGAGACTGGGGTCCCTGTTCTTGAACTGCGAAAGCACACAGGCCAGGTCAAGGAGCACAGCTGGGAAGGGGGTGCCAGGTGGCACCCTCACCCGGCATGGGGGGGGCTGCTTTGTGCCTGGAACCAAAGAAAAAGTTAAAAAAAGTGGAGGGGCTGGAACAATAGCACAGCGGGGAGGGCATTTGCCTTGCCCACGGCCGACCCGAGTTCGATTCCCAGCATCCCATATGGTCCCCCGAGCACCACCAGGGGTGATTCCTGAGTGCAGAGCCAGGAGGAACCCCTGTGCATCGCCGGGTGTGACTCAAAAAGCAAAAAAAAACCAAAGTGGATGTCTAAGGAGTGAGTCTTCCAAGCATCAGTATCTCTCTCTGGGCCACATCCAGCAGTGCTCAGCAGTGACTCCTTGTTTAGTGCTCTGAGGTCACGCCCTGTGGTGCTCAGGGGACTGCTGGGGATGGAGCTGGAGCCTCATGGGTGTTGAGCGTCTCCCAGCCCCCACTTCCTCCGTTCTCACCAAGGCTCTTCCATTTGCTAAGCGTCTGATGTGTTGAGAGCACGAATATTCATTACGTTGCTGAGAGCTGAAATCATTTCTAAATGCAGAAACGTGTCATTCTCCAGACTTCGGGGCCCTGGGAAAACGTCCAAGATGTGAAGAGCCCCAGGAACCGGGGAAGCCTGGGCGCCTGCCTAGAGCACATGGCTAAGATCACTGGGCCCCTGGCTGCCTGGAGGAGGGGGGGCCCTGCTTCCAGGGGCCTCTCTAGGCCAGCTCCGGGGAGCCCCCAGGCCGACTATGACCCACCACGCGCTGGGCTGCCGCTACCCACGGTGGGTGCCTGAGGCCAGTGAACCCCGCGATAGGCAGCGCCACCACCCCATGGCCCACACTTGGCTCAGGGAGCAGGGAAGAAGGTTCCAGAAGTGCACAGAGTCAGCGCCCTGGAGCTGTGACTCCCGACCCACATGTGGCCGGGAAGCCGCTGAGCAGACTGCGTGGGAGCCCAGTGCTCGGCGCCCTCTGAGGCAACCCAGCCCTGCCCCAACAGCAACAACTGACCAGGGTGTTTGCTGTGGCCCAGAGGCTATCCCAGATGTCTGGGTGAGGCAGGAACCCACAGCGCCTGATTGGTGGTCTCTGGTTCCGAGAAAGGAGCTTGCTGGGGCCAAGATGGGAATAGATGGAATGGACTCAGAGAGTCTCAGGGCACTCCTGGCCCGGGTGCATTTGAGGGCACGTGACTCAGTCCTCATGAGGAAAGGAAAGGGGGTCTGCGAGGTCTACGAGCTAAGGCCTTCCCTTGGCCGGGAGTGGCCCCTCACATACCCCCAACGGAGCTGGTGCAACTCCAGAAACAGCACCGGGTGAGAACTGAGCATCCTCCCAAAACGAGAAAAGACAGAAAACAAAGGAGGGGTGGCCAGGGCGGGGAGGGCGCAGGCCTTGCACGCGGTGGACCCGGGTTCGATTCCCGGCCACATGTGGTCCCCCAAGCACTGCCAGCAGTGATTCCTGAGTGCAGAGCCAGGAGTAAGCCCTGAGCACCGCCAGGTGTGGCCCCAAATCAAACAGACACACACACACACACACACACACCCCAAAAGAAAGAGAACAGAAAAGAATCTGGCATACAACTATACAACTTAATGACACTTGAAAACCAGACCTGGGGATCGGGCTGTGGAGGAAATGAAGTGTGGAAGTTGCTAGAAGGGGAACAAGCGGGCGGGAATGTGGGTGGGGTCTGGTGAGGCCACACAGAGGTGGGGGAGGGGAGGGCGCTGGGTGCCGGGAGAGCGGGAGCATACGGAGGAACAGGTGACATAAGGGGCAGCCGGCGAGTGCCCGAGGACAGACGGCTGGATAAGGAAACTCTGGGCCATCTACACAGTGGAATACTATGCAGCTGTTAAGGAGAAGTGAAGTCATGAAATTTCCTTAAAAGCGGATGGACGTGGAGCGTATCATGCCGAGTGAAATGAGTCAGAGGGGGTCAGACATGAAATACCTGCATTCATGTGTGGGATATTAAAAAATATAGTATGGGACCAATACCCAAGGACAGTCGAAACAGGGGCGAGGGGGACTGGTCCACGGTTGCAACATGTGTGTGGAAGTCAAAGGGCAGATAGGATAGATGAGGAATGGTGTGACCATAATAGTTGGAGATAATCACACTGGACAAGAACAGAGTGTTGAAAGTAGGTAAAAGAAAATGCCTGATGACCTTTCAGCGTCTGTATTGCAAAGCATAATGCCCAAATGGGGGGGGGGAGAGAGAGAGAAGAAAAGTGCCTGCCACAGAAGCAGGCAAGTGGGCGGAGGGG
>JAOXYA010000045.1:48812283-48835608 GCA_028565675.1 Sorex palustris | reverse complement strand
CTAAAATCTCAGGGCTAGGACGAATGGAGACGTTACTGGTGCCTGCTCGAGGAAATCGATGAACAACAGGATGACAGCGATACAGTGAATGTTATTTAAACCTAGGATGAGGGACCGAGTGATAGTACAGCGGGGAGGGTGCTTGCCTTGCAGTTTCATCTCCGGCATCCCACATGGTCCCCCAAGCCCACCAGAAGTGATTCCTGAACCCAGAGTCAGGAGTATATCCTGAGTACCACTCAGTGTGGCCGCCCTCAAAATACAGGATGACAAAAGCAGAGTTTGGGTTTTTTTTGTTTGTCTATTTGTTTGCTTGTTTTGGGACAGCCCCAGTGATACTCAGGGGTTAATCCTGGTTCTGCGCTCAGGAATCACTTCAGGTGGTGCTCAGGGGACCATATGGGGTGCCGGGGATTGTCCCTAGGTCGACAGCATACAAGGCAAGTGCCCTCCTCACTGTACTATCACTCTGGCCCCGACAGGCAGAGATTTGTTTGTCCCTGGTTTACAGCTAAGGAAGCTGAGGAACAGAGAAGTTAAGCCACTTGCTCGAGGTTGCACAGCTAGTGAGAATTCAAACTCAGGCCTCGCTCTCGGTGCCTGTCGCCACCGCGTCCCCTTTCCATGCTGACACTTGCCTTTCTAGCCATGGGCACCTCCATGTCTAGGCCTGGAGCTGGTGGACATTCTTGGGCAGTGCCAGGAAGAGGCCAGTCCTGGCAGCGTTGGGCCTGGTTGCTTCTTCCAGGACAGAGCCTGGTGCCCCCCTTTTCCAGAGGTTCAACTGGGGGAGGGAGCACTATGAGGAGCCTGCGGGGGCATCGCCGTCATCAGGATGGGGCGGCTCACGGCCCTGAGGCCCAGTGCCAACCCCGGCCACCCTCACTCCCTGCCTCCTGCCCGTCATAAACGCTGGAGAGTGCTGGTTGGTGGCCGGGCGGGGAGGTCTGCCCGTGAGGCCTCAGACTTGCCGCGTGTCCAGTGATGGGTGCTGGCCATGTCTGTGGGTGCTGGTGCCTCAGGAGAACCCCACAGTGTGAGGAGCCCGGGAGGGTGAGGGAGATCGCAGGGGCCAGTGCGGGGCTTCTGGGAGGGGCCCCCATATTGAGGGGCTGATCCAGCTGGGAGAGAAGCGGGTGGCTGTGTCCTGTGGGGTGGCTGGGCTGGCCCCGGCCCAGCCCCCAGTCTGGGGGGCTCTATGTGGAGGCCGAGCAGGACACCTATGTTGTTCGGGCGGGCAGGTCTGGGTGGGCCCTCCCCTCACTGCTCCGGGGTCTCTGGGCCGTTAGGGAGCTCTGGGCTCTTCGGAGGGGCTCAGCTCAAATGTGCTTCTCTAGGTGCGTGATGTGGGGGTGCGGAAGGGGTGCATTTAGCACGGCTCTCCCCTCAGGAGCGGGGCGGGAGAGGCTGCGGCCCAGGCGCCCGGTGTGGGGGGTCTAGTTAGGGAAGTGGCGTTTCCCACCCCCCCCGCCCATCCGTCTCCCCGCGGCCACGGCTGCCAGCAACCTCTCACTATTGAGCGCTGAGATGAGAAGGTGTGAAGGATGCGGGGGCCGGGGGACAGGCTGGCAGGGAAGATGGATGAGGCAGGGCCGACGCCCGCGGCAGGAAGGGCAGCTGCGGGGCTGTGTGAGTGTCGTGGTGTGTGTATGTGCACGTGTGTGAACAGTGAGCCTGTGTGCATGTGTGTGAGCGTGTGCACACGCGACCCTGTGCGAGCCTGTGTGTGTGTGACTCTCTGTGTGCCTGTAACCATGTGTGCATGTGGGTGCGTGTCAGCTTGTGTGTCGGTGACCGTGTGTGAGCCTGTGTGTGTGTGAGGCTGTGTGTGCTTGTGACCCTGTGCCATTGGCCAGACCTTCTCCTCCCCAAGCCACCATCTCCCCCTTGGTCAGCACCCCCATATTTGCATCCGGGGGTCACCAGCCTTGTCCTGGCGGGACCTGGCCCCGGCCGGCGCCTACCCCACTCCCCAGTCCAGAGCCTGGCTCCCCTGGGGCTCCCTTCACCCTCTCCAGGTCCTGTTGTCCCTGCCGCAACATGCCTGCCATGAACACCGGCTCGGGCGCCCTCGGCACGGACACCAGCACCCCACTTGGGGGCACGCCCCGCCTCCCTCCCACCATCCGGGTGCGGTTGGCTCCATTGTGTGCGTGTGAGTGCCTGTGTGGAGCTGTGTATTCATCTATGACCATGTGTGAGCCCATGTCCACACACACAAAGCCGCACATGTGTATGGGCAGCCCAGAGGTTTATTGGGCACACACGCTCAGACACTGCCCGAATCCCCAGCCTCTCACCCACCGCCACCCTCACCCCTACTCCCACCCCCACAACCCTCAGGGACCGGGAGGGGCAGCCTGGGGACACTCTAATCTCTACAGGCCCAACCGTAGAGCCGGGGTGCTGGGCAGTGGGGGCGGGCTGTGCCCTCTCTGACCCTGCCAGGCGTGGACCTCTCTCTAACCACCACACTCCCAGCGGCAGGGCATGATGTTCCCACAAACTCTGACCTCTGACCTGGGGCATTCGGGGTTCCTCCTCCCAGAGTGAGCCACGGGGGTTCCAGCCAGACGCCCGCCCGGACCAGGGCCAAACTGCCCTCTCTACTGGGACCCCCTCCAATTCCAATGACCCGTGTCCGTGAGTGACTGGCCCAAACAGGCGGGGACAGCAGCCACAAACCCCCTCCCCGAGACATCCGTGCAACCAACCCCCCCCCCCCGCAAGCCGAGCTCCTATAAAGTGCTTAGCTCAGTCAGGGAAACTGAGGCCCAAGGTCCAGGAGGGACCTGCTTGACTGTGTCACGCCCAGCAGGGCCTGACCCCCTCCACCACGGGGGTCCTTACCACTGCCAGGCTGGGGACCGTGGCCCCGAGCCGCGCCTGACCCCCAGTTGGGGGCTCCTCTCTGCATTCACTGTCCCACCTGCCTCAGGCCTTCCGGTCAGGCCAGCCGCGGCCCCTGCGGACCCCCAGTCCTGCCCTGACCAGCCCATTGATCGGGAGCGGCTGGGAGCTCTGGGGAGGGGGCGGGGAGGGCGGCAGCTGCCAACGTCAGAGCGTCCGCCCCGCCCGGGCTGCCAGCCTGCGCCTGCCTCGGCCGGCCAGTCTGAGGGGTTTGGGGAAGGGGCTGCACGCAGGTCGACCCCGCACCGGGGAGGAGCTGACCGTACCTGGACAGCGGGAGAGAGGCAGGGCGTGCCCCCAAGTGGGGTGCTGGTGTCTGTGCCGAGGGCGCCCGAGCCGGTGTTCATGGCAGGTACGTCGTGGCGGGGACGGCAGGACCTGGCCGGGGGTGAAGGGAGCCCCAGGGGAGCCAGGCTCCGGGCTGGGGAGTCGGGTGGGCACCAGCCAGGGTCAGGTCCCACCAGGACAAGGCTGAGAGGCTGGTGACCCCCGATGCTGGCCAGTGGGGAGATGGTGGCTTGGGGAGGAGACGGTCTGGCCAGCACAAGTGACCTTGGGTCTGTCCGCTCCCCTGAGCTCCTTCCAGAACTGCGGGTGGTTGTCAGGTGGACCGGGGGCAGGCATCGTGAGCCCCCCATGCACCAGCTCTGATGGCTCGCCCCCTCTGCAACCCCCCCCAGCGTCCTGCCCATTGGTCTGTCTGGACCCAAAACCAAAGCCCTGCGGGGGGGTCTCCCTTTCCCTCCCCCCCCCACTGTGGCTGCCAGAAACTCACCATCTCATTTCAGGACTTTCTTTTCTACTTAGGAATTTTTCACTGGGGGCCGAGAGATTGTACGGTGGGAAAGACGCTTGCCTTGCGTGTGGCTGACCCGGGTTTGACCCCCGGCACCCCCTCGGGTTCCCTGAGCCCTGCCAGGAGTGACCCCCGAGTACAGAGCAGCACTGGGTGTGGCCCCCAAACCAAACCAAAACAGTTTTTAAAAAGCCAAATTTTCAGGGAGAAACTACAGAAAAAGAAAGTTGCCAGGAAGCTCCTTTGTTTCACAGGCGCAGGGAGGGTTGGGGTCGCAGGCCCATATCTGGGGGGCTGTGGCAGGCAGTCGAGTGCGAGGGCTGGTTCGGAGGAGTCCGGGACATTTACATGACTGGGCAAACGCACTCCCCATCGGTCCGGAACATTCCGTCCTGCCCAGCAAGCCCCAGGAGGCCCCTCCCGCGCTCACGCTCCTGCCTCTGGGGGCGGCTTGGTTCCCTCTGCGCCCCGCACACTGCCAGGCACCCCGACCTCTGCTGCAGCCCCTGCTGCAGGGGTGGGCACATCTGCGGTCCCCGTCCATGAGCACTGGCTCCTCTCTTGGGAAGGTTGCGGTGGGGACAGTGCCGGCCTGGAGCCCCCCGCTCACCACACGCCGGAACCGTGGGGGGGACGCAGGCGTTCCCTGCTCCATCTCTGACCCCACGCGGTCCCTGAGGGCTCTGCGGGCCGTTCGGTGCCTGGTTTGGCCGGACACTAGCCCCTGGCGGCTGGACCTGGAGAATCTCTTCCTCAGAGGGGGAGGAGGCTGAGCCGACGTTGTGGGGGGTCGGGGGGCTCAGGACCCCAGACCGCAGAATAGCGCAGGGCGGGTGGAGCGCTCACTCTGCTGAGCAGCCCTGAGGCAGCGCAGGACAGTGGCCCCCCAAGCAAGGCCCCACCTCACCTGTACCACCGCCCACTAAGCTGTGCCGCGGGCTGGTCCTGCTGTGTCCTCATCCTCACAGGGACCCACTGAGGCCCGGGTGAAGAACGGGAAGCTGGACCCAGAGTGCACACAATTTGCAGAACACCCCTAGGGGAGGGGGAGGAGGAGGGGCAGCCGGTGGCCTCTGGGACTCTGCTAGGAAAGATGTTCAGGGTGCGTTTACCTCACTCAGGGATGTGGAGTTAAGGAAGTGAGGGAGCACTGGCCTGGTAGTCAAAGAGAGCTTCCTGGAGGAAGAGAACCTGCCATGCAGCTTCTCAGCTAAGCGTTTCCAGGGTCATGGGAGGGGGGATAAGGTGCTCACACCTCCTTCCTCTCTCCCCAGCCTTTCTCTCTGCCAGCCTAGGGGTATTTGCACCCTCTAACACCTACCCCCTGCCTGCAACCAGCTCCAGCTGTGAGGCCCTGCGGGGTTTGCCGTACCCCTTGCCCCCCGCCAGGGACTCTGCAGGGACCCATGCCATGGCCGACCCCATGGGGCAAGGCCCCAAGAACCCACATGTGTCCAATGTGACGGTGCAGCTGGAGATGAAGGCTCTGTGGGAGGAATTCAACCAGCTGGGCACAGAGATGATTGTCACCAAAGCAGGCAGGTATGAGCAGTGCAGGAGCGTGTGTGTGCATGTGATGTGTGTTCATGTGTGTGTGTATGCATGTGTGTGCGTGCATGAGTTCATGTGTATGTGCACTGCATTCATATGTGCATGTGTGTATTTATATGTGTGCATGTGTGTACGTGTGCATATGCACATGTATGCTTGTCTGTGAGGGTCCACGAGTGTGTGTGCCATTGTATGTCTGAGTCAGGGTGTGTCTCTGAGTGTCCATGTTGGTAAGTATGTGCCTTTGTGTGTGACACTGTGTGTGTGTGTGTGTCACTGTGACACAGGCGGGTCGTGCTGGCCTCGGCTGCTGAGTGCCCTCCCCCTGCTGTTCAGGAGGATGTTCCCTGCCTTCCAGGTGAAGATCTTGGGCATGGACGCACTGGCCGATTATGCGCTGCTCATGGACTTCGTGCCCCTGGATGACAAGAGATACAGGTGTGCAGGGGGCGGGGAGTAGCTGGGCCTGCGCTGGGGGAGGCCAGGGGAACCCTGGGGCGGCAGGGCGAAGCCGGGAGGGAGCCCCGGAGGGCTGCTGGGCAGGCAGAGGGCAGTCCGCCGCACAGGGTGGCTCGGGCTCCCTGAGGAGCAGTGTGCAGACGGGAGAGAGGGGCTACCCCTCAGGAGCCCCGCGCCAGCGCCGAGGCAGTGATGCTCTCTGGGGCAGTCTAGGAGTGAGCGTGGGGTGCCAGCGGGCGCCCTCCCCGTGGGGCTCTGCTTCCCTCCCAGGTACGCCTTCCACAGCTCCGCCTGGCTGGTGGCGGGCAAGGCCGACCCAGCCACGCCCGGCCGCGTGCACTTCCACCCCGACTCGCCCGCCAAGGGCGCCCAGTGGATGCGCCAGATGGTGTCCTTCGACAAGCTGAAGCTCACCAACAACCTGCTGGACGACAACGGCCACGTGAGGCCCGGGCAGCAGAGCGGGGCTTTGGGGGGGCGGAGCCTATGATCGAGGCCGTTCCCTATTGGGCAGGGCTGTTTGGGGGCGGATAAAGGCGGTGCTTCCGGGGCGGGGCCTAGGGCGGGCCCTATTGGGAGGGAATCAGTTTCTGGGGGCGGGTCAAGGCGGTGCTTCCGGGGCGGGACCTATTGGGAGGGACTGTTTCAGGGGTGGGTGGAGGAGGTGATTCTGGGGCGGAGCTTGGGGCGGGCTCTATTGGGAGGGAATCAGTTCCAGGGGGCGGGTCGAGATGGTGCTTCTGGGGGAGCAGCTGGGGTGGAGTCGAGGACCCTGAGCGCTGCGGGGGCGGGGCCACGTTTGGAGGCGGGGTTTAGGATTGTGGGGGCGGGGCGTAGGGCGGGCCTTACTATGTAGGCCCTCTGCAGCCCTTGCTGGGGGTCTCAGTGACCTCAGCCCGCTACTGAAGGTTAGGCTGGGGGCTGAGTTCCCCTGACTGGCAGGTGGGCTGGGAGGGGACCGTCCAGGAAGATGGGAGGTGGGCCGGGGGTGTAGAGATATTCTGGCAAACATTGCTCTGAGATGACTCAAAGGGGCAGCATGGGAACGACCAGAGGAGCTGGAGACACGGGGAATCCTCAGGAGAGAAGATGGTGACCGGCAGGGTGGTCAGATCTGGCTCTGCTGTCACTGTGAGAAGGAAAGAGACTGGACACTAGGTTTAGCAAGTAGGGCGCGTGCCCTGCGCACTGGTGACCCGGGTCCGATCCCCGCACACATATGGTCACCTGAGGCTGCCTTGGAGTAAGCCCTCAGCACCACAGGGTGTGGCCTAAACAGCAAAAAAAGGGACTGGACACCAGGGGGCCCATGGCCTCCACCTGCAGACGCTCACATCGGAGTTCCCCTGTTACCGGAAAGGGGGGTCATGGGCCTGTGAAAAAGGCATCAGCCCCAGGCCGAACAAATGGTACTTTGGGTAAGGAGCTTGTCTTGTACATGGCCAACCCAGGTTCGATCCCCAGCATCCCACATGGTCTCCTGAACATGCCAGGAGTAATTCTGGAGTACAGAACCAGGAGTAACCCCTGGGCATCGACAGGTGTGGCCCCCAAACAAACGGCAGCCCCGCCCACCTGCACACCCCTTGTGCACCCCCAGATCATTCTCAACTCCATGCACCGCTACCAGCCCCGCCTCCACGTGGTGTTCGTGGACCCGCGCAAGGACAGCGAGCGCTACGCCCAGGAGAACTTCAAGTCCTTCGTCTTCACGGAGACGCAGTTCACCGCGGTGACGGCCTATCAGAACCACCGGGTGGGTGGAGCGGGGAGGAGAGTCCCGGCCCGGCAGCAGGGAGTGGGCATGAGCACAAACGCTTTGCTGGGTAACAGAGCGGGTAGCGCACTGCACCCCAGCACCCCAGCACCGCATATGGTCCCCCAAGCACCGCCAACAGTAATTCCTGGGTGCAGAGCCAGGAGTGAACCCCTGAGCACCGCCAGGTGTGGCAATACGCAGACACAAAATAAATGCATTGCTCAGGGGCTCCTGGCGCCTCTGGGGAGACGGGCGGTGAGCGGGGGTGCGGGGCTGAGCCCCCACAGCGGTGGCCCATAATGGTACTGTCTCTTCTGCAGATCACCCAGCTGAAAATCGCCAGCAATCCTTTTGCCAAGGGCTTCCGAGAGAGTGACTCTGATTCCTGGTATGGTCTGGGGAACGGTGTTTCTCACCCTCAACCCAGGCAGCTCCTAGGGCTTTACCTGGAGACCTTCTTTTGGACAGGCCTGTCTGACGCTGGCCATGACCCTGTCCCCTCCCCCTGTCCCATCTCCAGGACGGTCGCTCCACGGCCACTGCTTGGCACCCCAGCCCGGAGTCGCAGCAGCCTCAGCCCCTGCCTTCTGAAGGGCTCCACAGAGCAGAGGAGAGGTTAGACCCCCCCCATCCCAATCCCAGACCCACCCCAGACACTGAGGCCAGAACCTGGGAGGTGGGCAGGCAGCAAGGCGACACCTGTGTGGTCAGGGTGGGAGGCTGAAGTTTCATGATAACGTGGGGCCCACAGCAGAGGGCTGAGCAGAGACAAGGGGCTGAGAACAGGGTAGCAAGGTCGGCGGGCTCCCTGGAGGAAGTGGTTCCTGAGCTGGGTCTTAGAGGACAGGGGGAATGGGGGAAGAAATCCAGGCAGAGGCAAGAATGGGATAAGGGTGGGGGGCACTCCGGGGCGAGCAGTGATGGAGACTGAGTGTGTGAAGGAGCAGTTCGGACTCAGGTTACTTCCTCCCTCAGAACCCAGCAGAGCTCCAGCCCCCACCTCCAGGACGGCAGTCCGGCTTCACCACCAACTGCTGGCCCCACCGGAGACACTGCTGACCCCGGCCACCTACCGGCCACTCACATACCAGGGCCTGTATCCTGGGGTTTCAAGCCCTCTGGGGGTCCCCAGGGCCCGCCGGACACCATACCCTCTTCCCAGTATGCAGGCTGATGGGGAGCAGACGGGTCAGCCTGTCGCAGCTGGGCTGAGGCTCCTGTCTCCGGGGGGGCCTGGCCAGGACCCTCAGATGAGGGTGGAGACCTGTGGACAGCGTCCCTTTACCCTGGACCCACCCCTCTAGGCCCTCCTCTGCAGGGGCCTGTCCCCTCCCACCCAGAGCGGCCAGGTCAGCGCTCCAAACTCCAGCGCTGGGACCAGCCTCCCGCCCGCCTGCTTCCTTGGCCTTCCCGCTCCTCCCGCAACATTAAAGCCTTTGGCACTGGGCCCTGAGCGTGTTTCCTGTGCCCGCGCCTGGGTTGGGGCACCTGGGAGGTGGTGACTCCAGCCAAGCACTGCCCAGTGAGGTCGCAGAGCCCGGGAGGGGAAGGGGACGGGGCAGGGAGGGAGACAAATCTGCTCCGAGGGAGGCTCCCCGCGGCTTAGACGCCGTGTGCACGGCTCGGGCTGCTGACTGAGGGGTGCAGAACCAGGGCAGGCAGTGACCTCGGGGTCAAGGAGGGTTAGGGGAGAGATCTGATCAGTGGCGCTCCATGCACTCCTTTAACGCCATCGCTGACATGCAGAGAACTTTCTATGAGGTTCCTAAGAAAGGAACGGACAACGCGGGAGCGCCGGGACTTGGGGTCGGCGGGGCGGTCACAAATACTCACGCTCCCGGCCCCAGAGGTCACTCAGGGACATTTAACATCGCGACCCACAGCCCTAGCCCCGCCCCAACCCGGACGGGCCTCTCCGCCGGAAACCCAAGCCCTGGATCCCGCCTCTTCCGGTCCCGCCCCGTCCCCGGGAAGGAGGAGCCATTCCCGTAGGCCCCGCCCACAGACACGCCCCTGTCCCAAGGCCCGGCCCATCGAGCTGGACCCGCCCCCCGGCGCCGCGGCGCAGCCAATGAGAACCGCGGAGTGGGGCGGGGCTCCTCCTGGCCCGCCCAGGCCCGGTGTCCGGGAGCCGGAGCGCCGCCCGCGCCCCCGGTGTCCCCGCGCGGCCGCACCGACATGCTGCCCGACTGCCTGTCGGCGGACAGCGAGCAGCGCTGTCGGCGGCTGCTGGCGGAGGCCACGGCCCGGCTCCGCTGCCGACCCGCGGCGGCCGCGGTGCTCGTGCCGCTGTGCTTAGTGAGCGGGGTCCCGGCGCTGCTCTACACGCTGCGGTCCAGCCGCCTGTCCGGGAAGCACAGGGGGGACGTCAGGTACCCGAGCCGGGATCCCCCTTCTGCGCGCCGCGGGGCTCGCTGACACGGAGCAGGGGGGGCGCGCGGGTCCCCGGGCACCACCTCGGACGGCCCGGGCTCGCGGAGTGTCCGGGGCAGAACCCCGCCCCCTGGCGGCCAGAACGGGACACTGCCGCGACTCAGGAAGGGCGCGGGGCGGGGCGGGGCCGCCTGGCCCCCAAGTGTCCCCAAGTGTCCCCCAAGAGCCGTGGAGCCCCCTCCTGGCATTGCCCGGGAGGTGAGCGCGCCTCGGGGGGTTCCGGGGCTGGCTCCCCGCACACTCGGAGCAGGGGCGCGGCCGGCCACCTGCGCGGCCGGACTCCCTGTACCTGTCCAGTTTCCCAGGTGGCAAGTGTGACCCCACCGACCAGGATGTGATAGGAACGGCTCTGAGAGAGACCCGCGAGGAGCTGGGCCTGGTCGTGCCCGAGGAGCACGTGTGGGGCACCCTGCGGCCTGTGCACGACCCGGTGAGCCCCACAGCCGTGGGGGGCCCCCGGCGGTCCTTACCACCTCCCCACTCTGCCTTCCCTGGGCAGGGCCCTGGACCCCGCTGGAGGGGAGGCGGGAGGGGAACAGTGTTAGACACCACCCCTGGCGGCCCTCCAGCCCCCCAGTCCGTGGGGGAGGAGCCGGGCATCCTTTATGTACTTCCCTGGGGAAACTGAGGCTCAGGTCTGCATGGAAGGGGCCTCCTTGAGGGTCAAGGAGGATTAGGGTGGGCAAGGGGGATTGGGGGTCTAAAAGGAAGGGCTAGCCAGCCTGCCCAAACCCTGAGGCCTGAGTCTAGTGCCCGGCAGGTGCAGGGAGACTGCGCCTCTGAGCCCCTGCCCTCCTCCCTCCCAGCAAAAGGCCGCAGTGGTACCAGTGCTCGCTGGCGTCGGGCCCCTCGACCTCCAGAGCCTCAAGCCCAACCCTGCCGAGGTGAGCAGCGTAGGTGGGAGCTGGCTGTCCACCCCGGGGCGGCACCTGCCCACCCGCTCACGGCCGGCTGCCCCCAGGTAGACGAGGTGTTTGTCCTGCCGCTGACCCACCTGCTGCAGGCGGAGAACCAGGGCTACACCCACTTCTGCAAAGGGGGGCGCTTCAGCTACACGCTGCCCGTGTTCCTGCACGGCCCTCACCGTGTCTGGGGGCTCACGGCCGTCATCACAGAGTACACCCTGCAGCTGCTGGCCCCGGACGCCTACCGGCCACGCCTGGCCAGCTCCCAGCAGCCCCGGGACACAGGGTCCCGCGAGAAGTAGCACAAGCCCCTACCCCATCTGACTGCATTTGACTGATCACTCCGGGCTGAATAAAGAGCTTGTACCCATTCTGAGACAGTCTCGTCCTCTGCGCTGCGGCCCTGAGCAAGGGCACCCGTTGGAGGCCAGTGGCTCCCTGCCCTGCCCCAGGTCTTGGAGCTGACTCTGACCCTGGCTGGGGGGGCGCGGAGACCCAGGGGCACCCCACTTGGCATCTGAACCAGGCTCGATGGTTACTGAGCCAGGGACTTCCTGGTCCCACCTCTGGGCCCTGCCCACGTTACCACAAAGCTGATGCCACCCACACTCCGTGCTGGGGCCACATCTGCATACCAGCCAGATGCTGGGTGGGGGCCTTCAGTGGTGGCGCAGGTCATCCCGGAGAGCAGTGGGATCATCCGTCAGTTATGTCAGCCGAACATTCTCGCAGAGGGAGGGACTGGGTGGTCTGACGTTGGGCCTTGTGGCCTGGGAAAACGGGCCAGCTTCAGGCACAACTGGACCCAGGGGCTCTGGGTGCTTCGGCTGTGCTTGTCTGGGACTGGCCTCACTTGCTGGTGCAGGGATGAGGAGGGAGGGGTCAGCAGCACCCGCCCAGACAGCAGCTGCCCCTCAGCGGTGTAACCCACAGGGGACTTCTCTGCCCTGGCCACACACCGTTGCCACCTGTGCCTATGGGCTGGAATGGGGGGTCAGCGATGGACAGCCTGGGCCACAAAGCAGGGGAGGCTGACGTCGGGGAGAGAGGGATGGGGGATGGATGGGTCAGCGGGAGCTGACCAGGTCCCCGACCAACAGGGCCCTGAGGCAGCAGGGCAGCACCTGGATCCGACCCCCAATCTCCCGGCCAGCAAGGGGCCCCTGAGGCCACTGCCTCTCACTCCTCCGCCCCTCCCCTCACACTCCCTCACACCCTTGTCCTCACCTGGGGGCAGGGCCACCTGATGGGGACAGAAATAACTGGGTGAGTGTGTGGGGAAGGGAGGCTGGGCCCCCGCTGTCACTGTCGGGAGGTGCTGGCCAGCTGCAGTGTGCAGCCCGGCTCAGCCCGGCCGCCCTGCGACTCTGACCCTGTGCCCAGGCCCTTGGGTGGTCTGCATACCCATGGCGGGCTCGGGGGCGCGGCGGGTGAGCATGCAGGAGCACATGGCCATCAACGTGAGCCCGGGTCCCATCCGGCCCATCCGCCTCATCTCCGACTACTTCCCGCGCTGCTACCCCTTCGTGGGGTGCCCCCTGCACCCCACCGTGGGTGCCACCCGCCCCGCGTCCCTGCCGCAGCCCCTCCTGGAACCAGAGGGCGACTCGGACGACAGCAGTGAGTGGGGCAGGGACTTGTGGGGGGGGGGTCCCAGCTCCCCAGTGCACTGAGCCACCGCCCTGCCCCAGCTGCCCTGAGCACCCTGGAGTTCACCCTCCTGCTGGACACCGACAACAGTGCCCTCCACTGCACAGCGCACCGGGCCAAGGTGAGGCGGGGCCTGGGCCGGGGTCCCCGCGCCACCCTCCCCACCCTGCGCCCCTCACACCCCCTTCTGCTCCAGGGCCTCAAACTGCCGGCGTCTGGCTCCCTGGACACCTACGTCAAAGCTGACCTGCTCCCAGGGGCCAGCAAGGTGAGCAGCGGGAGCACTTTGGCCACCCACTCCTCTCGCTGCTGGGGGTGGGGAGTGGGGGCACCCGAGGGGGCCCTGACGCCCCTGTGCCCCCTCCAGGCCAGCCAGCTGAGGACCCGCACGGTGCGGGGCACGGGGACCCCTGTCTGGGAGGAGACGCTCACCTACCACGGCTTCACCCAGCAGGACGCGGGTCGCAAGACCCTGCGGTGAGGCGGGGCGGGCGGGGTGGGGTGCGGGGTGCGGGGGGGGGCCGGGCCTGACCCGCGGGACCCCCCAGGCTGTGCGTGTGCGAGGACCCGAGGCTGCGGCGGCGTCGGCGGGCCGCCCCCCTGGGGGAGCTGCGCGTGCCCCTGAGGAAGTTGGTCCCCAACCGTGCCCGGAGCTTCGACGTGTGCCTGGAGCAGCGCAGGCTGGTGAGGGGCGGGGGGGGGCTCCCCTGCAGCAGAGGGGGGGCCGGCCCCACACTGAGCGGCCCCTCTGCCCTTTCAGATCAAGCGGCCCAAGAGCCTGGACACCGGCCGGGGAATGGCCCTGTACCAGGTGGGCGACACCAAGCAGGGCAGCCAAGGCTTGGGGATCTCGGGGACACTGGGACACGGGGACAGGAGCGTCTGGGGACAGGAGCATCTGGGCGGGGTACAGAGGCCTGGGGGGGGGGGGGCGCGTGGCACAGCTGCCCCCGCTGCCCCCTAGTGGGCCGACAGGCTACTGCAGCTGCACCGCCAAGGCCCGGGAAGGGGGGAAGGGGCAGGGGGGCAGGGCAGAGGGCGGCCTGGGAGCCACTTCTGGCAACAGGGCCCTGGCCAGCTATGCCCTGGGTGCTCCGAGCAGTGGCCCTGGCCGAGCCGCGGGAGGAGGTAGCCCCGGCTGTGTCTGGCCATCCAGCGGGAGGCTGAAGGCCAGAGTTGCGCTCCGTGGCGGGAGCTGATCCCCCGTCCCTGCGTCCCCCAGCAGGTGGATCTGGAGGCGGGGGAGGAGCGCGGCCGCGTCCTGCTGTCCCTGTGCTACAGCTCCTGGCGAGGGGGCCTGCTCGTGGGGGTGCTGCGCTGCGCCCACCTCGCCCCCATGGATGCCAACGGCTACTCTGACCCGTTTGTCCGACTGTGAGTGTGACGGGGGTTGGGGGGCTGGCGTCAGAGGGGGGTCCTCTGACCCGACTTCCCACCCCCCAGCTTCCTGTACCCAAATGTGGGGAAGAAATCCAAGTACAAGACCAGTGTCCGGAAGAAGACCCTGAACCCCGAGTTCAACGAGGTCCGTGGGGGAGTGCGGGAGGCGGGGGTTGGGGAGGGTAGTCTTGAAGGCCAAGACACACACACACACATCCCCCACCCCAGGAGTTCTTCTACGCGGGCCCCAGGGAGGAGCTGGCCCAGAAGGCACTGCTGGTGTCCGTGTGGGACTATGACCTGGGGACGGCCGACGACTTCATTGGTGAGTGGGGGGTGGGGAGAGGTGGGCAGAGGCCGCCCGGGCCCCCCTGAGCCCTGACTGCCCTCCCAGGTGGGGTGCAGCTGAGCGGTCAGGCCGGCGGGGAGCGGCAGTGGCACTGGCGCGAGTGCCTGGGCCACAGTGACCGCCGGCTGGAGCTGTGGCACCCGCTGGACGGGGCAGCCCTCCAGCTCTGCAACTAGCGCCCAGCGCCCCCGCCCCCCAGCGACAAGCACCTGGACCCTCCCACTCAGCCGCTAGCACCCAGCCCCCTACCCCCAGTGCCCCTTGCAGCCAGACTACCCCCCTCAGAACAGGTACCCAGCCTCTCTGGCCCCCAGTGCCTCCCACGGCCAGCCCCCTCCCGCTCAGCAACAGGCACCCAGCGCCCACGGCCCCCAGCCCTGCCCCTGGCCAGTGTCCCCGAGCAATAAAGACGGCCAGAGCACAGCACAGCACGCCGTTTGTGCCTTCCTTGCCCCCGGCATGCCCACGCCCTTCCCTGCGGGTCCCCGATGGCCGGGGGTGCGAGATGGCCAAGGAGACCCACGGACCCCACGGGTGCTGGGCACACGCGACCTGGGTGGCCCTGGCCTCGCTCCAGAAAGAGGCCGGGATTGACGGGGCAGGAAGCAAGGCCGAGAGGCGGCCAGTGGAGTGTGGGCGGCAGAAGTGCCAGGAGACAGTGGGCAACAGCACTTTATTCACTGCCCTCTGGGCAGGCCAGGCGGTCAGAGGGCTCAGGACGCAGCTCGCCGCGTCTGCTGCTCGAACCGCTGCATCCGTTCCTCCAGCTCTGGGCGGAAGTGGCGGATCAAGCCCTGCCGGGGGGAGAGGGGTGCGCCGTGAAGGGGCCCGCCCTGCCCCTGCCCCCACCCGTCCCCAGCCACGGTGTCAAGGTACCTGCACGGGCCAGGCGGCCCCGTCGCCCAGCGCGCAGATGGTGTGGCCCTCGATCTGCTTGCTGATCTCCCACAGGGAGTCGATCTCGGCGGGCCGTGCGTCGCCCTTCACGAAGCGGGCCATCACCTTGTTCATCCAGTCCACGCCTGCAGCGGGCACAGACAAGCCTGAGCGTCTCGGGGGTCCAGAGAGGCGGGGGCTGGGGGCTGGGGCAGGGCCGGGCACTCACCCTCTCGACACGGCGTGCACTGGCCACAGCTCTCGTGCTTGTAGAACTCAATCAGGCGGGCGATGGCCTTCACGATGTCCGTCTGCATGGCAGGGCACACGAGACGTGCTGCGGCCACCCTCCCGGCCACCCACACGCGGAGACCGCCTCTCACCAGCCCAGGGGCCTCGTCCCCCACCTCCCAGAGGGCTAGTCAGGGCGCAAGGGTCTCACCGAGCGGTCCATGACGATGACCGCGGCCGTGCCCAGGCCCGTCTGCGCCTGCACCAGCGAGTCGAAATCCATCAGCACGGTCTCGCACACGGACTTGGGGATGAGCGGGGTGGACGAGCCGCCGGGGATCACAGCCAGGAGGTTGTCCCAGCCCCCCGTGACACCGCCTGGGGCCCCGGCCAAGCCCCCAAAGGATAGTCAGCTGGGGCCGGCTACTGCCAAGTCTCCAGACCAAGACAGTGGCTGGCCCCGCCCACGCCCCTGCCGCCCCTCCCCCCACGCACCTGCGTGCTTCTCAATGAGCTCCTTCAGTGGCACCGACATCTCCTCCTCCACCGTGCAGGGGTGGTTGACGTGGCCCGAGATATTGAACAGCTTGGTGCCTGAGTTGCGCTCCCTGCCGAAGCTGGCGAACCAGGCGCCCCCGCGGCGGCAGATGGTGGGGGACACGGACACTGTCTCCACGTTGGCCACAGTGGTGGGGCAGCCAAAGACGCCTGGGGACGGGGGACAGAGGGTCACTGCGGGGGTGGCAGTGCCGGGAGGGTCCTGCTCCTGCACTCCGGTTCCTCCTTTCACCCCAGGACTGGCCCCGGGACTGACATTGGTGGGAGCCACCCCAGCTGGCCAGCCCCGGCCTGGCCTTGCTCCCCGGGTCTGGGGGGCACAGCTCACCCACGTCAGCGGGGAAGGGCGGCTTGAGGCGGGGCTTGCCCTGCTTGCCCTCGATGGACTCGATGAGCGCCGTCTCCTCCCCGCAGATGTAGGCGCCTGCCCCGCGCACCACGAACACATCAAAGTCGTAGCCCGAGTCACAGGCGTTGCGGCCGATGAGGCCGGCGTCGTAGGCCTCCCGGATGGCCACCTGCGGGACAGGGACGGTGACAACCTGGCCCTGAGCATGTACAAGCCCGGGAAGCTGCATGGCGCCAGGACAGAGGTCCCACAGGCAGGAGACGCTCTGGGGGGGGGAGGGCACAGCGAGTCCCCCCCAACAACTGTCCATGAGGTCACTGACCCCAAGGCTTAAATGACCTTTGGATTTCATATTATTTGGAGAGGGTGACATCTGTCAGTGCTCAGGGACTATTCATGGCTCCGCCCAGGAGTGACCCCTCACAATGCTCAGGGAGCATATGGGGTGTGGGGGATGAAACCCCGGTCAGTGGAGGCTTCTCTGGAGCGACACAGAGGAGACCGGGCGGCCCCTGCACAGGCTGACATGAATCCGGTGGCACCACGCAGGGCAAGCACCCAGCCACTGTGCCACGGCTCCTGCCTCCGCTGGAGATGACAGGGCCACCCCTGGCTCTGCATGCAGGAATCACTCCTGGCGGTGCTTGGGAGACCATATGGGAAGCCGGGGATCGAACCCAGGTCTGCCACATTCAAGGCAAATGCTACCCCCACTGGACTATCACTCTGGCCCCCCACAGGTTATCTTTAAAGACGGACAAAGGCGGCCGGGGCCACAGTGCCAAGCGTGTCTTGCCAGCTGCCCAGATCGGTCAGTCCTGGACAGTGCCCAGTCCCTCAGTACTGCCAGGAGCAAAGCCCCCTGCCCCCAGTTCCTTGAGGGCCTGGGACCACAGGGCCTCACTGACCCTGAGCAGAGCCCTGCAGCCTGTTCCAGCGACGCCCCCACAGTGCTGTTGGGGGAACTGAAGGGAAGCGTGGCTGATGCCCACCTCAAACCTCGCCGCAGACATCACAGCCTGATGCAGCCCCCTCGCCCTTACGGGGAAGGCCGGGGGGTGTTCTCCAGCCAACCCAGTGAGACTCTAGGATACACCGAGGAGCCCAGAAAGGAGGCTCAGGGGGGCCCACCCCGCGCTCCCACCGGCCCACCTGCAGGTTTGAGGCCTCGTTGTAGAACTCCCCGCGGATGTAGATGTAGGCGGCACGGGCACCCATGGCCCGGCCCCCCACCAGGCAGCCCTCCACCAGCTTGTGGGGGTCGTGGCGCATGATCTCCCGGTCCTTGCAGGTGCCCGGCTCGCCCTCGTCTGCATTCACCACCAGGTACTTGGGCCTGCGGGGACCAGCCAATGGGTCAGGCCGCAGGGTGCCACATGCCAGCCCCTCTGCCCAGGAAGCCCCGAGGGTGTCCCCTGGACAGCCAGACCCGCCCGCCCAGAGCCCCGGGAGGCGGTGCAGCAAAGGCCCTCTCTGCTCTGTGCACATGTGCTTCCCAGGGGCTCAGCCCTGCTGCAAAGGGCAGCAGAATCTTCCAGAACCTTCCAGAATTGCCAGCACATCTCCAAGCCCAGCAGAGGTCAAGCAGTCACCACAGTTAACCACTTCCTTTCTACATGCCAGCCAACAGGCCCAGCTGCCCTAATGGCATCTTTTTAACAACACCCTCCCCCCCACTACACACACACACACACACACACACACACACACACACACACACAGCAATGATCCTTACAAACGCCTGCACAGCGTGAGGCTGTGGGGCTAAGAGGCCTGTGGGGTTAGCAGTTGAGAACTGGGGGCTGGAGCAATACCATGGCAGCACGAAAGGCACTTGCCTTGCGGGCAGCCAACCCAGGGCTGAGGCCTGGCATCCCATATGGTTCCCAGAGCACTGCCAGGAGTAATTCCTGGGTGCAAAGCCAGGAGTAACCCCTGAGCACGCACCCTCCCTCCCCAAAACAAAACAAAACAAAACTGATTTGAGGACAGGAGAGAAAGCCCAGCAAGTAGGGCACAAGCCTGGCTCCCCATATGGCCCCCTGCACACCACTAGGTGTGGCCAAACTGCCCCCCCAAAAGGAAAAGAATTGGGCTGGAGCGATAGCACAGCAGGTAGGGCATTTGCCTTGCACGCGACCAACCCGGGCTCGATTTCCAGCATCCCATATGGTCCCCTGAGCACCGCCACGAGTAATTCCTGAGTGCAGAGCCAGGAGTAACCCCGGAGCATTGCTGGGTGTGACCCAAAAAGCAAAAAAAAAAAAAAAAAGGAAAAGAATTTATCTTGCCCCGCATCTAGCCCCGAGAGGAGGGTCCGCCCTGTGGACCCTCCTGTTTTCTCTCTGCAATCGCCGTCTCCTCGAGCCCAAGAAAAAGCCAACACGCTGGGGAGCCGCCGCGCACCTGCCGTCCGACGGCTTGTTCATGAAGCTCCACTTGAGGCCCGTGGGGAAGCCGGCGCCGCCCCGACCCCGCAGCCCCGACGTCTTGATCTCGCCCAGGATCCAGTCAGGCCCCTTGAGCAGGATCTCCTTGGTCTTGTACCAGTCGCCCCGACTCTGGGCCCCCTTGAGCCTGGATGGGGGGCGGGAAGGCCATCAAGGGGAGGCTGCACCCCGCCAGGGCATGCAGGGCCTGGCAGCTGCGGGGTGCTGGGTTACCTCCACTCGTGCCGGCCGTACAGGTTGGTGAAAATTCGGTCTTCATCCTTCAGCGAGCCAAATGAGGTCTTCTTGGGCGCTGCCTGCAGGCAGAGGCGGGCGGGAGGTCAGGCAGAGCTCCCGGGCTCCCGGGGAACTTGATTCCCGGTCTTCCTTGAGTTGAAGCTTGGGGACACAGCGGGGACCGGGCCCTACCAGCTCTGCAGCAGCATCGCTTCCAAGGCAACAGGTCACATCCCCAATCCCATCAGATAATCCTGGCCTCCCCTCTCTGTACAGATTGGGAACAAGTGACTGATGGTCCCCCAGAGTGCCCAAGGCAGCGATGCCTGAGCTCAAGCTCTGTCCCTGGGCGAAGCTTCTGTGCCCCCGCGCCCCCCCACCCGCCAGGGCGCACACATGAGCCCCGTGCGATGTGGCCCCATCTCTCCCGTGTGGCTCTTCCCCTGCAGCTACAGCTGCGCAGGGCGGTACCAAACGGCCTTGGGATGGGCAGGAAGCACCGCACCGGGGCTAGACCAGAGGCGGGTGAAGGCCCTGAGTCCCGCCGGCCGGGGGGCGGTGCGGGGAGGGGGGCAGCCCCCGGCCCAGACGAAAGGGAAGCGGGTCCCCGACCCCCGGTGCAGGGAGCGGCTGAGGAATGACACGGGGCGCGCCCGCAACTGTAAACAGGGGCCCAATACCCGCCCCGGGCCGCTGGTGTTGTGGCAAGGAAGGGGCCCCGCCAGGCCGCTCCGGGCCGGCGGGGAGCGCGGGGAGGCGGCGGCGGCGGCCCCGGCCGGCGCTGGGCCTCACCGTGTCGCCGCTGAAACGCACAGTCGCCCGCGCGGGGAGCGACCCGCCGAGCAGCCGCCGTGCCGCCAGCATTGCGGGAGCCGGGCCGGTCACCTCCCACTGTCACCTTCACGGCCCCGGAGCGGAGGAGCCGGCGCGACGGAGCCGCTAGGCGGCGCACCGGAAGGACGTCACGCGGCGCCCGCGCGCGCAGGCAGCCCTGCGCCCATCCCGGCCCCGCCTCGAAAGGGGCGGGGCGAGGGCGAGGTCCCGGAAGGGGCGTCCTGCCGCGAGGGCCGCCGGGAGATGTAGTCCCGCCGGCCTCGCGCTCGCCCTTCTCCCACCGCGCGGGGGCGCTCCTCTGCCTCTCTTAGCGCGCCCAGGCTATTCTCCCGGCACCCTTCACCCCGCACCCCAGCCGTTCAAACCCTTAGCAATTCAAGAACGCACGTGGCCTTCTCTTGGGTGCTGGCTTTTCCACGTGCTACTGATTCCGCATTTGTGTGCACCTGCTGTAAGACGCGTGCCTGGAGGGAGGCGCAGGAAACTGGCGCGCGTTCCCGGCTGCGCTGTGGTTCTCTGTCCCTCCGGACTGTCAGCTCGTCAGCTGCAGAGGGTCGGGGAGCTCTGGAGCTCTTCCCGGGTGCTTAGTCGCACCCAGGCCCCAGGTGGCCCCTGCGGCTCCGGGCTTCGCAGCTCTCCCGGCCCTTGTCTACAGAGCCCGGGTGGGGCTGGAGCAGTAGCAAAGCGGGTAGGGCGTTTGCCTTGCACGCGGCCAATCCAGGTTCGATTCCCAGCATCCCATATGGTCCCCTGAGTACCTCCAGGAGTGATTCCTGAGTGCAGAGCCAGAAATAACCCCTGTACATCGCTGGGTGTGACCCCCCACACACACACACATACACACAAAAAAGTAGAACTCGGGTTTGGCGCCCCTGCTCAGAATCCTGGTGGTGCTTCGGCCAGGCCTTGTGGGATGGTGCAAGCCTGATTGATGCTGGTCTGCCTGCATCTTCCTTCCTTCCTCCCTCCTTCCGTCCTCTCTTTCCCACACCCATCTGTGCTCAGGACTTACTGCGTTCAGGAATCATTTCTGTGCGTTCAGGGATCGTTTCTGGCAGGCTTGGGGTACTATAATGCCGAGGATCAACCTATCTCAGCCCTACCGGCTGGACTATCTCTCTGGGCCTTCCTCCCCTCCCATGCCCTCCCTTCCCCCAAGTCTGGCCAAGAAACAGCTGATCCTTGCAAGATTAGAGGGAGAACAAATTTTATTGTCGCATGCAGGAGACCTGGCAAACACAAAAGCTGAGCCCCCTCGCCTAGTTTCTATAAAGTGTGTTTCAAAGGAAGTGCAGTAATCACCATGGTTTGTGGTTGGTTCATCCAGTTACCAGTCTTAACAGATAATTTAATTTCCTAAAGCTATTGTAGTCCTTTTGATTCGTGCCTACTACCGCTGGGATCCACTCAGAGTTATCTGCTGCCTGGAGCATTTACTCCTAATTCCCACTCCAAACACAGGATCACAGGATTTGGACTTGGAGCCAGGCTTGTGTCGACTGCGATGACGGTCAAAGGTTCCTAGAACCAGTCCTCCCTTGGCACCGTTGCAGGTTGGACCCCGCGGCTACGCCGTGATTTGCTCCTTCCCTCACGGACAGCGACTTTTCACTCTGAGTTTTCTGTTTTCCCTCTTCCATCCCATTCTCTCTCTCTCTCTCTCTCTCTCTCTCTCTCTCTCTCTCTCTCTCTCTCTACTCTTTCCTCTCCTTTGTCCAGTTAGCCGGAACCCCTGGGCACTGAGGCTTCTATGTCCTCTTCCCCATTCAGGCACCCAGGTCCCCTGCTGCCCTGCCCTGTGCTGCCCTCTCGCCCCCCGCCCCCCGCCTTGCTTTCCAGAAACTTCCTCGAAGCCTCGCCGTGCTCAGTTCAGCCTTTGAGCATGAAGCCATGCAGGGGACAGCGAGTTCCAGGCCAGGCCTTCCTCCTCTGCCTCAGTCCACACACACACACACACACACACACACACACACACACGCACACACACGCACATGCACGCACACGCACACACACAGAGCCCTCCATGAGGCTCACAGAGTCCTCTCAAAATTCAGAGGGGTTCTGAGGAGCAGGGGCCGAGAGCCTGAGATCTCACTGAGAGGCAATGCCCCGCTGGCACCCAGCACACAGAGCTGTTAGCTCCTCAGCCTGTTAGCCTGGATCAGCTCTCCTGGGCTGAGAAAGACATTCCCCAGACTCACAGATTACGCGGCTAACCTGGGGCTCAGGCCAAAGAGGGGTCTGTCCTGCTGCGTCATGAGAGGAGGGGCAGAGTGGGGGCCCTGGGGAGGATTCTTCCCTTATCCCTCTAACTGGGTCAAGGGAGCACTGTGCTGGGGGAGAAGGCGGCAGGCTGGGGGTGCTACGGTGTGGGGGAGGGGAATGGGCATTTGGGACACAGTCCCTCTAACAGTAGTTCTGCACCACGCCTGTGGCCCACCTAGGAGTGATGCCAAAGGGTTAGTGAAGGGATTGGGATCTGAAGAAACAGGGAAGACATCGCCCTGCATTGCTTGCAAGAGCCTGGGGGCTGTGAGTGACCTCCACAGTGCTCAGGTTCTGGGGCCAGAAAGGTAGTACAATGGGTAGGACACTTGCCTTGCACGCAGCACACCTGGCTGAATCCCTGGCATCTCATATGGTGCCCTGAGCACCTCCAGGACTGACTCTTGAGTGCAGAGTCAGGGGCAACCCTTGAGCACTCCTGGATGTGGTCAGAGAGAGAGAGAGAGAGAGAGAAGCTAGGAGCATATTAGAGAGACCTTGTTGTAACCACTTCACGTTCAGGGAGCCAAATGCTGATTGAACTGCAATTATGGACCAATCTTAAAACTTAGAAGTGGGACTGGAGAGAGGGGGGAAAGAGATAAGCACATGCCTAGCACGGGGCAGGTGTGATGCTGGTTTGAATCTCCAGCATATGGTCCCCTGAGCACTGCTAATGGGCAGTCCTGAGCACAGAGCCAGAAATAGCCCCTGAGTACCTCCGGGTGTGACCCAAACCCCCCAAATATCAGTGGATGGGCTGGAGAGACGACTCAGTAGCTGAAGCACACACTTTGCATGGTGAAGCCCCAAGTTTGATCTTTGACCCCACATGATCTCCCAACCACTGTGGGGAGTGACCCGGGAACAGCTGGGTGTGACTCAAATTTTTGTTGAATCACTGTGAGATAAAGAGTTCTAAAGTTGTTCATGACTGGATTTCAGCCACACAATGTTCCAGCTCCCGTCCCTTCACCAGTGGGCATTTTCCACAGCCATGGTTCCCAGTTTCTCTCCTGCCCAACCCCTAAAATTAAAAAAAATAAGGAATCAAGGAATCTGGATGCTATATCTGATCCCAAATTTTTGTGGCCCCCAACCATCTTCTCTTCACACTTACAGTCTCTCTCTTTCTTCAGATTCTTCAAACTTTTCACCAAACCTTTAGCACTTTTTCTTAATTCTGTCCTCTCCTTCACCTGACCCTAATTCTGTCCATTTTATTTATTTATTTATTTATTTATTTATTTTTCTTTTTGGGTCACACCCAGCGATGCTCAGGGGTTACTCCTGGATCATGCACTCAGGAATCACTCCTGGCGGTGCTCGGGGGACCATATGGGATGCTGGGAAT
>JAOXYA010000045.1:48756116-48773873 GCA_028565675.1 Sorex palustris | reverse complement strand
TCCCACCCCTTTATCTTGCTCTCCGTACCAAGGGGAGGGCGGGCAGAGACGTGGCTGGCAGCTGTGTGGCCCCACTTTCCTTTCCAGAGAGGGGTGCGGGGCCCGGCGAGCCCGGTTAACCCCTCTGAGCCCTGTGTTCTGCATTAGAACCTGGAGAATGATGAAGATGGCGCCCAGGCCTCTCCAGAGCTGGATGCGGGAGCCAGTACCAGGTCAGGGCCAGGTGGGGACCCAGCCTGCCCCTCCCCCTGGGCCCTTCTCCCCACCTTGCCCTGCCCTGTCTGTCTGGACCCAGCACACTTCCTCACCTGACCCCCTCCCCCGTTCTCCATGCTCACCTCCCACCCCCACTCTTTATTCCACACAAACCCCCAGCCTGGTCTGGCCTCACTGTTCCCGCGCTTCCAGCCCCAAATCCTTCACCCCAGCCCCTCTTGACCACTCCCGCCCCCATCTGCTGTGCCTCTGTCCCAAGCCTTTCCTGGCCTCCTGGCCGCTTCACTGGGTCCGTGTCCTGCAGGAACTCCGGCCCTGCCTCCGTGTGCGGCTCCCAGTGGTCCTTCAGCACACTCAGCACCAGCACCCAGCGCTCCTACAGGACCTGCTGCAGGTGAGCCCCTGCGCCCCAGCCGCGGCCACTCCCCGGCCCCCACTCCCCTCACAGCCCTGCTTCTCTCTGCCAACCAGCTGGGTACAGCACCCCCTGGTCCAGAAGAACCACCGCGTCGTGCTGGCCTCCTTCCTGCTGCTACTGCTCGGCCTGGGTGAGTCTGTGGGCACCACCCCGGGGACCCTCCCTGCAGGCTCTGTAACCCTCATCCTCCAGGTGAGCAGACCCAGAGAGGGCAGGCTGAGCGCTCTGCTGTTTCCCCGTTTTCGTTCCCTTTGTTAAAACTTATCCTTAAAAAAAATAAGAATCAGGGACAAGGACGTGAGTAGCAGTCACCATTTATTCTTTCTTCTTTGCTTTTTTTGTTTGTTTGAGTTCAGAGGGGTTTTTTTGTTTGTTTGTTTTTTGGAGGGCTGGAGCCATAGCACAGCGGGTAGGGTGTTTGCCTTGCACGCAGCCGACCTGGGTTCAACTCCTCCACCCCTCTCAGAGAGCCTGGCAAGCTGCTGAGAGTATCCTGCCCACACGGCAAAGCCTGGCAAGCTCCCTGTGGCGCATACGATATGCCAAAAACAGTAACAACAAGTCTCACAATGGAGACATTACTGGTGCCTGCTCGAGCAAATCGATGAACAGTGGGAGGACTGTGCTACAGTTTTCTTTGGAGGGCCACACGTGGCAGTGCTGAACACTTCAGGTAGAGTTCAGGGAACCATATGGTGCTGGGGACAGAATCTGGGGCTTCTGCATATGATGCAGTTTCTCCAGCCTGTGAGCCCGGCCCAGGTCAGCTGTCACAGTGCAGGGAAAGCCAAGCCCCAGATCCCGTGTCTAGCAGATGCTTAGGGATATGTCCATCTCAGTGGCCCGTAAACTTGCCAAGCTGACCCACTGAGTGGTCACCAGGCACTGGTCGCCTCCCCCTGTGGAGTGTGAGCTGGCAGGAATCTCTCTCCCGCCTTCATTGCTCAGACAGGACAGCTGAGGTCCAGAGCAGGAAGTGCTCAAGGCTGATCGTCAGATTCCCAGGCTCCTCATTCTAAGGGCCTCAGTTCCCTGGCAGAAGAAATAGCTCAAACCCCAAGCACAGAACCACGAGTAGCCCCCAGCACCATTGGGTTGGGGGTTGACCCAAAAGAGTAAGCAGAAAAGATCCAGGGTTGGGTTCAAAAGGGCCTAGGGCTAGAGGCTGTGCCCAGCCTGCTCTTTTCGGGGAGGCCCGACCTCCACCAGCCGACAGGTGGCGCTAGGGGTCCCGCCGCCTCTGCAGCCCCAGCTTGAAGCCAGCTGTCTTCCCGCATTTGGCCTGGCGGGCAGCAGTTGTCACTACCCCTGGGATAATACCGTGGGTAAAGTGGCCTTGAAGGCAGCCGACCCAATTCCATCCCTGGCATCCCAGGTTTGATTTTTGACCGATCCCCAAATCCCCCAGCCCTGCCAGCATTGATGTCCAGAGCACTGCCTGGTGTAGCCCAAATTCCTCCTCACCCACCACCCCCCAAAAAAGCCATGGCATGGCCTCGGCAGGGGTGCTCGCGCAGGCCACAGCGGGGAGGCGCTGAGCTCGCGGGCTTCCTTCCAAGGGAGGTGTCTGGCCCAGGCAGAAGGGAGGTGTCTGGCCCAGGCAGCTTCTGCTCAGCGGGTGGGAACCCACAGGCCTAAGGGGGGCTGGACTGGTGCCCGCCCTGGACTCCGCCCAGCCCTGGCCCTCACCCTCGCCACTCCACGCAGTGTTGATCCTGGTCGGCGTGGGACTGGAGGTGGCCCCCAACCCAGGTGAGCCTCCCCAGGTCCAGAGGAGGTGCTTACCCGCCCCCAGGCCCCCCTTGCCCCTGGAGCCGTCCCACCCGGCGACGGTGACCCTCTGCCCCCTCCCGCAGGTGTCTCCAGCGCCATATTCTTCGTGCCCGGCTTCCTGCTGCTGGTCCCGGGAGGTGCGTGCAGGCCGGGGACCTGACCTGGCAGGTGTGGGCGTGGCCTGGTGAACGTGGGGCGTGGCCTGGGTGGGTGCGGGCGGAGCCACGACACTGACAGGCCCCGCCCCACAGTTTACCACGTGATCTTCATCTACTGCGGTGTCCGGGGCCATCGGGGCTTCCAGTTCTTCTACCTGCCCTACTTCGAGAAGTGAGCCGAGCCGTCGGAAGTGAGCCCCGCTCCCAGCCCCGCTCGTGTCCCCTCATCTTCAGGGAAATACTCCAAGACCCCCAGTCCTCTTGGTACTTTACTCAGGAAGTTTGGGGGTGTAGACCCCCTACCCCAAGGGCTCACCTTTGGAGCCAGGGAAAAGCGCCCCGTGCCTGTTCTGTGCCTTAATGTATTCCCACTTGGGGGCTGCGGATTGGTGTCTTTCGTGTTAATAAAGGGGTCGTTATTTCCAGAAGAGAGGGTTGCAGTTTCCTTCTTGTGGGCTACAAACTTCTGCAGGAACTGGAAGTCACCCCACGACAACTTACCTGGCCCCCACCATTCACCGGCCTGGTGGCCCTGGCCGAGGGCACTCAGAGATGGCAGAGGTCTGGGACCTGGAAGCTGGTATCCTGGTTCCAGCCTGGCCCTGGCGCTTGAGGCTGCCCAGCCAGCCCTGACCATGATTGAGACAAGGGCTGGTCAGGCGCAGAGCTAGGGAGGAGTCGGAGCTCAGAGTCAGGGGACACAGGGCCAGGGTGACAGAACCACAGTGAACAAAGCCACAAAACCCTAGAAGCACATGTCTCAGTGAGACTCTCAGCCTCAGGGAGCAGGAAATGATCTCAGAGAAGCTGAAATCAAGCCCTCACCAGACAATGGGTGCTGGGCGCAATGCTCACTTGCTGGGAACATGGGGAGGGGTATGCAGTTCTCCCTGTGGATGACAGAGGTAATGGGCGGCACTTCTGCCCAGTGTCACTCAAGATGCCACCGTGAGTAGACATGGCCTTATCCCGCTGTGTAAATGTTTGAGGTCCTTCTACCCCCGTAAATAGTGTCATTGGGCGTCTGGAGAGAGCAGGAAGGGCCCTTGCCTTGCACACATCAGATCAGAGTTCAATCCCTTGCATCACATTTGGCCTCTGACCACTGCCAGGAATGATTCCTGAGCATAGTAAGCCTGGAGCACAGCTGGGTGTGGCTCACAAGTCAAGTCGAGGCTAGGGAGACCTCGGCTCCCTGGGCTGAGCACTAGCTCTGCTCTCGGCAGGTCCCGGCTTGATTCTTGGCACCACCTGGAGTGGCCCCTGAGCACAAAGCTAGGAGTAACTCCAGAGTACCACCAGGTACTGCCCAAATACCAAAATATACAAACAGCAATAGAGGGTAGGGTGTTTGCCTTGCAAGTGGCCAGTCTGGGTTCAAGCCCTGGCACCCCAAGCCCTGCCAGGAGTGGTCACAGAGTCAGGAGTAAGCCCCGAGCACTGCTGGGTGTGCTACTCCCCAAAAAACAAACCAACACGCACAGCAGGTTCAGACTATCTGTGTCCTTAGTGACTCCGTTTCCCTTCACCCCTTTTTCTCAGCTTTGCCTGCAGTTCACACTTCCAGTTGGGTCTTTAGTAAACTTTGCTGCCCAACCCCCCAAGTAACGATGTTTCCTTTTTTAAAAAATTTTTTTAAATTTTTAATTGACTCACTGTGAGATAGCCCAGCAGGTAGGGCGTTTGCCTTGCATGCAGCCGACCTGGGTTCGATTCTTCCGCCCCTCTCGGAGAGCCTGGCAAGCTACTGAGAGTATCTCACCCGCACGGCAAAGCCTGGCAAGCTCCCCGTGACGTATTCAATATGCCTAACACAGTAACAAGTCTCATGACGAAGATGTTACTGGACCCGCTTGAGCAAATCGATGAACAGCGGAAGGACAGTGACACCATGAGATGCACAGTTACAGAGTTCATGACTGGGTTTTGGTCATAGCGTGTTCCAACACCCGTCCCTTCTCCAGTGCAAGCTTCCTGCCACCAATGTCCCCAGTTTCCCTCCCCCATCAGCCTGCCTCTATGGCAGACACTTTTCTCCTCTCTTCTTTTTCTCTTAGGCTTCTAGTATCCTTTGCAGTCAAGTTCGGGGGAGGAGGGAGCAAGCGCCACTTAACGGGCTGCAAGTGCTTTGGGCTTCTTGTCCTCTTTTCTGTTCCTGTCTCCAACCTGCCACTTGGAACGCAGAGTCCGGTGCTTACACACCTCAGCCCATCCCTGGGACCTGGGAGTGGAACTTGTAGACTTCTGACCCTAGCACTGATCCTTGGGGAGACAGATTTCTGTGTGTATTAAGGCCTTCTCGAATACTCTGGATCTCTCACAGGAAACCCACTCAAATGCTGGGGGTGGGGGGGAGCGGGGAGTGATTTGGGCCACAGCTGGCTGTGATCATGGTTTCCTCCTGGCTCTGACTCTGAATCACTCTTGACGGGGCTCGAGGGACCACAAGGGGCAGTGGGGACTGGACCCAGGTTGGCCTTGAGTGCAGCAGATGCCTCTCTGCTATCTATCTCTGTACTATCTCCCCGGTCCCTGTTTATATTTCTTTCAGTTTTTGTTTATTTTGAGAAGCATTCTCGGTGTAGAGCCGGACATTAGAACTGGTGTGGGCCATATGTGAGACAAGTACCTTATCTCCTGTACTGTCTTTCTGACCCCTCGTTGTTGTTGTTGCTGTTGTTGTTGTGTGTGTGTAAGTGTATTTTGTTTCTTGGGCTACACCCAGCAGTACTCATGGCTTACTCCTAGCTGTGTGCTCAGGAATCACTCAGGAATCACTCAGGATCTTATGGGATATTAGGGATTAAACCCAGGTCGGCTGTATGAAAGGCAGATGCCCTACCCACTGTACTAGCTTTTCAATCCCTTTTAGAAGTTATTTGATAATGAAAAAATCTGGGTCAAAACCAAGAATGCTGTTTGCCGTCATTACTTCTTTTTCAGTTTATTTTTTTGAAATAGGGCTCACAGTGGTGGTGCTTGGGTGCCCGAAAGCCTCACCTGTCCAAAAACAAAAAAGAAATCTTCCTTTTCTCTTTTCATACTATCCTGTGACTCCGGATCAGTCTGTTTTCTCTGCAGCTCTTTGTTTGAGTTGATTTGGGGTCCTTGGGACTGTTCCAGAATGACTCTCAGGGCCGGTTCTGCCTGCAGCCTTGAGTGCTCTCAAGTCTGAAGTGTTTCCTGTGTGACTGGAAACTGTCATCATTTATCTCCCGAAGTGGAAGGTCTGAGTGGAAAACGTGCCCCTTCTTAGCCCCGTCTCTTCAACATTTCACACCGTGGAGAGTAACTGAGTGACAGTGGCCCTGGCCTTTGGGGATCTGGGGGTCACTTTGTTCCCCTCAAGGCCCTGAACAGCTGGAGACCGGCCCCTTGCTCAGGTTGGCCAGTGGACGTCCCTGCTTGCGTCCCCCCACCCCCTGCCCTGTTCCTCAGCCTCTCGTGGTTGCTGGAGAGGCCTGAGCCCCCCACCTCTATCTCCCGGACTGCAGCTCCCATCAGCCCGCTGTGCTTGCCCTGCTTGGTGCCTGGGACCCCCGTCCGCCTTTCCCTAACACCTGCTACTCTGCCGGCGCCGCGGGAGGTGGGAGGGGCGGGGGCTGAGGTTAGACCAGGGCAGAATATGCCCAGCGGCGCTGGTGCTTCCCCTCAGGGCCTCCTGGAGAGGAGGCTCAGCTGGAACTCGCTGGAGGAGTTCGGGCTCCCGGATCAGAAACAGGGCAGCGGCAGGAAGCGCTGGGATTCAGGGGCTGAAAAGCATCATCACAAACTCTGTGGGAGAGACGGAGGGGCGTGGCAGTGAGGGGGCGTGGCTTGTGACAGAATATGAATGGACGGGCGGGGCCCGGCCACATGTGGGGGCGGGGCTTAGCGGGGCGGGGCCTGGCCCCGGGGGAACCTGTGGGCAGGCGCGTGCCGGGGGCGGAGCTTGAGGGACCGGGCAGGAGCCCCTGTGGGCGGAGCGTGTTCGGGGGCGGGGCTTAGGTCTGTAGGGGCGGGGCGGGGCAGGAGCACCTGTGGGCGGGGCGTGGATCTAGGCCCGGCCCTTGGGCTTAGCCTGGGAGCTGGGGGTGTGAGGGGCCAGGAGCACAACCGGAGACTCACCGTCGAAGTCCACTGTGCCATCCCCGTTGAGGTCCACCTCCCGCAGCATCTCATCCAGCTCAGGACCTGCCAACGGCTCTCCCAGCAGAGCGGGCACTGCTTGCCGCAGCTCGGCCACCGTGATGAGTCCATCCCTGTCCCTGTCAAACTGGGAGGCCACCCAGAGCTGCACGGGCCTCCTTCCACCCCACTTTCCACAGGTGCTCTCCAGGTGCCCCCACCTCCACTAACCCAATCACTTTGCTCCCCCAAAACAGCGAGTGCCCCCTCCTCAGTCCTCCCCTAGGGCCCTCGCTGCACCAGTGGCCTGGCCTCCAGAGGCTGAGGTGGGAAACCAGAGGGACACCACCCACACCCCCTGCACCCCCAGACCGGCCCCCAAACCTCTCGGAAGGCACTCCGCAGCTCCCGCACCCCCAGCATATGTGCTGTCTCTTCCCTCAGCTTCGGGCTCATCAGCTCCACAAACTCCTCCAGGTCCACACGGCCCCCCACTGCAGACACAGGCAGCATCACACGGAGGGCTGAGACCCCAAGAGGGATGTTAGAGGCCAGCCCCCCCCCCCGGCTTTCCATCCAGGATGAACCCCCCCCCCATTCCTCATGTCCAGAAGGAAGCGCGGAGAGGAGCCCCTTCTGGATGGGGTGGGGATTCTTCCAGTGTAGCACCCAAAACCGGACCAGAGACCAGGCTAAACCCAGCTCTGCCACCTGGGTGCACGGCCTGGGGTGCACTACAAGTCCCTCCTCTTCCTGGGATGGGGAGGGGGGTCCCCCTGGGGTGCTCCTGCGGTTGGAGATCATGGCCTTCAAGTGGTGGAATGAGGGATGCAGGTGTGACTCACAGGGAGAACATAGGCCTCGCGTGTAGGAGGCCCCAGCATCGATCTCCAGCAGCTGCTGGTTGAGACCCCATCTGCCAGTAGCTGGCACTGAAGACCCCAGAAGTAGCCTTCTGGTGTGGTCCCTCAGCTCTAAGGAGTAAGCCCTTACAAAAACCACCATGGTCAGGTAACGGATTTGGAGCGGGGCAAAGAAAGCAGAATCCAAAATGTCAAAATGTGTCCTGGGTCATACTCCAACGGGTAAAGCGCTTGCCTTCCACGTGGCCAACCTAAGGTCCAATCCTACATGGTCCCCCAAGCACCCAGGAGTAACCCTGAGTATCTCCATGTTTGGCCCAAAACTGAAACCAAAACCAAACAAAACATGTCATAACCCATGATCTGTGGGAGGCTTAAAGAGGCAGCAGACACAGGGACAGGGCTGGGGACTTGGTAGCTTCTGATCAGCACACAAGTACCTGCCCACCAACGCTTCATTCCCAGGAAGGACCAGGGACCTGTCACACCGGCCTCTAAGAGGGAGGACAGGAGCACCAGGTGACCGGGTGACCAGACCAGCAGCCACCAGCTCACCAAGGTCAGCGGTGCTTGGTCAAGGTGATAGGAAGAGTGAAGGACAGACATGCCACAGCCTGGGCACACACGCACCTGGGCGGGTCACCTGTCCTGAGTTCCCACCCTTCCCTTGCATCTGTTCTCAAGTAGTGCTCAGGCGTCTTGAGCCACTTCTGGCTCTTCTCAACCAACAAGGCCGGCAGATCAATGCAAGGGCCTGTGGCAATGGGGCCACTCGGGCTCCGCAGTGCTGGACACTGCCCGGGCCACCCCATGGTGCCTGGAATGTGCCCTGTGGGGGTACGGAACAAACTGGGGCTGGCTGCACTCTTTTTATTTTTTGCTTTTTGGGTCACAGCCCATGATGCACAGGGGTTACTCCTGGCTCTGCACTCAGGAATTACTCCTGGCGGTGCTAGGAGAAACCATATAGGATTCTGGGAATCGAACCCAGGTCGGCCGTGTGCAATGCCCTACCTGCTGTGCTATCTCTCCAGCCCCAAGACAAGAGTCTTAACCCTCAGACTGTTCAGTTTTTGCCTTAGTTTGGGGCCACACTCAGCAGTGCTCAGGGCTTACTCCTAACTCTGTGCTCAGGGACCCCTCCCGGCAATGCTCGGGGGACCCTGTGAGGTGCTGGGGATCGAACCCAGGTCCGTCATGTGAAAGCAACTGCTCTACACACTGTACTATCTCTCTGACCTCTGTCCCAGGCCTTGAGGCTCCACAGAATGAGGGCGGGCCCCCACCACTCCCCAGGGCCCTGCCCGCTCTCCACCCTCGGGGTGGGCACTGACTGCGCATCTTGACGTGCTGGGAGACCTCCAGGAGCTCCATCTCGGTGGGCATGTAGCCCAGCGTCCGCATGCAGGTGCCCAGCTCCCGGTAGCCGATGTAGCCGTCCCGGTCAGTGTCAAACTCCTCGAAGGCCGCCTGCAACTCTGAAAGATGGAGTAAGCCCCATGGCCCGGTGCCAGGATACCCCCCACTCGCCGTCCCTGCTGCAGCCACTCACCGGCCAGCTCCTGGGGGCCCAGCTCACGGTCCTGCGGGGACAGAGGCCAGCATGACCCTGGGGCCTGCCCAGACTCCAGCCATCCCTCCTGACACAGCCCCTGGACGTGAACCCAAACCTCTGCCTCAGGAGCAGGGAGCGGGGTTCAAATCCCATCTCGGCCCGGTACCTGCACCCCACACCAGGCCACAGCAGCCCTGCCCAGCCGCCTAGAGACCCCCAGCCCTGCAGCCCCCGCTGACCTTCCCGAAGAGGCGGTGGAGCAGGGGCCCATAGGCCTTCTGGGCAGAGTCTTGCTGAAGGCCGGGCTGATGGCGGTGGGGGCGCCGAGGCCCCGACCCCTGCCCCTCTGTCCCCAAGGGCTTCTTGCTGGCCCCTGAGACCTCCACCTGCTGCCCGGGCCTTTGCACCCCAGATGCATCTGTGTCTGGCCCGGGCCCCTCCTGTAGACCCTTCACCCTCTGGCTTCTCTTCCGGGTCACGTGCGGCTCCTCAGCACCACTCTGGGGTGCCACCACCCCCGTGGGGGACTTCTGGGGGGAGGGGGCTGAGCCCTGAGGCACCCTGGCCTGCTGGGTGGCCATGCAGAGAGAGGTGCAGCGCGCAGCACCCCAGCTCTCGGGACCCACAAAGAGGCTTAGGCGTCCCCATCCTGACGCTGAGGCCTTGAGGGGGATTAGGCCCCTAATCCAGCCCCAGGTGAGCAGGGCCCAGAGTCACCCCTTCCTGGGTGCAGCTGCCCTGAGTCGGCTTCAGCTCAGCCGCAAACCCTCCTGCCCCCCACCCGGCCTCAGGGGCTGCCTCGCCAAATGCGGGTGTTGATTTTTGCTTGTTTTGTCTTGTTTGGCGGGTCACACTGGTGGTGCTCAGGGGTTCCTCCTGGCTCTGCACTCAGGAATTACTCCTGGCGGTGCTTGGGGGACCCTATGGGATCCTGGAAATCAAACCCAGGTTGGCCGGCCGTGTGCAAGGCAAACGCCCTATCCTCTGGACTATGGTTCCGGCCCAAACCGGGTGTTGAGGTGCAGCCCAGCTAAACCCAGAAGGCAGCTGGGCAGGAGAAGGCTGTGGGGAGAGGGCAGACCTCAGCTGAGGAAGGGAGGCTGGTGCCAGGGGCTCCAAATGCCAAGTGAGGGGGCGATGTCAGAGAAGGGAGACCCTAGACCTTCCCGGAGCAGGGGGCTTGCTGGGGAAGGGGATTTGGTCATTCAGCCCTGCGGGGGTCCGTGAAGGTTCGGGCTGGTCACTTGGCCCTACCAGGCTGGGTTAGGGTTTCCCAGCGAGCTGCCCCATGAATGATAGATGGCCTCCAGCTCGTGTTTCGAGCGGCTGCCTCTGTGCTGTTGGACCGTCGGGCAGGCCCGGATGCGGGACCACCAGGCCTCAGGCCCTTTCCCGAGCCTCCCAGGTAAGCCAAGCCTCAGCCGAGGGGCTGGGAGCCCCGGGACCTCCAACAAAGCGGTGGGAGCTTGCAGAGGTGGGATGAGCCTGGCGTGGGCGGCCACTGGCCAAGGGTCACTGCAGGACCAGCCTTGCCAGGGCTAATCTGGTCGAGCCCCCAAGTGCCATGCTCTGAGGGGCGCCCCTTATCCACTCAGGGCGCAGGTAGGGGCAGTGGCCTCCCAACTGGCCACTCCCATCTCGGAGGCAGGGTGGAGCCTTTTATCTGTTTAGTGGCTTCAGGGGACAAGGGGACCAAGTCAGGGGTGGGGGCAGGCTGCCCAGCTACTGCAGGGTGAGCCCCCAGCTCTGCCAGCCAGGTTCCTGAGCTTCCTGGTGGTCCCCAGGGACCCTGCAGCTCTCCTGTCTGACACCAATGATGTGAGGATACCTGACCACGTGGCTTCTGGCTGGGACCCCCTAGGACCTCGCGGTGCTTTGCCTGCTTTCGTCCAGGATCCCTTTGCACTTCAGAGAAACAATATTAGTATTGGAAGGAGAAAAGTTTTTTGTTTGTGTTGAAGCCAGGGATGCTCGGGACTTACTCTGGACTCTGCACTCAGGGATCACTCCCGGCAGTGCTCAGGGGATCATAGGGAATGCCATCCTTAGGACCTGGGCAAATGCCCTACTACCTGCTGGACTATTGCTCCAGTCTCCTAAAGGAGAAAAGTTTTTTAAAAAGTTTTTTTGGGGGGCTGGATCAATAGCACAGCGGGTAGGTCGGTTGCGGCCGACGCAGGTTCAATTCCCAGCATCCCATATGGTCCCCCAAAGCACCGCCAGAAGTGATTCCTGAGTGCAGAGCCAGGAGTAACCCCTGAGCATCTGCTGGGTGTGACCCCAAAAAAAAGGTTTTTTTTGGGGGGGGCTTTATTTTTGGGTCACACTGAACGATGCTCAGGGTTACTCCTGGCAATGCTGGGAACTGTATGGGATGCCAGGGATTGCATTTAGGTCGGCCGTGTGCGAGGCAAACGCCCTACCCACTGTTCTATCTCTCCAGCCCTATAAAACATTTTAAGATTTATCTGGTTTCTTTTTTGGTTTTGGAGTGTCACACTTGGCACTGCTCAGGGCTGACTCCAGACGGTATTCAAGGAACCGTGTGCAGTTCTGGGAACTGAACTGGGCTCGGTCGTGGACAAGGCAAGTACTTCACCCTTGACCGTCTCTAGTCCATAAATTTGGGAGGGAAGGTATATTGTATGTGGGATTGAATCCAGGGGCCTCATACATGAAATTATAATCTTGGGGGTTTGGAGCCACACCTGCTGGTGCTCAGGGCATATTTTTGGCTCTGTCTGTACACAAGGATTACTCCTGGTGGGGCTCAGGGGACAGGAGGTAATTCATGTGTCCCACCTGCTGGGCCATCTCTCTGGCCCTGAGGGTTCAGTTTTTTTAAAAATTGGTCTTGGGGCCAGAGCAATAGTACAGCGGATAAGGCATTTGCCTTGCACACAGCCAGCCCAGGTTCGATACCCGGCACCCCATATGGTCCCCCAAGTTCACGAGGAGTAAGCCCTGAGCACCGCTGGGTGTGGCAGCCTGCAAAAAAATCTGTCAGGGAGTCAGAGAGATAGTCGAGGGGTTAATGTGCTTGATTGCATGCTGCTGTCTGCAGGCTCCAGTTCAATCCCTCACTGCAGCACCCCAAGGGCGGTTTCTCCCCCGCCCCCCAAAAATATGTATTTGAATGTCCCTGGTTTGATCTCCCTGGATGCCCTGGGATTCCACGTGGCAGAGGGTTTTGAATTAGTTTCATCTAACCCTCACCTGTAAGGGGTCTTGGAGAGGAGATTATCAAAGTCCCTACAGAGACTTTGGCTGAGTAGACCCCAAAATGATGCCGACAGCTTAGGGGGCATAGTGACATACCCCGCGACACCCAGCTGCCTGTCCTGGATTCCATCGCTATGTCTTCGTTGACTCACCAGGTACCCACCCAGGGCCAGGGGGAGCCCAGGGCCCCCCAGATGAGCTCGGCCATGGAAGCCAGCCTGGGCATCTCTGGCCACGGACCCCGCACGGAGCTGGATGATGAGGACTACTACCCCCAGGGCGGCTGGGACACTGTCTTCCTGGTAGCCTTGCTGCTCCTGGGGCTGCCGGCCAATGGGCTGATGGCATGGCTGGCGGGCTCGCAGGCGCGGCAGGGCGCGGGCACCCGCCTGGCACTCCTCATGCTCAGCCTGGCGCTCTCTGACCTCCTGTTCCTGGCAGCAGCCGCCTTCCAGATCCTGGAAATCCAGCACGGGGGGCACTGGCCACTGGGCACGGCCGCCTGTCGCTTCTACTACTTCCTGTGGGGTGTGTCTTACTCCTCGGGCCTCTTCCTGCTGGCGGCGCTCAGCCTGGACCGCTGCCTGCTGGCGTTGTGCCCACGCTGGTACCCGGGGCGCCGCCCGGCCCGCCTGCCGCTCTGGGTGTGCTCTGGCGTCTGGGTGCTGGCCACCCTCTTCAGCGTGCCCTGGCTGGTGTTCCCCGAGGCCGCCGTCTGGTGGTACGACCTGGTCATCTGCCTGGACTTCTGGGACAGCGAGGAGCTGCCGCTGCGGGCCTTCGAGGTGCTGGGGGGCTTCCTGCCCTTCCTCCTGTTGCTCGGGAGCCATGTGCTCACGCAGGCCGCCGCCTGCCGGACACGCTGCTGTGGCCGCCACCGGCCCCGGCCGCCCGCCTGCCGCGGCTTTGCGCGTGTGGCCAAGACCGTGCTGTCGGCCTACGTGCTGCTGCGGTTGCCTTACCAGCTGGCCCAGCTGCTCTACCTGGCCTTCCTGTGCGACCTGTACCCCGGCTACCTGCTGTGGGAGGCGCTGGTCTACTCCGACTACCTGGTCCTGCTCAGCAGCTGCCTCAGCCCCTTCCTCTGCGTCCTGGCCAGCGCCGACCTCCGCGCCCTGCTCCACGCCCTGCTGGCCTCCTTCGCCGCCGCGCTCTGCGAGGAGCAGCCGGGCACCATTCTGCCCGCTGAGCTCCAGAACGGGGCACAATCCAGCCACACTCCCCCAGAGGCCCGACCACACGGGAACTCCCCAGCCCAGCCACCGGTGAATCCCCCTGCCCAGCCACCAGCGAGCCCCACGACCCAGGCACAGGTGAACCCCACGACCCAGGCACAGGTGACCCCAATAACCCAGGCACAGGTGACCCCAATGACCCAGGTACAGGTGACCTGCACAACCCAAGCACAGGTGAACCCCACAACCCAGACACCGGTGAACCCCATGACCGAGGCACAGGTGAACCTCACAACCCAGGCACAGGTGACCCCAATGACCCAGGTGACCTGCACAACCCACGCAGAGGTGAACCCTACAACCCAGGCACAGCCAGATCCTACAGGTCAGCCCTCACTGAGCCTTATCACCCAGCCCCAGCTTAACCCCCAGCCCCAGGGGAACCCCCAAACCCAGCCCGAGGTGAGCCCCCAGCCTCCAGGGACCCTCCCAAGCCAGCCAGAGTCAGGCCCCACAGTCCAGCCCCCACTGAGCCCCGTGACCCAGCCCAAGGTGCAGTGTGAGGTCCAGGGACCGGATCCCACAGAGCAGCCACAGGCCATCCCTGAGGCCCAGCCCCGAGCAGCCAGCCCAGCCCCCAGCCCCTGTGAGGAAACACCCGCTGCCCCCGCCCCCACCCCAGAAGCCCCCAAGAGCCCAGCACCGCCTGACATGTCTGAGGGTCAAGAACCTGGCAGGGCCCCCCCAGAGGCGGCCCCAGGCGCCGAGCCCACGTGAGAGTGCGGAAAGCCCAGACCGGCCCGGGCAGAGGATAAGCAAGTGGAAACAGGAACTGACCAGCAGAGAGGGGACACCCTCAGAAAGCCCCCCGGGAACGCAGGATGTGGGGGTGGGTGACGATGGAGCCGCCCTAATGCCAAGCAGTGGGTCCCACCTCTGGGTCCCACCCTGCTCCCCGACAGACCCCTGGGCCTCCCACAGACCCATGGACAGTGACCCCTTAGCCTCAGCCATGCAGGAGTAAGAGGGGTGGGGGCTTGAAGGAACCCCACATTTGTCCACATCCTCTCCAGCTCACCCCCCTCCTGGGGGTGCAGAGGCTGAGGGGGGAATCCTCACCCCAGCCTCCCCCTCCTCGATTTCCAGTCCCTCACCCCAAACAGGGCAGGAAGTGCCCTAGCAAGGGGATAGGGGCAAGGGTGAGAGTGACCAAGCCCAAACTCAGGCCCAGATCTGGAGACTGTGCAGAATCGGGGTCACCCTCTGCCAGGGTAAGGGCTGGAGTAGACGGGGACGTGCCCCGACAGCCTGACACCGAACGCTTCGTCCTGGGCACGCAAGGGGCGGGGGGCACAGGTGGGCGGCGATCAGCTGCACCCCGGAGATTTGGGGGGCTCCGGGTCACTTCAAGGTCAGCACCACTTAAGGTCTCAGCGTCCCCGACTCCCTGTGCACCTTGTGGGGGCCGCAGCTTCCATGCCCGTCTGCCACGCCTCTGAGCCCCCTTCCCAGCATCCAGGCCAAGGGCAGAAACGGAGCTTGGGCGCTCAGGAGCCCCAGGAAGGTTCTTCTAGAGGTCACCACATCTCGGGACATCGGCAGCCTATCGCCCCCAATCTGCCTCTGCAGAAAAAAAATGAGGAAGTGCTAAAGGTCCCCCAGCTCCCCTCCCAGGCCCTTCCCAACCCGACCCAAGAGTTCCTCGAGAGCTCCCGCCATCCCTTGCTCTGCCCTTCGCCTGGGAAGCCACCGGTCTGCCCGTTCATGCAGTCCCGAGAGCCGAATCCCCACGAAAGGCTTGGATCCCCGCCTGGTACTCAGTGCTCACTGATTCTTAGCAGTTCATTAGATTGGGTCAGCAGGCACCCCAGGGAGACCCCACCCTGGCGTCTCCTCCCCCAAAGAGGCTTTCACGCCCCACCCCCCCAGGCAGGGGCTCCACTTCTGTCTCGTTTGGGGATACTTCCCCCAAGCAGGATTCCCAAAGCCTCTTCATCAGGGCGAGCCGACCCGGAGTCCAGCCTCAGAGCCAGCCACCCGCCTTGAGGTCTGAGGCAGATCCTGCCTCAGTGCCCACCCTGAGATCATCTCTAATAGACCATTGCCATCCAGGAAGGAGAGTCGGGCCACGAAGGCTTTTGTGGGATAAAGAGGAGTTCAGGTGCCCTGTGGAGAAGCTTTTTGTGGGAGGAAGCCTGTGAACCAAGGTCCAAGGGCAAGAAGGGACGACTCAACCCTGACGTCCCTCCCCTGCACCCTCCATGCGCTGCCCCTCAGGAGACGCACCCCTTCCCCAGGCGAGAGGCAGCCCTTGCTTTCTCTCACAGGCGCCTGACTGTTGAATCTGAGAGTTGTGAACACGAACATTTCCCCACTTGGACTCAGGGCTGCTGCTCGTTCATTCAGTCCACACAAGTCAGCTGACCGTGGGCTGCTCAAGGGCAAGTTCTCGGCGCTGCCATACGATGGGAGGCCCAACTGGCACACGGTGGGTCGCGGTGGGGGCAGACAGCCAGGAAGCCCATAAGCCAATAATCACACCACGCGCACACGGCATCAAGCCATGCCGAGCCACCCACCGTGGGGGCTGGGGCGGAGCCCAGCGGCGGAGCACTCGCCCTGCATGCATGAGGCCCTGGGTTTGATCCCTGACGCTGGAAAGAATGAAAAAGAAATGATGAGGACACATGAGGCCCAAAGAGTAAGAGGGCAGCCAGGGAGGGGTCCCGGAGGAGCCAGAGACGGGGTCGGGGGTCCGGAGGCTCTGGGGAAGAAAGTAGGGAGCATATTCAGGGGCTGACAGGTGTGCGGGAACGTCCCTCCCAGCACGGCCAGAGGACAAGGGGAGGGCTCTGGCAGGGGACCTGGTTCGGCTTTGTGTGTCGAGCAGCTCCTTTCCCTGGAGAACTGCAGGGAGGAGGTTTTGAGGTGCGTTTTCTCTCCCACGTCCCCATCACATCCGCCCCAGGTTTAAGGGACTCTGAGTCCAGCTGATGGGAATTGGATTCTGTGGGGTGGCCCTGTGGCCCTCCCTGTGTCCTCAGCCACATTTGGGTACCCACCGCCAGGCTACTCTGCCAGCCATTTTTGTTTGTTTGGGGGCCACACACAGCGGTGTTCAGGGCATACTCCTCACTCTGCACTCAGGAATCACTCCTGGCAGTCAGGGAACCGCAGGGGATACAGGGATCAAACCTGGGTCGGCCTTGTGCAAGGCAAGAGCCTGACCCGCTGTATTACGGCCTCTCTTCTGCTCTTTCTACGAGAGGACCCTGCCCAGCACCCCATGGTCACCCAGGGCCACAGATGCTCCTGGAGGGACCAAGGATGACACCCCCCACTGTGCGTGACCCTCCAGGGAGGAGTGGACCTAGGGATGTCAGTCTGGGCTCCTGAGAGAGTGGTCGGGTGCTCTGGGGGAAGAGATGGGAAAAAAAGAACTTTTCTGGGCGTGTCCTCATTTCCATATTTGGGGAACTTCCCCGCAGACTCAGTGAGCTTGAGGGTGTCCAGTTTCAGTGGTATTTGGCAAATAGGACTTGACCTGATGTTTTGATCCACTGTTCAGGCCGCAAAGGTGTGCTGCTTTGAGGGCCTACACAGTAACACCTGGACGACTCCCACAGCCACCCCCAATGCCTGGGTGTGAACTAGGTCTCCACGCAGGTCAGGCATGTGCCCCTGATGCTGAGTTATCTCCTTGTCCCCGACTTCCCCATTTCTATTTTTAATGAGAGAGGTCAGCTGCCAGGGTCATGCGTCTGGGAGAGTAGGGTGCGGGGCCCCCACATCCCGCTGCTTCAGTTGCAAGAGAACCAAGATCTTGCATCTTTGTAACTTCCAAAGAGTTCGTGGTGGTAAATCGCGCTATATTCTGCAGGGGGGTGGACTGCGGGACCTTGGAAAGCGCCCTGGGCAGACGGACTGCAAGGGCAGGGAGTCCCAGACTCCCGGCTCCTGGCACCTCCTGAGCTCGCCGCAATGACAGACAGGATGCGGAAGGGGCGCGGGTCTGCGGCCAGGCGGCAGCGCCAACCTGGGGCCCCTGGACCGCAGCCCACGCGTGCATCAGTCCAGGTGCAGGGGATGGATGTGGATGTCCCGGGCGCTCCGCCCCGCGCCTCGCTCCAGGCGCTGCTGGGGGGGGGGCTCGCCCCGCCCACCATCGCCCACGCCCCACCCCCTCGCGCGGTCCCGACCTCCCACGCCCCGCCCCTCGCGCCCACGCCCCGCCCCCTCGCGTGCCCCCGCTCGACCTTGCCCCGCCCCT